>OY735217.1:5252822-5675930 GCA_963457665.1 Thysanoteuthis rhombus
ATTTCTTCATTATCTCTGTTAACTGTAGTTGCTCACAGCTGACAATGAAATCTTTGCTGCTTCCAATCCGAAGTGTTTACATCTACACATGAAGAAGTGAAAAACGTCATAATTGGGCTCGTCCGGGATTTGAACCCGGGACCTCTCGCACCCAAAGCGAGAATCATACCCCTAGACCAACGAGCCATGCACCCTCCATTTATTTCTTATTTTAAATTCAATTAAATTACTAAGTGAACTGATATAAAATTAATTTCTTCATTATCTCTGTTAACTGTAGTTGCTCACAGCTGACAATGAAATCTTTGCTGCTTCCAATCAGAAGTGTTTACATCTACATATGAAGAAGTGAAAAACGTCATAATTGGGCTCGTCCGGGATTTGAACCCGGGACCTCTCGCACCCAAAGCGAGAATCATACCCCTACACCAACGAGCCATGCACCCTCCATTCATTTCTTATTTTAAATTCAATTAGATTACTAAGTGAACTGATATTAAATTAATTTCTCCATTGTCTGTGTTAATTGTAGTTGCTCACAGCTGATGATGAAATCTTTGCAGCCTCCAATCCGAAGTGTTTACATCTACACATGAAGAAGTGAAAAACGTCATAATTGGGCTCGTCCGGGATTTGAACCCGGGACCTCTCGCACCCAAAGCGAGAATCATACCCCTAGAGCCATGCACCCTCCATTTATTTCTTATTTTAAATTCAATTAAATTACTAAGTGAACTGATATAAAATTAATTTCTTCATTATCTCTGTTAACTGTAGTTGCTCACAGCTGACAATGAAATCTTTGCTGCTTCCAATCAGAAGTGTTTACATCTACATAAGAAGAAGTGAAAAACGTCATAATTGGGCTCGTCCGGGATTTGAACCCGGGACCTCTCGCACCCAAAGCGAGAATCATACCCCTAGACCAACGAGCCATGCACCCTCCATTTATTTCTTATTTTAAATTCAATTAAATTACTAAGTGAACTGATATTAAATTATTTTCTCCATTATCTCTGTTAACTCTAGTTGCTCACAGCTGACGATGAAATCTTTGCTGCTTCCAATCAGAAGTGTTTACATCTACATATGAAGAAGTGAAAAACGTCATAATTGGGCTCGTCCGGGATTTGAACCCGGGACCTCTCGCACCCAAAGCGAGAATCATACCCCTAGACCAACGAGCCATGCACCCTACATTCATTTCTTATTTTAAATTCAATTAAATTACTAAGTGAACTGATATTAAATTAATTTCTCCATTGTCTGTGTTAATTGTAGTTGCTCACAGCTGATGATGAAATCTTTGCTGCCTCCAATCCGAAGTGTTTACATCTACACATGAAGAAGTGAAAAACGTCATAATTGGGCTCGTCCGGGATTTGAACCCGGGACCTCTCGCACCCAAAGCGAGAATCATACCCCTAGACCAACGAGCCATGCACCCTCCATTTATTTCTTATTTTAAATTCAATTAAATTACTAAGTGAACTGATATAAAATTAATTTCTTCATTATCTCTGTTAACTGTAGTTGCTCACAGCTGACAATGAAATCTTTGCTGCTTCCAATCAGAAGTGTTTACATCTACATATGAAGAAGTGAAAAACGTCATAATTGGGCTCGTCCGGGATTTCAACCCGGGACCTCTCGCACCCAAAGCGAGAATCATACCCCTAGACAAACGAGCCATGCACCCTCCATTCATTTCTTATTTTAAATTCAATTAAATTACTAAGTGAACTGATATTAAATTAATTTCTCCATTGTCTGTGTTAATTGTAGTTGCTCACAGCTGATGATGAAATCTTTGCTGCCTCCAATCCGAAGTGTTTACATCTACACATGAAGAAGTGAAAAACGTCATAATTGGGCTCGTCCAGGATTTGAACCCGGGACCTCTCGCACCCAAAGCGAGAATCATACCCCTACACCAACGAGCCATGCACCCTCCATTCATTTCTTATTTTAAATTCAATTAAATTACTAAGTGAACTGATATTAAATTAATTTCTCCATTGTCTGTGTTAATTGTAGTTGCTCACAGCTGACAATGAAATGTTTGCTGCTTCCAATCCGAAGTGTTTACATCTACATATGAAGAAGTGAAAAACGTCATAATTGGGCTCGTCCGGGATTTGAACTCGGGACCTCTCCCACCCAAAGCGAGAATCATACCCCTAGACCAACGAGCCATGCACCCTCCATTTATTTCTTATTTTAAATTCAATTAAATTACTAAGTGAACTGATATCAAATTAATTTCTCCATTATCTCTGTTAACTGTAGTTGCTCACAGCTGACAATGAAATCTTTGCTGCTTCCAATCAGAAGTGTTTACATCTACATAAGAAGAAGTGAAAAACGTCATAATTGGGCTCGTCCGGGATTTGAACCCGGGACCTCTCGCACCCAAAGCGAGAATCATACCCCTAGACCAACGAGCAATACACCCCCCAATCATTTCTTACTTTAAATTCAATTAAATTACTAAGTGAACTGATATTAAATTAATTTCTCCATCATCTCTGTTAACTGTAGTTGCTCACAGCTGACAATGAAATCTTTGCTGCCTCCAATCCGAAGTGTTTACATCTACATATGAAGAAGTGAAAAACGTCATAATTGGGCTCGTCTGGAATTTGAACCCGGGACCTCTCGCACCCAAAGCGAGAATCATACCCCTAGACCAACGAGCCATGCACCCTCCATTCATTTCTTATTTTAAATCTAATTAAATTACTAAGTGAACTGATATTAAATTAATTTCTCCATTATCTCTGTTAAGTGTAGTTGCTCACAGCTGATGATGAAATCTTTGCTGCTTCCAATCAGAAGTGTTTTCATCTACATATGAAGAAGTGAAAAACGTCATAATTGGGCTCGTCCGGGATTTGAACCCGGGACCTCTCGCACCCAAAGCGAGAATCATACCCCTACACCAACGAGCCATGCACCCTCCATTCATTTCTTATTTTAAATTCAATTAAATTACTAAGTGAACTGATATTAAATTAATTTCTCCATTATCTCTGTTAAGTGTAGTTGCTCACAGCTGATGATGAAATCTTTGCTGCTTCATATCCGAAGTGTTTACATCTACATATGAAGAAGTGAAAAACGTCATAATTGGGCTCGTCTAGGATTTGAACCCGGAACCCCTCGCACCCAAAGCAAGAATCATACCCCTAGATCAACGAGCCATGCACCCTCCATTAATTTCTTCTTTTAAATTCAATTAAATTACTAAGTGAACTGATATTAAATTAATTTCTTCATTATCTCTGTTAACTGTAGTTGCTCACAGCTGATGATGAAATCTTTGCTGCCTCCAATCCGAAGTGTTTACATCTACATATGAAGAAGTGAAAAACATCATAATTGGGCTCGTCCGGGATTTGAACCCGGGACCTCTCGCACCCAAAACGAGTATCATACCCCTAGACCAACGAGCCATGCACACTCCATTAATTTCTTATTTTTTAATCCAATCAAATTACTAAGTGAACTGATATTAAATTAATTTCTCCATTATCTCTGTTAACTGTAGTTGCTCACAGCTGACAATGAAATCTTTGCTGCCTCCAATCTAAAGTGTTTACATCTACATATGAAGAAGTGAAAAACGTCATAATTGGGCTCGTCCGGGATTTGAACCCGGGACCTCTCGCACCCAAAGCGAGTATCATACTTCTAGACCAACGAGCCATGCACCCTACATTCAATTCTTATTTTAAATTCAATTAAATTACTAAGTGAACTGATATTAAATTAATTTCTCCATTATCTCTGTTAACTGTAGTTGCTCACAGCTGACGATGAAATCTTTGCTGCTTCCAATCAAAAGTGTTTACATCTACATATGAAGAAGTGAAAAAAGTCATAATTGGGCTTGTCCGGGATTTGAACCCGGGACCTCTCGCACCCAAAGCGAGAATCATACCCCTAGACCAACGAGCCATGCACCCTCCATTCATTTCTTATTTTAAATTCAATTAAATTACTAAGTGAACTGATATTAAATTAATTTCTCCATTGTCTGTGTTAATTGTAGTTGCTCACAGCTGATGATGAAATCTTTGCTGCCTCCAATCCGAAGTGTTTACATCTACACATGAAGAAGTGAAAAACGTCGTAATTGGGCTCGTCCGGGATTTGAACCCGGGACCTCTCGCACCCAAAGCGAGAATCATACCCCTAGACCAACGAGCCATGCACCCTCCATTCATTTCTTATTTTAAATTCAATTAAATTACTAAGTGAACTGATATTAAATTAATTTCTCCATTGTCTGTGTTAATTGTAGTTGCTCACAGCTGACAATGAAATGTTTGCTGCTTCCAATCCGAAGTGTTTACATCTACATATGAAGAAGTGAAAAACGTCATAATTGGGCTCGTCCGGGATTTGAACTCGGGACCTCTCCCACCCAAAGCGAGAATCATACCCCTAGACCAACGAGCCATGCACCCTCCATTTATTTCTTATTTTAAATTCAATTAAATTACTAAGTGAACTGATATCAAATTAATTTCTCCATTATCTCTGTTAACTGTAGTTGCTCACAGCTGACAATGAAATCTTTGCTGCTTCCAATCAGAAGTGTTTACATCTACATAAGAAGAAGTGAAAAACGTCATAATTGGGCTCGTCCGGGATTTGAACCCGGGACCTCTCGCACCCAAAGCGAGAATCATACCCCTAGACCAACGAGCAATACACCCCCCAATCATTTCTTACTTTAAATTCAATTAAATTACTAAGTGAACTGATATTAAATTAATTTCTCCATCATCTCTGTTAACTGTAGTTGCTCACAGCTGACTATGAAATCTTTGCTGCCTCCAATCCGAAGTGTTTACATCTACATATGAAGAAGTGAAAAACGTCATAATTGGGCTCGTCTAGGATTTGAACCCGGAACCCCTCGCACCCAAAGCAAGAATCATACCCCTAGATCAACGAGCCATGCACCCTCCATTAATTTCTTCTTTTAAATTCAATTAAATTACTAAGTGAACTGATATCAAATTAATTTCTTCATTATCTCTGTTAACTGTAGTTGCTCACAGCTGACGATGAAATCTTTGCTGCTTCCAATCAGAAGTGTTTACATCTACATATGAAGAAGTGAAAAACGTCATAATTGGGCTCGTCCGGGATTTGAACCTGGGACCTCTCGCACCCAAAGCGAGAATCATACCCCTAGACCATCGAGCCATGCACACTCCACAATTTTTCTAATTTTAAATTCAATTAAATTACTAAGTGAACTGATATTAAATTAATTTCACCATTATCTCTGTTAACTGTAGTTGCTCACAGCTGACGATGAAATCTTTGCTGCTTCCTATCAGAAGTTTTTACATCTACATACGAAGAAGTGAAAAACGTCATAATTGGGCTCGTCTAGGATTTGAACCCAGGACCTCTCGCACCCGAAGCGAGAACCATGCCCCTAGGCCAATGAGCCATGCACACTGCTCAAATTTCTTATTTTAAATTGCATCGAATACTAAGTGAACTGAAATTAAACTCATTTCTCCATTATATCTGTCACTTGTGGTTGCTCACGGCTAATGATGAAATCTTTGCTGCCTCCAATAAGAAGTGTTTAGATCTACATGTGAAGAAGTAAAAAATATCATATTTGGGCTCGTCTGGGATTTGAACCCGGGACCTCTCACACCCAAAGTGAGAATCATACCCCTAGACCAACGAGCCAACACTTTTGTTGTCTAAAATATATACTGAAACTGACTCAATTTCGATTAAACTAATTTTACAACTAATGTTGTCAAACTGGATTGCTCATGGCTGACAATGAAATTTGTCATCTTTGATGAGATCAATGTTTATAGTATAATGGACACAACTGGGCTCGTCCGGGATTTGATCCTGGGACCACACGTACCCCTTGAGGCAGGCGAAAGATTAGCTTCCTGTCTTGAAGCAGGGTAGTAACTACTGGTGTTGCAGTTGAGATAATGCTCCACGGTCCTGGTGAGGCGGACGTCTCCATAGAGGACTCTGAAAAATCATCTCTTAAGTCGAAAAAGTTTCCTTTCTATTCCGGAAACATTTTCCGAGCTCGACATCAATTCTAACACGAATTTCAAATCTTTTTTGCAAATGTTTTGGTGACATTATTAGTTAATAAATCTATATAATAAAAATCATATTATGGGCCCCTTGAGATGCTAAAACGTGTGAGATCAAAATTGAAGAATAAGCCATCGTTAAGTGCATAGGTTTCTGTTAAGTTGTATTACTGTTAATTGGCCACAATTTGTGACAATTTATAGATTTTAAAAGTCCAACCAAGCCCATAATTTTGTAGATTGGAATGTAAACATGAACAGTAATCATTTTTTGGATTGTAATACTGATTTTTAGTTCTGTACTCGTCCCATTAAAAAAAAAAAAATAGTCGATATTACAACTCTGTAAATGAGCGCTGGTGATCCCAGGCAATCAGTTTCATAATATCGATCAACTGAAGTTTTTTGGAGTTTGAGGACTTGAATTATCCAATAGGATTGATTTATTCCAACTACCAGTAATTGTGATGCTTATGTTTGCAAAGATTTACTATGATAACTTGCTTAGTGTCATTCATCTCTAATCTCTACACACTAAAAACATTTCTCCTCTTTAAAGGTAAGTGTTGCAGTATTAAAAAGCTTAACTTCAAAACTTCTATTCATTGACTCAAACTAGGACACATATTCTTTATTTACGTTGATATCTTTTCTTGAGCCTTTACCCGAATTCTTATAATTGTTCTTCAAAGAATATAAAAGGTTTCCGATATTGCGTTTACAAAAATAACAATTGTTCCTGATTTCGCTGCATTTGATTTTTCATCCTAGTTATGTTATTCATATCCAAGTTTTACTCAATACTTTATTATCATCATTTGCCTACTTTATTATTGTAGAGTTTAATTGATTTTGCTGTTTACGATTTGTGATTTAGAAGTGACACCCCTGAGAGTTACTTTATGGAAAGAATGAAAGACATGCATTTAGAAAATACGGTTTTAATCAAAATAATCGATAACAATTTTAAAAAGTTTGCTTTTTTTAAAGAGACTTAAAAAGATGTTCTTCCCCAGATCAAAAGCCTAAATTGTAATTTGTAATTGAAAATTATTTTTCTTTGTCGTTAAATAAATATTGAAATTTTTTCTCTCAAAACTCAAAACGCCTTATAGGAAGTCAAGTGTGATACTTTGCTGCTGAATAATGACACTATGAATTGGTGTGCATAAAAGTTCATTTAGTTTCAGTAGGGAGAGAGAGGAACGACCATCAATGACAAGTCCCAGGGGTAAGAACCACCCACGGTATTTATCAGCTTTCTCAAAAATCGAACTTGATATCTCGAGAGATATATCTGTGAAATGTGTATAAATCAACAAAGACATGAGATATTTTTAAATAATATCAATAAATTAAATCAATGAAATGTGAGGAAGGAATCATGTACAAAAAATTGTTCCCTTGAATTTATTTTAATAAGAATTGAAAATTTTATCAGAATCGAAAGTAGGCATAGGAAGTCATGGAAAATATTTTGAGAATATATATTTGAATATGAATGATGTGCATCAGAGTTATTTAGTTTCAGTTAGGTGGGGGTACGTATGAAGATGCAAGTGGGGGCACCACTCAAAAGGCATTAGTATCTTCCTTCTCCCTTCTTAGAAGGGTTGGGAAAGATTATCAGTGACAAGTCCCGAGGGTCAGGAACATGGCAGGGAATTGCGGTAATGAAAAGAGCCACTGGGAGATGGAAAGAACAGGAGACGAATAAATGTTGTAGTAAACTAAAGAAAAACAATGAATGATAGACAGGAAGTGTTCTTCCATCAATACAGCTGAAAGATGGCTTTTAGTGATAGAAAGTCACGTCAAATACTTTTATGACGTTATGAATAAAATTCTTCAAATCTCTGTTCGAAAGATTTGGTTGAAAAAGATGAGTTTGTAAATTGAATTAAATATTGTAGAGGCAGGGCACCACTCAGAAGGCACTGATCTCCTCCTTCTCCCTTGTTAGAAGGGTAAGGAACGATCATCAATGACAAATCCCGAGGGTCAGAGCCACCCACTGGATTTATCGGCTTCACGCTCAGAAACCAGTGCTTTCACTCATCATCGTGGTGAGTCGTCCGCACAAAAGTATCAGACGTTCGTGCGATTCATACTTAAGAAATGATCCTTAAAGCATGATTCAGTGATCGTTAATTGTCCATTTCCGAATAAGAAGTTACATGTACTATAACACTATCATTGGGCTATCTCATTTGCATATCTGACAGCAATATTCATCTGTTACTAAGTATTAAGACAGAGAAAACCTTTTATTCCAACAATTTCCATTATTAACTCAGATTTGAATCATTTCGTACTTAATCTGATTGATTATTCATTTTCAAAAATTGAAAAAAACGTTTATGATTGTTTTACTTTATCTACAGGATGTTGCTTTCAAGGGAGGTAATTGGACTTACTTCTGCTTTTAAAATGGCTTGTAAATAAAACTTAATTTTAGGAAAGTAACCTGACATAAAATCGAGAAAATCAGAGGCTTGAAGCTTTTTCTTTCTTTTTTTTTTTTTTTTTTTTTTTTCATCTTTGCCTACAGATGAGTTATTCAAATTAGTTCTAGTCGAAGGCAAAAATGGGGCCTTTGGTCCCAAAAAGAAATTGAAAAAAGATGGGGGGGGGGTAATTGAATTCTACACACCTTGCTATAATGCACCGTTTTAACAACCGAGAGATTGCCTTCAGTTAAACGGAATCAGCCTTTTAATATTATGTAGATAGATACATGGAGATCCGAATATCGTTATTGGGGAGAGAAAGGGCACAGATTCCACCCTATTATCTTCTTCTAAAAAACTAATATGCAAAAAAAACATGTTTGAGATCCAATTAGTAACCATAGAAAAATTAGTGACCATAGCTCAAGCCACCTCTCAAAGGTTCACCTTGTACCACTTTCTGCTTTTCCGCAAAACAGGCGAAAAGCGAAAACACCGTCCAGCTCTTCTTTAATAGCGAGCCATTATAGAGGCAGTTCCTTTCTTTGTCTGTTTAATGGCTTCCTTCACCTCCCACGGGGTTACTTTTGGGAAGTCCTCTAGTTGTTTGCCCGTGTCTTGCGTATCTTGCTCATTGTTTTGCAGTCCTTGTTTGGACGAATGAAGTTTTTGGTAGAATTCTTTGGCGCGTTCGACAATCCTGTCTCTGTCTGTTGTTAGGTTTCCAAACTGCCCCTGGACCAGACAACATCACCATCGACCTACTCCGAAAAGCAGGTAAAACCATCAATAGGAAACTGGCCGTCCTCTTCAACCTGTGTCTAAAACACAGTAAAGTCCCAGACGATTGGAATACTGCTATCATAATGCTTTTATATAAAAAAGGAAACCCGAAAGACCTCAACAACTATAGGCCTATAAGCCTACTCAACTGTGTATATAAACTTTTCACAAAGATCATCACCAACCGAATCACAAAAACACTCGATGAAAACCAGCCACGTGAAACAGGCTGGCTTTAGAAGAAGCTACTCGACCATGGACCACCTGCACTCGATAAATCAACTGAAAGAAAAAGCAGCAGAGTATAGACTACCACTTGCCGTAGCATTTATCGACTTCAAAAAAGCGTTCGACTCAGTAGAAATCCCTAAGGTCATGGAGGCCATCAGTCGCCAAGGTGTAGATCCAGTATATGTTGAAGTGTTGAAACATATATACAATCACGGCAGCTCATTTATCAGGCTACATAAAGACTCGGACCCCTTCCAGCTCCAGAAAGGAGTAAGACAAGGTGATACCAGCTCACCTAAACTCTTCACAGCCTGCCTCGAGATGATCTTCAGAAGGCTAGACTGGGAGAGTAAAGGAATCAAAATAGACGGCGAGTATTTGAGCAACCTCAGATTCGCAGACGACATAGCCCTTTTCGCAGAGAACCTACATGACCTCCAACTAATGATAGATGAACTAAATGAGGAGAGCAAGAAAGTCGGCCTACACATGAACTTCAGCAAGACGAAGATCATGTGCAACAACCACATTGGAGATAAGAACACTAAGATCGAAATCGAGGACACAGAACTCGAGAAAGTAGACCACTACATCTACCTAGGGCAACGAATCTCCATGAGACCCTCAAAAGAAGAAGAAATCAAGCGAAGAATCACACTAGGATGGCAAGCCTTTGGCAGAGCTAGCTCAACCTTCAAAAATAATAAGATCCCATTAATCCTAAAGAGAAGGGTGTATAACCAATGCATCCTCCCAATAGTCACTTATGGAGCTGAAACATGGAACTTAACCAAGAAACAGACCCGTAAGCTGAGAACCATGCAACGTGCACATGAAAGAAAAATGCTGGGCCTCACATGGAGAGACCACAAAACAGCACAACACATCCGGGAAAAGACAAGAGTTAGAGACATCATAGAATCCATAAAAAATCTCAAATGGCGGTGGGCTGGCCATGTTGCAAGAATGGCTGACAATCGATGGACATCACGACTCACAACATGGATTCCCCGAGACCACATGCGCAACCGAGGCCGGCAAAATGTTAGATGGAGAGACGAGCTAGATAAGTTCAGGAAGTACTGGCTCCGTGACGCCCATGATAGAGAAGTGTGGCAAACCCTGGGGAAGGTCTATGTCCAACGACGGACGCTAAAAGACTGATGATGATGATGATGATAGAGGCAGCTCATAGCTTTATCCTACCTCTTCTACAGCCGAGTTTCTTGTATCTCTCACCAACACAGCCTATGATGACAGTCTGACATACCATACTCTCCTTAGTTTTTTGGTCAGAAGACGCTCAAAATCTTTTCTCGTGGCTATTTATGGTAATCGCTTCTTTACTGTACACCGTTTTGCCTTTCTTAGAAACTTTCTTCTTTCGGATAGTGGGGGAAATTTGGATAATCGTGGATTTTTTTTCCATGAGGATTAACTATCGATTTTAATTTCAAACTGCTGGTTCGGTGAAAGAAACATAGAACAAAGGACTCAAGCCTCCATGGGGACCCAGACTCCAGACCCTCAGGTGACCTCAGCTGAAATATCTGATGAGTGTAAAGCTCTACGGATTGAACTATGCAGATCTGAGGTTTCAGTCTTAGTCCAAATGTATTCAACCTTATCAATAAAAGTATTGGGTGTCTGATGTGTGACAAGACGGCAACGACTTAAATGTGAATGATTTCTAATAATCTCTACTATAGCAGGTACAACGAGATTCTAGTGAGACAGCTTTGTACTTATTGGTGAGTCGGCCTTATTATCGATTGACAAAGCAAGATCGCTGCGTGCTGATGTACTTGAAAATAACAAAGCAACTGTTAATACAATTCTTATTGTTGCAGTGTGGTTAGTATCCTACGGTTGCTGTGGTTCAAGACTTCACTCGGGAATACTCTAGATTCTATTCTATCAAACGGGCATACAGTAGACCTTCACAACTCCGGATACCTGGAATCCAGTTCATTCACAAATTCGACAGTCATTTCAAATTTCCCCGTCGAGTGTATGACAATAGTGAAGGTTGACATCAGTTCAAGCAGCGTTCGTACACACTGTATTACTTCTTTAGAATTCTTCATTTAATGCTTATTATTTGAATCAGACTGTATTACATATTTCGTAGATATGAAGAAGTGATTAGTAATTATTTTGAAGTAATCCCTCTGTGATTCGACATTTACACCTCAATTGTGCCAAATTTGAGAAGGTTTACTGTAATAAATTGTTTTAAACAATCGTAAACTTTATAAAAACGAGCGTATTTTTAAAAATTTTGAACGTGGAATTTTCAGTTCATTTTTGTATATATCATTGTCTACTAAGCTTAGATTCGTCTTGTATAACATTTGAAACGTTTGTTTTAGTGCAAAATGTTTACACGTTATATGTACAAATACACATAACAACCATATCTAAGACTTTGAACATTTGTGGTGATGTGATAAACATCATAATTCTCCTTAGAACCTTTTTCTAATCACTTCTAGTGCCACGATGGTTAGACATCTAGATTACATTTATCTCACTCGTCATGACCTGCTAGACTAACTTGTTAACTATCACTCTACGGTAGGTGCACACCATCAAAAAGCATATATTTATTTAATAAGGCTCTTTTAGGCTGGCTCAGAGTCCCAATAATCGAGTATTTGGATCAAACTCACCTTTGGAAACAAAATAACCAAACCTTACCTTGTACTATGAAGTATTTTATGACACAGTAAAATGAAAATGTTTTTTTGGTTATGCAAAGTTAATCCATGAGCCTACCCGCCATTTTAGAGATTCAGATTTCGACAAGTTTTATACAATTTATCAGGGAGCGTAAGACGTTAAAAATCCCAAGTACAAAAGGAAAATTGGGTTGATCTATTATGGAACTCTGGGGAAGTATCAATGAAAAAAAAAACTCAAAAGAAGGAAAGTTAAAGCTAACAGATCCGGTTAGTCACTCAGTAGAAACCGCCTGTTGACCGACGCCTTGTAGCAGCATGCTGAATGGGGGTGATCAATTATGAAATTGGAAAAAATAGGTGAACAATGAATAAGTTACATCTCTTGCCGTTTGTTGGGTAGAGATCATTGAATAAAGTTTGATTTAAAAAAAAAAAAAAAAACTAACGTTAATACTACCAGACACAAACTAAAGGATTGATTTAGCTCAACCTTACATTGCAAATGAGATCCCACTAAAAACTATCTTGTAGGATGATTTTTATTTATAAAAAAAGCCGTGTTTTGTAGACGTTTAAGAAGACAATATTTAAATTTTTAGCCCTCTAGTTCCATTGGTGTGAACTGTACGCTTGATACATACATAGCCAGTGGGACCAGCTTAAAATCTGGAAATGTTGACTGTTTTGGTGACAGTTTTGGTTGACGGTTTCAAAAACTGTGTTGATAAAAGTTGTTTACATTATAAGTGACAAAGCATTTTAAGTGGGTGACTCTCAACGTGCACTCTCCATCTTGTCACGTAATTATCTGACGTCATCCAAATGACTTCAAACAAATAAAATTATTATCATGTGCCAATGTAGAGACGGCATGTGTTTTCTTCAGCTTATTAGAAACAGGCAACCTAAACTGTCAATATGGATTTCTTCAGTTTTTAAGTTGGCTGGTTGGCTGGCTAGCTGGCTGGCTGGCTATGTATGTATCACGCATACAGGTTACATCAATAAATCTACAGGGCTGAAAATTTGGACATTCAGCACTTATGTTTAGAGAAAAAAAAAACTACTTTTTTATCCACCCTCTAAATGGGTCTTTTTCAATTTCCAATCCAAGTTTATGCTCAATCAGGCACTTAGTTTGTGTCCGGCAGCATTTACTCTCGTTTTTGGAAAAAAAATCGATGTTTTTAGCGATTACTACCCAACAAAAGGCGAGAGAACTAACTTATTCATTAATTGCTCCTTTTTCCATTTTTTTAATTGATCACTCCCAACATGGCATGTTGCCAAGGGACATTGGTGTATGACAGTTTCTATTGAGTGATTAACCAGAGCTGTTGTTTTTTCATCTTTTCAATTTGGTTATATTTAGCCGCCTACATCTACATATTTACTTTATTTGGATAAAGTGGATTATCCAATGAACGATTCACTGCGCATAGTCTCCCTCGCTATCCGAAAGAAAAGCGTTTCTATGAAAAGAAACTTCCGTAAGCCGAAATTGCATAAAGCGAATAAGCAATTAGCATTAAATTTATATGGGTTTTTTTAGCGATCCCAAACCCCCAAAATTGTGATGGTGGATTGATAGGCAGAAAGAAAAGGTTGGGGATATTTTATCTCTTTCTTTTCTATTTCTGTTATATCTTATTGCTTCTCCTTTTTAGGCTTCCGTGTTTTGAATTTATGGACGTTAGTTTTTGATTGGACCCCCAAAATCTCTTGTTTTGCTTCCAGATTCATGGATCTCTTTAGAAATAGTGTTTTAAACCTGTCCAAGTGAAATATCAAGAACATAGAACCGTTTTCTTGTGATAAAACGCATGTACCGGGGAGAAACATTTCTTCAACTACTTATGGTAATTTTTCTGCTGAGTTTAATCAGATACCATAAAAACAGAAAATTGGTCTTTGTTCAAAAGAATCTTGGATTACAGGTTTTCTCTTCTCCGACCATCCAGCAGACCAGCGTTGTCTTAAATTCAGGAAACCTGAATTGGATAATTACGAATCTGTCTGCCTGTTCATTCAAGTATCAATCGATTGATCGGACCATCTCTCCATCATGGAATATGATTAGATCTATTGATTGATCAAGTCTGCTTCCAGTTCTTATCGATCTATTCATTTATGCAATTTGTTATTACCAATCAGGAACTTCATCAATCCTTCAGTCAATTGATTTATTATTGGTTCTTATTTATTGATTTGCACAACTCACGATTGATTTTTATGATTATTTCCTAATCTGTTTATATAAGTGTAAGTCATTGACTATCTCTCTCTCTCTCTATTTCTATATGTATATATATATATATATACATGTATATATATATATATATATATATATATATATATATATATATTCCCATCCATTCTCTCTCTATGTTCCTCGTTCTCTCTCCCCCTCTCTCTCCCACACTATACCGCTATCTCATTATGTGCATATCTACATTTTATTGTCTATCCACTCATGCACTCTCTCTCTCTCTCTCTCTCTCTCTCTCTCTCTCTCTCTATATATATATATATATATATATATATATATATATATATATATATATATATATATATGTATTTGATTATAAATCGTGTTGTATTTTATTAAAACTTTCCCGTCATTGCATGGTCAATACATCACTTGGCCAAGACAACGTGAACAGGATGAACAATAGAAGAAAACGGGACTGCTGCAGGAAGTTTCCTAAATTGTTTATTCTATTTACGTTTTCTAGGCCAAGTGGTATATTAACTGGGTAATGACGGGAGATGATTTCAGATAAGAGTTCCAATATAGTATAACGCTATTTATAATCATTCTGTCTGATCGTCTCTCTCTCTCTCTCTCTCTCTCTCTCCCTCAACATGCTTATATATCCCTTTCTTCCTCTTTTTTGATATCTAAATCTATATCATTTATGCTCTACTCATATCACTGTGAATCTAACCATATTCTGTCATCAGAATATCAAGTTGTCCAGACAGTAATGACTTTGAAAAAAAAAATTTCCTTCGATAATTATACATAAAAGTCCAAAATACATTTTGCATCAAGATGAAGCATGTCTTCTGAGGGCCACTAGATCAAAAAGGTTGCCAATGTCTGATTTTGATGGTTGAGAGACGAGAAGCTACTGAAACAGTGCTAAATATCAAGCGAGTGTTTAGTCAGGATCGGTTCCTGTTCCTACGGTTCAGATTTGGTTCAATATGTATATATATGTATATATATATATATATATATATATATATATATATATATATATATATAATGTGTACTTTATAGAGTGAGACAGACTCGGGAGTGAAGTTTTTGGTGGTAAGGTTTATTAATCCTTATATGTCAATAGTCCATACATGTTTCGGGATTTCTCCCATCATCAGTGGTGCGTGTTGTGTGAGTGTGGATTAAAATGTACCATGTGGAACCAGAGTCCACTGCCAGGGACTGTGCATTGTGGGTAAGTTTTGTTGTCAGGGCTACTAGATGCCTCCTGCTGAATATATATATATATATATTTGCAACACACCCACACATATATGTATTCGATTCCTGCAGTAGCCCCCATTTACTTTAATTGTTTATTCTATTTACGGTGTATCGGCCAAATGATACATTTACGGTGTAATGACGGGAGATCATTTCGAATAGAGTTACAAAAATGATAACACAATTTATAATTATATATGTACATATATCGAACACTTTATGAAATTAACCCATCATACATTGGATATTGTATTTTATTGCATTTGTATTGTATGTATATATATATATATATATATATATATATATATATATATATATATATATATATATATATATATATACAAATTTATACGTGTGTGTGTGGTAAATATATTTAGGTATAAGTAATTGTTCCTGTTTAATGTTTCCAATAGCCACGGGAATTATAAATAATATCGTTACACGTTGCCAAAAGTACGTTCAGGGAACCCATTTTGATTAAACATGTTTTCCATGACTTGTTGGCTTATTTCTCTTCCTATAAAAACGCCATTACTATCTGGACAAGCCAATAACTCTGACATTCCAACGAGCGCCAACGCAATATTACTTTCATCCATCCACGCGGGGTTTTTGTAAGTTAACCGCACATCTTGCCGCTCCTGCTTATATTTCTTTTGTTCACAACTCTTTATAACTGAACTCGATGCAGTCACACGAATCACATCTTTTTTTCTCTTTCTTTATCCCATTGGCCTACGTGCAGCGATTTTGTAAAGTGACTCAATTTAATATAACGATCATTGAAAAAAAAGAAAAATGGCGTCTTTTTTTTTTCTCTTCATCAATAATGCGATTGTATTAAAAAGGAACTTTAATGGAGGTCTATTGTCGAGAATAATGAAAACAAAAATGGTTATAAACGGGAACAATGTAAATGTCTTTGAAAACACTCGAGACCTTTCGAAACAGGTTATCATTTATATGGGTTCAAAGTCACGCCTCAGACAAGCACAAGTAGAGATAGTTTCATACGGTTATATATGGTCTAGTGCAGTGGCCCCAAACTAGGGGGCATGTAACTGATTCAAGAGAAGGTTTTAGCCCACTGGGAAAAAGTAAGGATTTCTCTAATAATTTTGGTAATTCTTCTAAGTTTTCGCATTATATCATGATGAACCTAATATATTACGAGACTATTTGCTTTAGGGCCAAACATCACTCTGAACGCAACTGTTTCATCCACTAAGCGGAATTTAAAAAAAAAAAAAAACAGAAAAATGTTCCCCTACTCATTGGGGCAGTGTGTGTGCAAAATTTCAAGTTTTCACTGAGCAGTTAGGACTGAGAGGAGTGGAGAAGAAAGAAAAAGAAAAGGAATTATAGAATGATAATAAAAATTTGAAGGGATTAAATTTTAGTTGAAAGAATCTGGTTAGCGACTCCAGATATTACAATCTAGCGCCCATAGCTTTCTATTTTCACTCTCTTTTTCTCTCTTTTTTTCTGCCTTTCTTTCTTTCATTCTGCCTTTCTTTCTTTCTTTCTTTCTTTCTTTCTTCTATTCATTGATGGATAACGTAGGTATAAAATCTGTCTATCTCTTTCCTTTATGTCTTTATCCATAGATTTTCATTGGGTGTCTGAACTCGTCATTGTTGTTAGCATAGGAAAATTAAGTTAAGTCTAAAGATCGAACCATAGCAGGAGTTTTGATAAAAATGTATTTTTAAACTTTTGAAATACCCATTTGAAACTAATCTTTTGGCTGAAGATGTGAGGGGGTTCGTAGAAACAAGGTCTAACGACTAAGGTAGAGCTTGTTGGTAAATAGTACAATAACCCCTGGCTTAGCGGCGAGGGTTTCGCGCTCTCAACGCAGTGACAGAGGTTTGATTTCCGGTTTGGGGAATTCTCATTTTAGGGATTTTCGAGCAGCAAATTCATTTTTTGAAGTAACGTCTTGTTTCGTTGCAACACTCAACTTTAAAGGGGGGAAATGTTACTGTGTTGAGATTAAAGATGAATGATACCAAACAAGCGATCATTGTAAATCGTTGCAAACAGAAATATCACTATACTCCCATAAAATAACACTCCTCGACTGACATCTTGAATCAATCAATTCTATCTAAATGTTTCTCATCCTCAAGCTCCCGAAATTTTAGGTGGGTAGATTTAACTCACGAGACGGTATAAAGATAGATACTTAAATTAGAAAACAAAGTGTATCGATATTTAATTATCAATTGATTATTTTTTACCGATTTTATGGGTGCTGATAAGATATACTCTCTAAAAGAGAGCAGGTCCCAAAGGTTTAGTAAACACTACCGTATATCAAAGTTCAGGAAGGTTGTCATCGCTCATGATGTAAATGTTGGTTCTTTAACCTTTCAATTGTGTGAAGAGTTTCAAGAGACTTGTTTGATGCCCGGAGGAAAGAAAGCGGGGAAAAGAGGAAGATCAAAGACAAGCGGGAAGAAAGAAGCTGTAAAAATGTTTGATTCAAACTGAGAAAACAGAAAGGATATAACTTTGAGACACGGGAAAATAAAGACGATTAGGTGCGTCGATAACAGTTTTTGCACAAAAAAAGTGTCACTCCGTATCATCAAAACAAGATGGCGTAAAAGACTCGACGTATTGGCGAGACACTTGAGGCGACGAGAACTGTGGTTATTTACCCTCAAAGGGTTCATTCGAGAGTGAAGAAGTGGGAGACAAACTGAGGACGAAAAGAAGAAAAGCGGATATTAAGAGAAATGAAAAGGAAGAAGGAAGTGATGATTCTTTGAAAGGAGAAAACACTTGATCGTTGACGCAGTAGACGCGAAATCTTACGTAGCTGTTTGTCTTTATTTTCCCTATCCAAACAACAATGACAATTTTACACTACTTTTTAGACCAAAACGTGATAAGTTAAAAATGGTGGATACATAGCCAGATAGATAAAGAGAGAGAGAGAGAGAGAGAGAGAGAGAGAGAGAGAGAGAGAGAGAGAGAGAGACGGGGGGAATATTACTATGCTGTCAATCAACGAAAGAAAGAGGCAAAGAGAGAAAGGAATAGAGAAAGAAAGAAAGTGAGAAATAAAGAGAGAGAGAAGAAAAGAGAGAGAAAAAGAGATATAAAGAGAGAGAGAGAGAGGTTCCTACGCTTTCTATCAACGAAAGGAAGGGGGAAAGAGAGAAAGAGATAGACAAAGAAAGAAAGTGACAAAGAGAGAGAGGGGGGAAGAAAGAGAGAGAGAAAAAGAGATAGAATGAGAGAAATGAAAATCGAAAACTTCGGACGCTAGTATCTTGCCATCACTGTGAATAATTGAACAACCGTAGCGTCAAAATTTGAAGTTAAGTAAAGCAATACCCTCGAAGAATAAATATGGTCAGAATAAATTCTTTTTATGACATCACTGGTGTTTTCCACTGGAAAACATCTAAAATAGAGTTTTTAAAAAATATGGATTCTGCAGAATCTAGATGTTCTTGATAAACCCGTCAAAATAAGGTCCCCCCCCCCGAAAAAAAAGCCTCAGCAGCCTCTTATCTAAAAATAGAGTGAACGTTTTCGGAAAGGTTCTAGTGGAATACAATTGCCAATTTTCAAGTCTGTAGACAAAACAGTATGGCCAGGAGTCCTGGAACACACAATAACATAACATGTTGCTCAATTACCTCAGATCGAATCTAGAATTATCTAAATTTTCATGCCATCTATCTAGTCAAATATCTAAATACTATTTCATTAAATACCCTGCCATGGCCAGATTGGAAGATCTTTTTTTTTTATTTGACGGCAAAATATTTATCGCAAAAGTCGAAATATTTAAAAACTTATAGGCTTCTGTCTGAGCGGAGTTTGACCTTGAAGCAACCAGTCTTATCTAATGTATAGTCAACTCGATCCGCACCGAATGCCCCACATTTATGGCCCGATGCCAGATCAAGTTGAGCTCAGTAAATACTGATAGGGAACGAAACGGACTCAGCAGTTGAAACCGGCGCCCATCTCAATTCACCCCGCTATGATTGCTTAAGGTTTAACAAGCAGACAAGCGCTAGATTTAGACAAAACTAAAATATCTTTCCCTCAGACATAAGTGTAGTAAGTAGTTGTACATCACTTCCTCTAAAACTGCAGCCAAAACAATTAATCTGTCTAATTCCGCCTGAAAACTGATGAAAATCCTTACGTGACCTGGACTCGAACAAATGAAGAGATCTTAAGTTGGTTGGTTTTGCACTGATTTTCAAATCCGGGGTCAGGGTCAGAGTTGCCAGATCGTTGGAAACGTTCTGGCCAAAAACAGGCAAAACAAATTCACAAAAGTAGCCAAATGCTAGAATTGTTTTTTTTTTTAAAGATTGCAATATTACACTACACACCAAAAGAAAAAAAAAAAGAATTTATGAGAAATTCTTCAGCTATAATGTCAACTTTTTGGTTCTTTACAAATGACAGAAAATAAGGGTCCAGCTTAGCATTACAATTACATAATAATTAGAAACCCCGATTAACCTTCAAAAATTGACTTTTTTCTCCAACTGATAGTTGTTGAGGTTAAACGAATGCCGTGTGGATTGAAAGCACAAAATAGCCAAAAATAGCCAAAATTTAAAGATCGCCAAACCATAGAGTTCATGGTCAAATGCTTTTTAGAATTACGATATTTGTCAAGGTTGGCCATAAAATGGCCAAAATAGCAACTTTGTCAGAAATTTTCATTCTCCTCATTGCACACGTGTCTATAAGGGTCAACAACTGCCACAGGAAATAACTCTTGAGGCTTTATGACTTGTTTCCGCTTTCAGCTACACTCGCCTGGCCAAACAAGCCAATTAGCATAAACTGTGATTACGATGGCCTCAACCTCACGCGTGGACAACGAGTTACCATCCGGTGTGTGAGGGAGGTGTCAGTGGCATAGTGATTATCGGAGCGGCGAGCCGAGTTCAAACACCAATCGAGGCTGTTTACGTTCGCTTCGCACTAATGAGTTCGGGAAAGGCATGTACCCATCTATTTTCTCCCTCTATTTTGGTAAAATAGCAGGGCAGACTGTGCCCCCTAGGTTTCTGAGTGCAACCAGTCTTGGAGAAGAACAATTCTGATTCAAAACCCGGGAGTAGCAACCCTTTAAAGCTGTTTGATGTATTTTCTGCAGTTCCTACAACCTACAATAAACAGGGCTTCACAAAATAGGGGTCAGCCCCCATCGCAGGAGTCGTGTTAAGATGATTGTAGATCGCAGAAATATTTGAAAATCTTTTTTAAAGAATAATCATGTAACTAGTGTTATATTTTGTTATCTCTAAACTTGAAATGTGTCCCTAGTTTTTATCGTAACGAATTAAATAGAATTGATAGTAGATCGGAATGGGGGGCAGGAGGCCAAGGTCCCCTTATATTATGAAGCTCAGGGTTGCATCCTGCTCAGGCCATGTGTACATCCGGCACTGCAATCACACACACACACGCCCCAAACGTGTGCCGGTGATAGATGGCAATAGGGTAGTTTTGTAAGCATTCCTAGGTTGCAATTGGACGCTCAGTTATTGTGACGTTGTGCCAGACAATGCTTAATATCTACAGACGTACAGACGGACATGTACGTATGCATAGATAAACACACGTACATTTCTACAAGCAGGGTGTCTAGACATCTTCCGTAGAACGAGGGCTAGCTGGATTTTCTCGCTGACCATTGATAGTATTGTCAAGCTCTCGTCTAAATCTGGAGTTGACTTCATATTCATAACGTAACAAGACTAACTAGAACAGGGGCCCGCAACAGATGGGACGTAGTCTACAAATGAGCCGTGGGTGTGTTCTCTGTGGGCCAAGGGCACTTTCTAAAAGAAATTTCAAATCGTATCTATTTATGCACCATCGGGCAGTTGATGGCTTTTAGATAGTATCCTGTGTTACGATTTGTTTAATGTTTGCTTATATAAGCATTGCATTCTATAATTTGCTCACTGTAGGCATTGACGCTGCTGTTTGTTTATCGAAGAACTGTCAATTAACTGCTAATTGACTGACTGTGTATAAATAGATATAAACACTTTATGTCGATTTCTATACTGAGTTTTACTTACAGAGTAAATATTTGAAACTTAGAGGCGTCAAGGGCAAATTGTTATAGGTAAGATATGCTGTAATATACATGTGAGCCATGGGCAAAACTAGAAAGATCGAAAGTGAGCCATTACAAAAAGAAGTTGTTGATTCCTGAAATAGAAAAAGAACAATCATTACCTAATCTAGTGGGAGTAAAAAACGAAATTCAGATACCCTGATTCGAAACCACGATCAACTTTGGCAAGTTGGTCTTTTAAACCTAAGCTGAAATGTTGACTCTCACACGCCTCCGAAATTTATCTTACAGGTACAGGAAGTTTTATTCAATTCTGATAAATAAATACATTCATACTAACAAAAAATTATGATTTTGTATCAATTGTATTTACGATACAGTAGGTGCAACAATCATTATCAGTTGGAATAGAAGTAGGATTACAGTTTGACCTTGCAGCAACCGGGCTTGTTATGAAATTGATTCTCACCGTGTGCCTCACAACTGTAGCTCGATGCAAGACTTAGTATATAAAATATTTCAAATCGTTTTTTTATCAATTCTTGCTACTATTTACCTTCATCTTAATTGTAGCTGCTTTTTATCGCAACTGAACTATGACTGGGTACCCTTCGAGATCGAACTGAACTACAAGTTTATAACGAACCTAGCACAGAGAAGATCGTGGGTAGGGAGTGAGTATGAGGGTCTGATTAGCCACGATGCTTACTACTTAGTTCAATTAGTCGCGCGTAAGCGAGCCCCCACCCCCTGTCACAGAGGGTCGTGAGTTCAATTCTCGCCTAAAACTTATTCTTTATCCCGATCCTTATTCATTAAGATGAAGGTGAATAGAAGCAAAAATTGATTATGTTTGTTAGCGAGTCAGTTTTTGCCAGCTATTAAGGGCACGTTTGATCCTCGTTTCTTTGCAGCTGGAGTTAACTAATCTAAGTAATTATGATGAAGAGGACACTTCTCTGTGTAGGGTCGAGACTAAAAGACAATTCCCAAAGTGTGTTATCATAAAGTAGATCATAGCACGCCATCTCTCTGGCCAATCACAGCTTGGTATAGAAAAAAAGTATGGGAAACAAATTCTGCGGTATGGGACACGATGGGATTTTTTTAATTATTTAACGCCCTTGCCCTTGATCAGTGGTTGTAACGTGAGGGCACAGGTGAATAGGATCCCGAGAAACATCTTTTTTAGTCTGTTGTAAAAATTGGGACGAAGCACTTGTGATGAAAATTATTGTTATAGGTAATCTTCTGTTGTTTGCAGAAGTTGATTAATCTTATATTTCATCCCTATTACTATTCGGGTGGCTTTATTCTATTTTTTCAAAGATTTGACTTTTTTTCTCAAACTGAGACATCAAAACGTACTCTAAAGTTGAAAAGTGAGCTGGAGGGTATTGGACCTTGAAAAGGAATGGTCACAGTAATTATAATCTACAACAATATTGTTTCCAATTGAAAGCTCATTCTTGAACATTATATATGATAAGATCAGACTATTTTTTTGAATCGCTGGATTGTGTTGTCCTGGTATTCCTGAGTTCCTTCCCTTGCATTGGGTAATCTGTTTTTTGCTTTTTTAAGAAGACTCTTATTGGGAGAGGCTATCGATATCAATGATCGGTCAGCTAATTGGTTGGATTGATGAAAGTATATCAGAATTGGTGTTCCAGCGTAAAAATGTTTATATAACAAAAGAACTCAGCCAGAGACGGACTGTTACTTAAACTACTGGCGTCCCTCGATATAGTGCTGTTTGTTATAGCGCAATAAGCTATATAAAGTGGTGGGCCCCACTCGTCCAGAACCGCGAATAAAAACAGAATTTCACCAAAAGACTTACCTGATATGATTACCTTTTTTTAATTTGCAATGAATAAACATGTAATTACATGTTTTTTTACGCACATTCTTTTAAATTTTGTAATGGAAACAATGCCTTCATTCACCAGTGAACTTGGTTTAGCACTTGTGATGGATTATCCACCATTCAGTTATAATGCAGTTGTCTTTTTTGGACTCCACCATCTGCATTATAAAGTAGGTCTACTATATTTATAACATTAATGGCCCCCTTGTCTCTACAGACAATGAAAAGTCCCCCTATGTCACAAGCCAGGGCAAAGTGTATGGAGATCCTTATTTACCTGGTCATCAGAATCTCCCTCCTGACTTAAAGGGGCTCCACTTCATGGTTATTAGAATCAGAGCAGTCTTTCTCCTAGTTTGGTTGCCTCCCTCAGGATAGAGAGCCCATTCTGTCTAGCTATGGATAGAAGGAAGAAGAGATGGATTCATGTCTTTTTCAAGGGCATTAGTACGGAGTGAACCTAAAGAGATCCGACCGCCGGAGTTTGACCTCTGGTCACCGATTCCATTGTCGGGGCTGGTATTTAGAGCATATTTAGCAACAAAAGAGTCATTTGTTATTCTAATTCTGCTTCCTTCCATTTTATTTTCCACCATCGACCCTGCCATATATCTGAGAATAAGGACACACTCCTATGGCTTTTTTTCTCTCTAAATATCCGCCCCTCCTCAGATCTCGATTCCTTCTTTTCGAGCTTGACCACCTTAAGCGCGCTCGATGAGAAATTCAAGTGGCTGAGCTACCATCGTCACGGGGGCATGAGATCGGTGGGCCGTGTTCAATCTCTAGCTGAGACAGTTTGCATCTTATTCGCATTACTGTCCTCGGGAAAGACCATCTCTTCCGCCTGATAATATGCTATGGGGCTGCATGACAGGGTGAGGCCCATAATCTCTACGTCCTACACTTTCTCGGAGAAAGCTCATCTCCGACAACGGAACTTAAGCCTGATAAAAAGATACCTCGAGTTTATAAAACTGCAGCATGGGCGTCCGTTGAGGGGGTGCGAACAGGGAATTTGTCCCCCTAACCCCTACCAATCAGGCTGTCTCACTCAGGGTGAGGATGCTTGAACGTTGGAATAATATAGTCAATGAAAGATAATGGTGCTGTGCAATTGTTTTGTATAAACCCAATCGATTGTAGCAGAGTTGCTGCGAAGATATATACCGAATATTCTTTAGCTCATCCCCGTGTGAAAGTGTCAGCGAATGATCGTGCACTGTTTTAAAGTACTGAGCCGAAACGAAATAATTTCCAATTGGGCTCATTAATGGTCAGTTCTTCACTGTTCATGAGGTAAGGAGGGATGGTTAAATTTGGGGGCGGATCCAGGAATTTCTTTTTTGATAGCGAGATATTTTCTCGTTTTTATACGCATTTATGTATACGTTCATGGCTCTCTATACAATGTCCCTGAAAGTTCTCAATTAATTTCAATGAACTTCAGTGGAAGGGTGCACAATAGGCCACTGGAGAAACTGATCTGATTTTTTTTTGCAGGAGGCGGGGGGCAGATCCATGCATATTAATCCCCCCCCCCCGACAAGGACATTGAGAGAGGTATTCGCTGTCTGAGTTGTGTTTTTAGTAGTTTTTGCTATTTGTATTCTTTTTAACTTATTAATTTTGTCATTTGTTTTTGAAGAGTCCTACTGTCTTAGACACATGACAGGCGCTCCCTAAAATTTGGCACCCCAGGCGACCGCCTATGTTACCAGTACCTTGGGCCGGTCCTGTCAGCAAGTGAAGGCTGAATTTAGACATGGCCAAAATACTCCTCTATCGGCCGTGAGTGCAGTACTTGTAAATCACTTCCTTCAATCAATCTCTGAAAGTATAGGCAAATAATTAACCTATCTTCAGAGTGTATTCCGGCTGAAAACCCGATGGGAATCCGTCCATGACCCCAGTAGTCGACACAAAACAAATTCAAGTCAGTGCAAGTCAAATAAATCACCGGTTTCCGCTGTCGTCAGCGCCGGGAACGTGGCAGAAAGAAATGTCACCCCCAGAAAGTGTCAATCAGGTGATTTGATTCGAAAGGGGAAGGAACGAAGGAAGGAAGGAAGGAAGGAAAGAAAGAAAGAAGTTGAAATATCAAAAGAAAATGAGAAAGAAGAAAAAAAACAAGAGAACAGCTGAAACAAGATGAAAAATTAACAAAAATATCAGAAACAGAAAGAGAGAAAAAAGGTGAATATCAATAAAAAGCAAGAAAGTAGGAAAGAGAGAGAGGAAGTAAGTAAGAAAGGAAAATCGATGAAAAAATTGAGTATAAAACAAATATCAAAAGGGGGAAAGAAAGAAACAAACAAAAAATGGGAAAAAGGAGAGGAAGAAAAAACAAAGATAGAAAAACAGAAAGAAAGAAACAAAGAAAGTGAGGAAGAAGGTGAAAAATCAATAGAAAGAAAGAAAGAAAGTGAGAAAGTAGGAAAGGAAATAAGAAAGAAGGTGAAATAACTGTAGAGAAGGAAGAAAACATGATAGAGAGAAAGAAAGGAAGAAAGAAAGGAAAATAAATGCTGAAATGTGAACGGAAAGAAAGACAACACTGAAGAAAAAAAACCATCAGAAGAAAGAGAAAAAGATTGAATGAAAGAAAGAAAGAAAGAAAGAAGAAAGAAGGAATGAAAAGTATTGGAAGCAGCAGACGACATTCTATCGCCTTTTTGGTGGTTGAGTTGGGTTGTTTATATTGCTTGTTGTCCGGTGGTTGGTGCAGTGGGGGCTTGCTCCGGAAGCGGAAGAGGGAGATGGTATTTTATTGCTTCGTACTTTTCGGTGCTTATCCTGTATACATATATAGGTTAAAGCCATTTAGTGGTTATTTTTAATGGCGTTGTGACATATGTCATGATGAGCGGCCATAATAAGGACGTTGTTTATGCTGACCTCACCTCGAGTTCAAGTCGCCTTTGAATTAATTTTTTTTTTCACTTTCTTTCACCGTTGCAAACGAAGTAAAGAGGGCTTTACAGTGAGTGCAAAAGTATCTGATACATTTCAAAAAGTTCATTTTAACGTCATCATACAGCTTCAAAATTTACAGAATTGGGACCGAAGATCAGCTTTTTTTGACCCACTGGCTCCACTGGTATATTTGTCGCAATCTCTATAAAAAAAATCCAATCGAGTGAAACATAGCAACAACATAAGAGTAGATATAGGAAAATCATCTATTACACACTGCCATTCAACCTACAAGTATAAGCCAACATATAGATATTCATCCAATTGATTTAAAAATACTTCCCCCGAGCAAGCCACAATGTGAAATATTCACCAAGAACTAACTGAAAATTAGCTGTAATGGTACGTATAATGATGATAAGTTCGTTACAAAACATAATGGAGTAATTAGAGATATAACTAGTGGATAAAGCGTAAAATATCTTAACAAACACACGTTGGCCAGAACATTGAGATCCTACGTTACCTGTGGCTAAATGAAAATTTGAAATCCCCACCTTTGCTGTTTAAACAAAAAGCAAAAAGCGAAATTATCAATCAGAAAAAATGAATTGTGGTAAAGTCCTGGCACCGCTCAAATAATTATTAAAAAACAATCTAACACCTCACATGTAGATATACAAAAATTAACCATTATTAATCAACATTATTACTAGTATTATTTTATACCTCAGCCACTTTCAGAACAACCCAATGATATTTTCATAATTATCTTAGATATATAGAAACATACCGAACTGGGAAATAACAACTAAGATCCTGTAAAAGTGGACCCCAACATTGAGAAATATATTAATGTAAGAATAAGATACTTCCAGAGAGGAAACACAGAGAGCTGATGTTTTAACAACATACTGATAAAGAAAGTGTCTACGGCATTTCCTGCTAATTTATAACTACCAAACTGTAAGACATTTACTGAGTAAAACAGAAAAACAAAACAAGCAGTGACCAACAACTAAACAAGGAAAAGAAATAAATAAAAGAAAAGATACATAAATAGAATGGGGGAAAGGTTCTCCACCCTAGAAAAATGGACTCCCGCTAAAAAAATGCCCTAAATAAGAATCTAAAATAAATCGAATCATTCGCCTGAAAAAAATCCAAACATGGCAGAAACATAAACGTGTTTGTGCAGCGAATCCTTGATTTCATAATATATGTAGGATTATAAATTTTGCTATATCATACAGTAACTCTTATTTGAAATGACCCCACGTTAACTTCTACATGTATATGTGATTTTAGTGGAAACATTTTATGCTCGGCACCGATGTTACTCAGTTGAAAATCGAGTAAATGAATAAAGAAATGGGCGTCGTGCAGGGATCGAACCCACGTCCACCAGGGAGCAGCCTACACACAGCTCTGCCTTTACCTCGTCTATCAGCACTCTGACAAGGGAGAAGTCCGAGAAGCGCAATTATATCACCCATTTCTTTATTATACGAGCGTAGGCATATGTATATTTGAGTCTGTTCCCTTTGCCGAAGTATTATTAAAAAAAGATATATGAAAAAATAACTACCACCAAAAAATCTTCTAATGGGCAAAGAAAAAGAATGATGTAGTCAGTTTGACAGGGTCTTGTGGGCACAAAGCAATACTGTTTCTTCCACTGGTTGCCAGTAAGAAAAGGTTGTTTTATAGAAGTTTTGTCTGAAAACGTTTTCCAAAGTTGCACAGCGTTTTTAGAAACATCTAATAAGAAAAAAAAGGAAAAATCTAATGTTTAAACCCTTCAATTTTTTTCGTTTGACCGATAAAAGGCTACTTGAATCCCTAATTGACCTCTGGTGACCTCAAAATGACCTTGATGGTAAGCATTAACAATTTTATCGAAATCGACCTTCTCCACCCAACCATTTGAAAGGCCAAAAACCATCTCATCTCTTCACGTCAATATTTCACTCCATTTCGTGAAAAGTTGCTCGATTTGTCAACAGATGACCTCTGGCGACCTCGAACACCTCCAAAGTCAACATCACATAGCCTATGATACAACTGAATGTCTTCTGAGTCTTTACACTAAAAATTCGATCGATGAGCCTTGTCGTATGAGTGCGATAGTGGCACAAATAAACACACGGATAAAAAGTTCCAATACTTGCATAGATTTCCTCATAAAATATATTGGATTTCACATAGACAGTGATAGCAAGAACGGACTCTTTCAAATCCTGTCTTCATTTCTCACTCAGGAATGAGTTCGGTGTCATTGTTCCGGTTGTCAAGCGAGGGCGCCAGCCACACGGAAGTCATGGGGATTGTCAATGGCTTCTACTGAGTTGACAAAGTGGGGGGCAACTCCCCAACCGGATTAGGCCTCCACACCGAGTGCCAGGATGTTCGAGAGTTGGAGCCTCAAAGAGGTCGGGGATCAAAGTGTCACAATGATCAGTAAGCTTAGAACGTCACAGTTCAAGCATTCCCTAGTCCCTTATCTAAGAAAAACAACATCCGGATATCTCTCCCAACCCCGAATCAATCTCCCAGAAAAGTGGCGGTCGATGTTCGTACAGGTTGTTTTTACATTTCTACGGGAAGTGTTGTTTTAAACATGTTAGGAGATTTGATCAATAGTCGGAGCAAACGGTGGAAAAAAAGCTATATTCGGCATGGATGCTGGCTTTCCTACATCAATCCATGAAATTCGAAAGAATATTCAACAGGCCAAGTTATTCACTCAATAGAAACTGTCACGTGACCTACAGTATATCGTGTTAGGGATGACCGATCAAAAAAATGGATGATCAATGAATAGATCACTTCTCTCGCCTTTCGTTGAATCACTAAAAAGACCGAATCAGAAAAAAACAAAACAAGCGGGTACAAACGAGGGTTCAATTTAGGATAAACTTACATTGTAAATTGAACCCCCGACTTAAAAACCTTTTCTTTGGCGAGTTGTGATGAGTTTTCAAAAAACAAGAAAAGGCTGTTTTACTGGATATAATTAGGGGTAGCTGTTCAAATTTCTAGCCCTGTTACACCATCAGTTCATACATACATACATTCATGTACAAAACATATGTTGACAATTTTGTTGACAGTTTTTGTTAGCGGTTTCTTACAAGAATATCTATAACCGATTGATTCAGTAATCTTTCAGGATTTGAACGTACGTTGAAACTTTGTCTTCAATCTTCAGCTGTTGTTCCCATCCTGGTAGGCAACTTAATCGTATTTTTATTTTTTTTTCGAAAATGATTTCGAATCGATATTTTTTTCTTGTCCCTTTTTTTTTTTTTTAAATTAGGACGTACAATCAAAACTTGCATCAAATGAATCTACTCAATACGTTGACAATGGTGCGACAAGCCGAATATATCCGTCGTCAATAAATAAACTAATGAGAAAACTCATACAATAAAATAGACTGCAGCAAACTTAACGTTTCGTATATTATTTCTGTTGTCTAGCAGCATCGGAATTCGTTCCAACAGAATAAGATTGCCGTCGAATACAAGCTGCAGTAGTTTCCCTTGCACTAGTAGTTGCAGCGCGAACATTGGGTATAATCAGTTGATATTTACAACTCTTCCTCATTACAAAATTCACACAAACAATATTGATTGAAGAGGAAATAAGGAAATTACCGGCGCATGCTCAAAAGGTCGTGGCATTTTCCAACGGAGATTAAATTCAAATGACTTGCTAGCTAGTACCCTTACGCTGACTCCAGCTCCAGTTGTCAATGTCTGGGCTTCCTCTATTATAAGTTTCTCTTGTCTCGGCTTGCGATATGTGGAGTAGACTGACAGGTGACAGGCACCCCAAGTGGCGTCACTCACACTACGTTTGTAGCTTACAGTACGTGGTATTCCAAAGGGGCTTACGCATCTTGGCATTGGCCATACAGGGCGTTGCTTAACCTCGGTATACCAAAACTAATTTGGACGTAAGCCAAAATTAAATGACTACGTTCTCGTATGTTTCAATGTTTATAGAAATTATTTTTATTTCTAAGATAAAGGGCAAAGGAATATTTGTGTGCTGGTGTGTGGATGTCCATATGCACATCCATGTATCTGTGTGTGTGTGTGTGTGAGCATGTACACTCGTGTATATGTGCATGTCTTTGTGCGTGCGCATGTGTGTGTGTGTCTGTTATACTAAGCCACTCCCCTGATCGCTGGAACAATAATTCTTAAAAAAGGTCAGATCAGCAGAAAGAGCCGTCTTAATTTACAAGTAGTGAGAGATTACCATTTTTGAAAGTTTTCGTCTTTTACAACCACCAATATATATATATATATATATATATATATATATATATATATATATATATATATATATATATATATATTATACATATATGTATATAGATGTATATAGAAATAGTTGTAATCACTTGATAATGTGGAAGTGACACAGTGAAAAGGAGGTGCTTTACATCTCATTTTTCTATTATCATTAAGATAAGGTTTTATGCATTTCGTTGTGTTCCAATTGGCGTCTCCAGAAGCTATTTTTGCAATATAAAAAAGAAATTGAGATGCAACACACATTCTTTTCAATTTTTCACTTCCATATTGTCAAGTAACTACCACACACACACACACACACACACACACACACATATATATATATATATATATATATATATATATATATATATATATATATATATATATATATATATATATATTGACAATTAAATTATTTTTCATACAAGTTTGGGACTTTTTATCTAGTGCACCCACTCCCCTGAAAATTGACTGCGTGAAAAGTTGTTAATAAAAAGGGTTTTGTAAGAATATCCAAGAAAAAGCTAGGGGTAAGTTTGAAACACAAAGTTAACATTGATTTTTCAACAACCTTATTCAAGGTTATGAATAATGAAAATTTATTTTGTTCTTTTTTTTTCAACGAAAATCTGGGCTTTTCCTTCCTAGCGTAAACAAGAAAAAACTTTTTTGAAAACTTAATTCTGTTTTTGTGTCGAATCCTAGGGAAAAACTTGTGCATATCCATTACCGTTTTTAAATATTGAAACTTTGGATGAAAATTTCAAACTTGAATCTTTAAACGTTTAAAATTATTTTCAATTTTCAGCTTAATTATGCCAATAATCTAAAAGTCTTTTCGACGAATAAAATGTTGTATAAAAAAAGTTGCATCGATGAAAAGTCCTTCGATAAGAGATAATATGCAACAGCATGAATGTACAAGGGCAATAGAAACAATGTATTTTGATTTATTTTTCCTGCAAGCTCAGCCTGATGATGGATTTCAAGTTATTTGGATATTTCGGTATTGAAGCTATTTAATTTGATCCCAAGTACAAAACAAATTTGGTCTCATGGTGGATTTTAAGTTATTTCATTATTTGGTACAGAAGCTAATCGATTTAATCCCCAAACCAGACAAATTTGATATGATGATGAATTTCAAGTTATTCGATTATTTTGATGGAGTAGTTACTTGATTTGGCCCTAAGATCATACAAATTTGGTCCTAAGACTATATTAGTTTAAAAAATATAGCTGGTAACCCTGATCTGAAAAATGAATGTTGAGTGTGGGTGGTGGTGATGTGACAACTGACTGTTTGGTTGACCAATCATTTTGAAGGAGGGATCAATCGATTCACGACGAGAAGAAAGAGACGAAGGAAATTAACGAAGGAATTTTACAAACACTGTCGAAGGGATTTTCAGCCACGTGCGTCCTCTGCTATTGAAGCACAAACAGTAATAGTTACGTGTGTCGTTCAGTTCAGGGAACAATTGATGGTACACTTCAACCCCCCAACACACACACACACACACACACACACACACACACACACACACACACACACACACACATACACGCACACATTTTGGTTTGACCCTCTCCCCCAGGTCAGGCCCATACACGTACACTCACACACATTCCCCCCCTCTCTCTCTCTCTCATACACATACACATACACTATCACGTGTACACATTTTACGTATTAGTAATATCTTTTTGTTAGTATTAGTGTCAGAAATTACCAACAGTTATCAAATAATAATAACAATGATAATGATAATAATAATAATAATAATAATAATAATAATAATAATAATAATAATAATAATTATTATTATTATTATTATTATTATTATTATTATTATTATTATTATGGTGATGATGATGATGATGATGATGATGATGATGATGATGATGATGATGATGATGATCCGATCAATCGTAATTAACTTTTGATTATCTGCTGTCCAGTTATAACGTGGTTGTCTTTCTTAGAACCACATCATCCGCCTTATAATGGGGGACTACGGCGCCACAATTATTTCTACTTCTTTTAGTTGTTATAAACCATCAAGCAAAACTGACACACAAATTGTCAACATAAGTTTCTTCAGTTTTCAAGTTGGTCTAGCTGACTGGCTGGCTATGCATGCATATGTCACGCATAAAGGCCACACCAAAGGGTGACTTTTTAAACATTTGCTCTTTATCATGACTGGAAGAAACGTATTTCTTTTTAATTTCCCTAATATCCTTTTTTGGTGGGGTTAATTTGCAATGCTTGATTGATCACTGGTTTGTGCCCGCTTGTTTTTTTTTTAAGCTTAATCCTGACATTCCTTGATCACCCGCTTTCCAATTTTTTTAATTGGTCACCCAAACACGGCCTGCAAAAAAAGATGTTCATGCGACGGTTTCTATTGAGTGACTAATCAGACTTTACGTTTGGTTTGTTTTTGTTGTTGTTTTTTTTTTTGTTTTTGGGGTTTGTTTTTTTTTTGCATTTTACTATTAGTAGTTGTGTTATTGTCACCAGTAAGGACAGTAATGCCAGGTGTTCTAATTGTATGAAGAAATCACAGGTGGCAGACTTTAGTCGTTTGTTTTTGCAAGGATAATTAGTCGTATCTCCATTGTGGGGATTTTCCTTTTCAGTGGTTGAGGTAGCCATCGGTTGCCTCGAATTCGGTATGGAACATCTCTTGGCTCTTGGATTTTCCCCAACTACCACTTAATTTAAATCCACTAATGACAATAGTGGTTGCAGCAGTCGTAGCTGCATGAGTAGCACAAGAAGAGAAAGTAATTACGTTGATTGGTTCATTTACATCAAAGAAATTGCTGCTGTGGGGGCGGGGATGGAGGCCGCAAGCGGCAACAACTACCTCGTCAGCAGAAGTGGCAGTAATTACCTCTGCCAACGAGGTCGAAGAGGAATACGTATTTGAACGTGTCTGTCTTTCCATCTTTTCGTCTCTTTTTCTGTCTGACTTTCTGTCTTTCTGTCTGTCTCTCTTTCTCTCTACACAACATCTCCAAAAATTCTAAATGAATTTTAATGGAATTTTGTCGAACTGTGAGACCAGTGTCTGTCTCTCAGCCCTTCCTTCTGTCTTTGGGGACATATGGGGGGGGGGAAATACCTTTATGGTAAGATCACAGTTCCCACACTGTGCAAGTGTTTTGGTTATATGCTATTTCCTTGAATTAAGCCTTTCTTCTTCTTCTTCTTCTTCTTCTTCTTCTTCTTCTTCTTCTTCTTCTTCTTCTTCCCAGCTTTTTGTCTGTCTTTCTTTCCATCTACACGATATCTCCAAGAGTTCTTAATGAATTTCAATTAACTTTCGCGGAACTGCAGGCAATCGGTTAGGGAAGAGCCTCCAATATTCAAAAGTTTCCGAATGAAGGGCATTATTTCATTTTCTTTTCATATATTCATGCATTCGCCCATGTCTGTCCATACTTTATCTCCAAAAGTTTTCTATGAATTTCAATTAAATTTCCTTGAAAAGTTGGCCTCGGGCAAAGGGGGAAGTGATTCAACATCTCTTTTTTTTTATCTTTATTCTACTGCGTAGCATATTTTTTTCTTGACTGTGGCCACAAAGTCCTGCAGCTTTTAGGGAACACTGTCCAACAATATAGCAGAGAGGAGGTTACCAAGTAGAAGTACTGGGGTCACCAATGAAGAGGTGAACAATAATGTAATGTGTAGCGGTGGAACAGAAAATCAGTTCAAACTAGAAAGCACCCAGAGATCGCATACCTCTACCGATGTCACTGTTTTCCGGGTAAGTAATTGCGCATGGATCTGCCCAAAGATTTGATCAATCCTTCCATAGCTTATTGTCCGCCCTTCCACAATATGTCATTTAAATTCATCGGGAACTTTTAGAGATATTGTGTGAATAGGCATGAACCTTTGACGATAGTAATCACATATAACCACTAGGTATGGGAGGTAATTGTGCATGGATCCGCCCCAAAATTCGATCACTATTATACATACACCAATCAAAAATTTCATAGAAATTCATTGAAAACTTTTGGCGATATCGTGTGGACAGAAATGAGCGTATACAAAGATGTAAGAAAAAAACAAACTGGAAAATCTCACTGAATCAAAATTTAATTTCTGAATTAAACCACTTCATCTTTATCCCATTGTCCACCCTTCCACAAAATTTCATTGAAATCCCTTCAGTACTTTTGGGGATGCTCTGTGGATATAAAGATGGACAGATGGTAAGACGTGACCAAATACATATACCTCATTAACTTCGTTTACACAGTTAATGACAACAACGAATAACTTTTTGTTTTTTCTAACCATTTTACTTCTCGGTAAACAGACTCACAAATTGAGAACGTGCACATGAAAGAGTTATGTTCAACCTCATATAGAGACACCACAAGACAGTACAATACATACGGGAGAAGACAGAAGTCAGGAACATCATAGAATCCATGACAAAACTCAAACGGCAATGGGCTGGTCATGTCGCAAGAATGGTGGAAAACCAATGGACATCGCGATGGAGAGACGAGCTAGACAAATTCACAATGTACTGGCTTCGCAACGCCCACGATAGAGATGTATGGCGGATCCTGTCCATCGACAGATGTCAAGAGAATGATGATGATGATGGTGATGGTGATGATGAAAGGCCTTCCAAAAAGTATATTCATCAAGCTTCACTTAGTCAGGCTCAAGGTCGAAACTACGGAGCACCCACCAGGATCAAACTTAATTACAATGAATATCTTGTTGACCGTTGCTCTAAAGTAGACCTCCCAGCAAATTTTACAAGTAAGCAATGAATTCATGTTCTTTCAAAACCAAATTCTAGTTGAGTATCTAATTCAACCTCGTTGCTGCAGCCATTTTAGCGTGTATGTATCACTGTTGTCCGCTTATACTCTCATTGATGATGTCACAGGATTAGGTACCCAATTGTTAATATGACCTACTTCCGACTTGCCAGGCCCGTCAAAGCTTACTTCCGCTCTCGGCATCTGGTTTTCCACAGTGGTCACCTATTTAAGTGCTGACTAGGCTCGACATTGATTATCCAGTGATCTTACGAGAACTGGTGTATACAAAATGGGAGAGATTCCTCAATCCAAGTGCTTAGCGGAGAGGCATTGAGCACCATTTTAAAAGCCTTTGGTATGACTCGGCGATGGATTGAACAACGGCCTACCGAGCGGGAAGCGAGCTATCTACCTCTAGGCCACGGTGATCGGTGGAGCCATTTTTATGTTTTTAGAAATAAACAAAATATGGATCCAATATGACCACGGTGTAGGATATCATACAAATAATTAAGCGACAGAATGGAGATGGGCTGGACACTTAACAATAAATCGAGGAAAATGTTATTTGATTAAGGCTCATGGGAGAGTAAACGTAGTAGGAAAAAGACCAGATACAAGACAGAGGGATGAGATGGAAACGTATGCCTGTAAGACATGACAGAGGTTAGTGCACTCATGGTCGTTATGGAAGGAAGTGGACACATCTACTGATGCTGTTGCTGCTGCTTCTGATGATGGTGAAGATGATGATTGATTTGAGCTTTCATTTTGATTTAAGTCATTATCATATGAGCCAAGAGAGATGCTTCCGTATCTTGGGATGGGTGGCTGCTGTCGTTGTCTTGGGAAATGGTGAAGATTGTGAGGGTCAGGTGGAGAGGGACGGATCCTGTTGTGCGTTCACGGTGTTTGCTCAACTTGAGCCCAGCCTGACCATGATTGGTTTGTCAGATCTAAATTTGGACGTTGGACGTCGGCGTAAAATTAGAAAACGTAATCACGTTGTCTTCAAATCACCTTGGTCTGGACGGCGGGTAAAAATGGCTGATATTCACACGGACCCTCGATTCGACAGGAAACAGACAGGAAGAAAGGATATATATATATATATATATATATATATATATATATATATATATATATATGAGTGAGAGAGAGGGGGTAAGAAAAAAAGAATGAGTAAGAGAGATAGAAAAGGAGTTTAAGAAAAAGAAAGAAAAAAAGAAAGAAAGAGATAAAAGGAAGAGATAGAGAGATGAAGAGAAGGCGTAATAGAAAGTGAAAAGGCGAGAAAGAAGGAAAGAAAGAAAGAAAGAAAGAAAGAAAGAAAGAAAGAGACAGAGAGGTGAAAAGAGAAAAAAGGAGATGCACCGGGAATAATGAGAACAGACCAGAAGTTTTTAAAAAAACAGAGAAAGAGGAAGATAGAAGTGAGTGAGAGAGAGGGGGAATGGAGTTGGAATAGGTACTGGTAGATGTTTACAATGTGAGTATATGCATAAGTCAGTGTGTGAGTGCTTGTGCAAGTGTACGCTTGTATATTTTCGAGTGAGTGTTCCAAAAATACATGCAAGTGCGCTTTTAAGTTTGCATTCCCAAATACACACACGCGCGCGCGCACAGAGACACGCACGCGTGCGCGCGCGCACAGAGACACGCACGCGTGCGCGCGCGCACAGAGACACGCACGCGCTTTTCCATTTATCAAATATATAGGAGATTCTACAGTAAGAAATGTGCGTGTCAAAATTCATCCAACTATCAGGCTACCGATTTATTGATCTGTTTATTCTGTGTTGGATATTTACAGCTATTGGGTATCATAGATTTTACAAATACAAAAATATACTGAAAGCTAGGAGAGAGATATACACACAGAAAGAGATATAGGAAAAGAGACAGAGGGAAAGAGAGAGGAGCAGTGTGTGTGTGTGTGTGTGTGTGAGAGAGAGAGAGAGAGAGAGGGAGAGAGAGAGTGAGTAGAAAGATCTGATAGCATCAGTGCACTAATTGGATTTTGACGTCTGACTCATTCATCATTCACTTAATATTCATATTTGATATCATTGTTCGACAATGTGTATTGTTTGGTAGGAGTGGTCTCCCCTGAAGAAAAATGGCTGCAGTTATAGATTATGTAAAATCAAATTATTCCGGAAATTAGTTTAAATGTAAATGTCTGTCTTTTGTGAGTTGAACTGATTCTTTAAAAAGAAAAATGCATTGACTACAGACATTGGTATCGCGTAATATATTACTTTTGTTTCAACATCTTCATTTGGTTCTGCCGTCCGGTTTTCTATCAACAGCTTCGCTTCACAACGAGACATCAACAATCATGTGTTTCAGTTATGAAGTATTGCTTCTCAGAAAGTCTGACAACCGTAAAGACATTTGAGTCTCTGTCAAGTCCATGAGATGCAGACGGGGGTAAAAGGGGCTTCAGACCTTTTCACCAAGAACGAGGGGGGTTGAAATTTGGAATCTCATCTACAATGTGATGTACTAAAGTATGTGTCAGTATGTGTCAGTGTGTTTGTTCTCCATGATGTCGAGAACTACGTATCACAGGAGAGAAATAATAGCATATCTAAAATCAGCATGTCTATATTTACCAATAGCACACATCTTTAGATCACATTTTGCAAAAGGAGAATAGTCGATTTTTATGAGGTCTCCGTTCGTGCTCTCAGAAAACAAGTCAGTCGAATTTTTTTCGTGTTTTTTCATCTAGGATATCCAAGAAAACTATCAAAGTTAGATCTATGAAACCAAATTATATACATTTTGAATCAGCATCATTCAGAATGTTTTTTCATCATTTATTCGAAGCCACTGAAATGCGAAGGGGTTCAATCCTATTTATTTCTTCTGAGCAGTAATTCTCAGGTTCATTTGGAAAATTGAATTGGTAGACCAAGTTCAAACTTCAAAAGGAAAAGTTTTTTTCTTCCAATTTTATATTCTTTGACTATTTGACCTGTTTGATGGAAATTTGTCAGTTTCGATAAAATAATTTCTTTCGGGTTTTGGAAGGGAACTCTATCTACAATGTAGTAATAATGCTAAGCTGGATACTCACTCTACGAAATCAGCAGCTCACAATCCAACTACAGCACATATTTTAAGGTTGAATTTCACAAAATCAAGTTCGTCTATTTCTATAGGGTCTGCGTTCGTGCACTCAGAAATCAAATATATATATGCATTTTGAATTTGATTTTTTAGCGCTAAAGAAATCAGCGACAATCTACAACGATACACCAGTGCGTAGAAACGCAGTAAATACAATCGGTGCACCAAGTTCAGACTCGTTGAAGAAAATTTTACTTTTTTCTCTCAGTTTCCCGTGCTTTAAATCTATTAGACATTCAAATTTTCAGGAAATCTCTCAGTTTTGAGAAAAGGTATATTTGAATGTTTTATAAGAGGGGTTTCTATTTACAATGTAGCTATGATGTTGAACTGCACCCATACTTCCTATTCGTCATAAGTGACCATGAACGTGAATCTCTCCTTCTGTCAGTGCTAATATCAGTTGGGCAGAATCTTTTCCAGAATCTAACTCTAAAACTGACAATAAACATTTTTTTCTCAGAGGAAAAACAAAAACTTTATCTGAACCTAATCCGAATCTATACATAACAATAAAACATGGACACAATCTAAATCCTGCAGTCCACTTTGACATGGGAACTACTTACGGTAAGAGTGATCGAATGAATTCTCAGCTTTTAGAATAATTGATCTCCGAGGTTTTAAGAGGGTCGGCATTTTTTACAAAATCTCCATAAAATATCATTTGCTTCCAGGTGCTATCATGTTTAGATATTTTCTCCGGGCAACGCTGGGTATTTCAACAAATAGTCAATAAAAGATTTTCTAAAAGTACAATTGTTTTATGAAATCTCAACTTTATGTTCCCCAAAAGGCTGTTTTATGATTTGTTTGTAACAGGGTTAGGGTAACTGCTAGGATAGAGTCCGAATATATCCTTTTGTCTCCGCCCCAGGATAAATATATCCCCCTCTTGGAAGAGAGGCGGGGAGCATCCATGGTCAGGTCCTTCAAAGTTAAGGATCTAAAAGCTAGAGAAAACAAATTCCAATATTCTTAACGATTAACAAGTTAATCAAATATTTGTTCACGCATTATTTAGAATATATCTCAATTTTTGACTAGCTTCACAACTACTTCCACAAGCACCTTTGCCACCTTCATTCAAAACTCTATCCACACTCTTTCCGAACAGTCCTGTCTGGCCTTGGAGGCAGGAAGGTACCGAACTGTATCATTCCTTTCTCCTAACATAGACTCTTTGTTCTCCTAACTCCCAGCCAATCATCAGTCGTCTCGTTGTCATTCACAATTGACAGACGACATAACAATCTTGAACACATCTGCCTCAAATCCAGACTGGAACAAAACAAAAGACTCATTTGTAAAGTCTTGTACGAATTTCAAAGACATCGAAGGTCAAATCTTTCAGTTTGGCCAACACCGCTTCGTCTCAAGTCGGTGGTCAGAAAATTTGGTTTATTTCAATATACAAGACTGGATTTACTCAGACCGAATTTTCTTTTTTTTAAAATGACTATTTTGATTAAAACTTAATATCATGATGACCTTACATAAATTCACACCTTTTCAATTACAACCTTTTTACCACCAGTATTAACCTAGAAGTTTCCCATTAATTCACTTAGTTTTACATTTATTTTCCCAAATATTTCCATGATTCTTCGGACCAAATTTTATAAAACCGAATTTTCTGAGACTGAGGTTTTCTTGCACAATAATGAGAAAACCGGTCAGCTGTTTGGAAAACGAGCAGGGTTTCCAGATAGTTGAAGACGTTCCTAGCCAAAACCTCAAAAATGTTTATAAAAACAATCAAATAATTTATTTATGTTCGCTTAACAAAGTATTGCAAATCATTAATATTGAGGGTTTTCCTTTAAATTGAAGTATTTACCTTCATCTTGATATGTCAGTTGCTTTTTAGTTACAACTGCTCGGCGACGGCTTGAGTTTTGAAGATGCGATAATAGAAAGTAATTGATAATAATAATAACAACAATGATAATAGTAATAATGATAATGATAATAATAATAATTGTTTATGAACAGCGGATAGTTTATATACAGCAGAACTCACCAAAAATATCTGCTTGAAAGTAATACTGCAGCAAAAACAAAATGGCCAGAAATTTGAATATAACCAGACCCAAAAATCAATGGCCAAATTGTTAATAAAAAGGCCAGATTAGTCAAACTTAGCCATACATATCGTGAAGGATTCCAAAATTCTTGTTAGTGAATTTTGCTTCAAATTAGGTCATTGGGTTCTATTGAAAGTGAACGTGGTCAACTGCTTATTAGCAACCTTATGGATAGGGCAGAGCAGTAGGGGTGGGACGGGAAGGACAGTGGGTAGAGGCAAATAGAGGTTTCCTGTGTCTTTTCACAGTACTGTTCTCAATAATGTCAGTTTTATGTTTTGAATAAGAATTGTTTCACATTACCTTTTTTGAGTGAATTGTCCTAATCCTTTTATTCTCTTATAAGAACATCAAGTACACTACACACACACACACACACACACACACACACACACATATATATATATATATATATATATATATATATATATATATATATATATATATCACAGTACAAATCAGGGGTGAAATATAACATAGTATAATATAGTATAATGCAATATCTGATGTATGATAGGTTCATTTCATACAATGCTCGATACATTCGACTTTAAATGTTAAGTTGGTTTACAATAGAGCTGAAAATATAGTAGAATGCGAATCCTCATTCTAATATATATATATATATATATATATATATATATATATATATATATATATATATATATATATATATAGTTCACAATGAATTTTCAATTCGTAAGAATATAAAAAGAAAGAAATAGAAAACAGGTCTTATCCGTTGTTGATGTTTAATTACAGTGCTCAATATTTAACACAATAAATAAAGCTGTAAATATAAAAAATGATTACAAGAACATATACCCGGTGAATGTCAATATTTCTTGCCTAACGCACTCACCATAAAACGACAATAAGTATAGTTCTTGTAATTATGAGAACAAAAAGTCCATTTAAGTTCTAATAATTATCATCCAATCAGATTTAACTGTGTTTGAAACCTAAGGATTCTAACCCATAATTACTATGTATGTATAAGGACAATACTACACACACACACACACACATATATATATATATATATATATATATATATATATATATATATATATATATATGATGCAAACAACGAGCCTCGTCTGTTGTTATACTTACTTATACCTCATCGTTTCATACGTTTCATACGTCTGGGGTATCCTACTAAAGTAAGCCTTGTGTTTCAAAAATAAATTTTTAAAAGATCTAATTGTGTGTCGTATGAAATAACATCCATATAAAATACTCCATGATAATACCCTATATAAAATAACTACATGTATGGCATAGGCTATTTATTAAAATCATAGTTGAAACGGTTTTTTTTTCAACACTGGTGCGTGCCATGTTTACAAAACTGCTTTGTTTAAAAATCCTCGAAACTCCATAAATGGACATTTGCGACTTCTATTCAGAATAACCATCGCGGAATATTTCTCTATCACAATATTTCACAAGTATGAGAATCAGTTGACTCCAGGAAAGACTACTTGCTCTTCTTCCACCTCCTCCTCCAACTACTACAAACACAGACGTTGGACGCATCATTGAACTTGTGGTTCTTTGTTTTATGCTTTTCAATATAGAAAATTACGCAGCCAATGTTTTTCACTAAATTAATGCCTCCGATATGCAGGCTATTTTCTACTTAAATCGTTCATTTGGAAACTAATTTACATCTCTGGTGTCAGATAATAATTCTAAAGAGACAATTATTCAAACTATTATCTACACTCACGTCCGTGAAAACCTAGTTATAGGCCCAGGCCAGAAGTAGGCCCAATAGGTATTTCTGCAATCAGTGTTGAATATGATTTATGCTTATATATATATATATATATATATATATATATATATATATATATATAGTACGTGTGGTACAAATTAGGCCAGCAGTATAACAATATAATGATATATTAATAACATAAAGCCACTTCTGAGGGTAGAAACATAAGCTACTTTGTGTAGCGAATCCACATTCTACTATATATATGTAATTCATGTGATTTTCTCCAGTGTTCTTTTAATGTTATACATATATTGTGATATTATGGAACTATACATAATTTTTCTGTTGTTGCAATCATCGATTGTTTACCATGAAACCGTTTCGTCCTGTGACCATTGTTTTTAGGCAGCATGCTGGGCCAGAAAAAAATGACGGTTCTGGTTGGCGGTTTCTAAATGGACACCAACACAACACGTAAAGGAAACTATTCTCTATTATTACCTGAACATCCGGACAAAAAAAAAACGGAATTCCCTGGGACACGATTCATCTTGAAATTTACGTACGTAAATCAATGGTGGAAATGGGGGAGGAGTAGGGTGTATACCTATTTCTCAATTTCCAGTTTGTTCCCTTTTTATTTAATCAATATGGAGCCGGAATAGATCATATTTTTCTTTAAAATACCACTGGGGCTTACAGTAGCCCAGAATCCCCTGCTGCACGGGTCCATTTCATTCATCTACAACAGATCCCTCTGTGACCCCAAGAATATATTCTAGATACAGTCTTACCGTATACCTATTTCCACAATTGGGCAAATTATTAAAAAAAAGTTTCACTCTGTGACTCCAAACTCCAAAGTCTGGTTAGTCACTCAATAGAAAGTGTCGCGTAACGTCTTTTGATAGCACACCGTGTTGGGGAGTGTCAATGAAGAAAAATGGAAAAAGTGGTAATCAATGAATAAGGCCTAGGCAAAACTGGAGACCAATTTAGCAAAAACGCACATTGTAGATTGAACGCCCTACTAAAAACAACTATTGGTGGGTTTTAGGATGAACAAAAACTGTTGTTCTATTTATCCAGACATAGTCAGGAATAAATGACTGAACTTTCATCCCTCTACCTCCATTGGTACGGCTTGTACGCGTAATACGTACATACATGATCGCTGCCACTTGATTACGGGTAATACGGCTCTTAGGAGAGCACAGTGTCACGTAGCCTTCATGGAGCAGCTGGTGCTTTGAAAACGGGATCAGACGCACAATCTGGATTGAGTAAGGTGAGAAGTTATGTTGATTGCTGACAGAGTATCTATTTATTTACTCTCCCACCAGAGCAAAATGCGACACAAAGTCAAGACTTTACGTGGGGAAAAAGGAGCAACCCATCAAAAATTGCTCCACCCGACGTGCTTTTTGGTTCTAAAGCAACTGCAGCTACGAAATCTCGACTTGTCCCTTTAAGTGAAATGGGACAGTGCTGCCCCAGGGCAACGGATCCTGCACAGCTGGGTAAGAGTGGGAGAGCCCAAGGACACATCCAGAGACTTCCAATGCGCAGGCTCAATATAACCCCGTTGGCTGACGAATTGCACTGGTGCATTCGGGCTTTGATGCTCACCACAACACAATCTCCGGCCCATTCGGCAGGCAAGTGTCAGTACCGGTGCCTCAGTCTATGCCAGGAACAGAACTACTATACATATCAAAAGGCCAGCCACAGAACCAGATTGTTACTATGTACAGCACTTGGTATTCCAAGACCGTCACTCATCTGGGTAATGACCGAGGTCGATATCGCTTAACTTTGGTGATCTTATGGGAATCGACACACTCATGCCTAACGAGCCAGACAGACCATCTCGAAAATTGAACAAACCTCTGCTGACAGTTTTGGTGAGAGTTTTTTGATCATTTAATTTCATGAGAACAATATTCTGTGAATTTTTCTTGTGTAAATGAGGAATAATTGTCGAGTAAATCTCAAATCGTCCAATCGTTAACGACGACGAAAAGAACCATTTGGGACAATGTGTTTCTTAGTGCCAAATTGCGAACAGTTTTGCAGATCACATCGACCCAGACGGAATAAGATATACGGAATAATCGAAGAAGAAAAGGGATGATTGATGTCTGAAGAAAGGAAGGGAGGGAGGAAGGAAGAAAGAAAGAAGGGAAAGAAAGGAGGAAGAAAGAAAGAAAGGAAAGAAGGGAGGAAGGAAAGAAAGAAAGATGAAAAGAGTAGAATAGAAAGAATGAAAATGCTTACATCAAATTACTGGTGAAGAGAAAGAAAGAAGATACAAATGGCTGCTACAGGGTTAAACTTTATTCCAACTTCTATTACGACCGAAGATGATTATTGCAACCTTTGTAATTTACATAGAATAAATGAAAAAAAATCATATATATATATATATATATATATATATATATATTTATATACATATATATATATACATATATATATATACATATATATACATATATATATATAGAGAGAGAGAGACAGACTAAAAGAAAAAAATTATATATATATATATATATATATATATATATAGAGAGAGAGAGAGAGAGAGAGAGAGACTAAAAGAAAAAATTATATATATATATATAGATAGATAGATAGAGAGAGAGACTAAAAGAAAAAAATTATATATATATATATATATATATATAGAGAGAGAGAGAGAGAGAGAGAGAGACTAAAAGAAAAAAATAATATATGTATATATATATATATATATATATATATATATATATATATATATATGTATATATATATATATATATATATATATATATATGTATATACATATATATATATGCATATTTTTGTATAAACGTATTTATTTATCAAAATGAAATAAGCCTGTGCATATCTGTATGATGAATTTTCGTTAACATCTAAGACTTGTCAATTTAGCTGAGTCAGTAAGACAGCCTCCTGTTAGTCTGGAGTTCAGATCACAGTAGCGGAATGTTAATTGTACATATCGATCAACACTCCTAATTTTGGTGAGGATTGTTCTCGTTGTTCTTGTTACGGTAGGAAAACCAAGTCAACTCAAGCCTTGGTGCTGGAGTTACACAAAAGAAAGATTAAAAAAAAGGAGACAAAAAGTTTTTATAAAAAATAAAACTGGTCTGGTTAGTCACTCAATAGAAACCGGTGCACGACGAATGCCTTTTAGTAGCATGCCGTACTTGGGGTGATCTATTGAAAAATCAGAAAAGCAGGTTATCAATGAATAAGTCAATTATCTCGCCTTTTATTGGGATGTGATCATTAAAAAAATCTGAATTTTCAAAAAGTAAAAAAAAAAAACAAAAACAAGTGTGGGTCCTGCAGGACACAAACTAAGGGATTGATTTAGCATAAACCCGCATGGTAAATTGAACACCCCTTAATACCTATTCAAGAGTCAATCTAAATGAAGAAAAGGGTGCTTTTTATAGACATAATAAGGAAAAAATGTTTAAACTCTCAGCCTTCTAACTCAATTGGTGTGGCTGGGATACATACGGACATACATAGCCAGCCAGCCAGCCCGCCAGACCAACTTAAAAACTGAAAAGTCAAAATCTGGAGGTGCAGAGGCCTAGTTGAGCGGGGGGGGGCTTTTATAAAACATCCCCGACCTCCAATGGAAGGGGCCCCGAAAGCTCAATAAATAGTACTTCACTTACTGCATTTCTACTAACTACACTAAACGTTGGAAGGGCCCCTCCAAAAAAAAGATCCCGGACCCCCAAATCATGGACTAGGGACAGTGGAGAGGAGAATGAGAAGCAACAGCGGAAGGGGTATAAAAAGGAGAGACAAAGATGGAAGAATCATAGAAAAATATTGAAGAGAAAGAGAAGAAAAAGATCTATTCTAGTTGATGAGGAGTGGTGGTGTGAGTGCGTCGGTGTATGTGAGAGAGAGAGAGAGATGGGGAGAGAGATATAGTGAAAGAGAGATAGATGAAAAAGAGAGGGAAAGACAATAGATTAGGGAGAGGAGGAAGAGGAGAGTTATTGACAAATCCTGAAATTTTGGAATGTAAAACCGATCAAGAGTGGATGAAAGATGGTGTCTGACACGATTTTTCATTCTCTTGCTGGAAGCCACAGAAGATACGAAATTTAATATATATATATATATATATATATATATATATGAATTAATATATATATATATATATATATATATATATATATATATATATATATATATATATCACTCAATTTAGACAACGCAAATAGAATAAACATTTAAAGAAAATGGGGCTGCAGCACGAATCGAACCTGCCACCGATAGCAAAGTAGCAACGCACTTTCCATTGTGCTAAACAGCCTGCCCCTTTGCATTGTAATTCTATATTAGCGGGGGGACCTCAGAAATACACCTCAAACGTGAATGGTCTTCGATAATTGAGGTCTTGCTTTGTTTGGAATTTCGGGTATTCTTTCGTTTTGTGTACTCATAATTTTTGATTATTGTCAAAATCCACAATGGGTGCACAGAAGAGCAAAAATATTTCTGTGTCGATGAAAAGCGACGGACGGTAAAAACCTTTTTGGCTCAACATGAGCAGCGTGTACAGCTGGTTGCCCCTTTTTCATACATACTCATGGCCCAAAATACGCTTTTCATATGTATACATATATCACATGACCAAGGTAGGTGTTTCGCTTCCATTGGAATGTACCTTTTGGGGTCAAGTCCCAATGTCGAATATATATATATATATATATATATATATATATATATATATATATATATATATATATATATATTGTAGACATAGAAATTAACATTTCGTCGTAGCACTGAGTTTCAAAAAATTCTCTTTCTCTCTCTCTCTTCTCTCTCTCTCTTCTCTCTCTCTCTCACTCTCTCTCTCTCTCTCTCTCTATATATATATATATATATATATATATATTAGAAAAAACTAGAAAGACCTTGAAATCATCAAGGATTCCCTAGTTTATACAATGATTCATCTCTATGTCATGTAGGTATCTGGTACACAAAATAAATCATATGAAATCAACTTTATTGCCTTTTGAGATAATGTTTCAGTTTAAACTTCCAAAAAGCAGAAGCTGGAAAGTATATATGTATATATAATTACATGCATACAGGATTAGACTGAGAGGTAACCAGTTTATTTGTCAGACCCCAAAGAATTTCACCGATAAAGGATTTAGAGATTTACTGAGAAGTAACAAGAGAAGATGACAAGGCCTACAGACTTAAATATATAAGAGAAACACTTATATTTTACGATATCTGATTCGAACTAAAAAAAGAATGCTAATTTTAGAAAAACATATTATCATAGGCAAATATAACCGAGGTTATTGAAAGTAGATTTTGACAAATTAACAAAATTAAAATTTTACTGCATAAATAGAAATATGAATGAGAATTTTACTCTAATTTTGACCAGAGTTTGTTTTCAACACATTAGATAAACACGTATAAGATAAACTCCCTTAAACTGCTACCAAACGAATCCTATTGTTATAGAAAATATTTTTTATTTCAAAACTTATTGAAATTGAGGAGTTGTCATATTCATGGCGATACAAATTCACTACTATATTTTTTTGAATAGATACTGTAACCGACATAAAATAAATAGATGTTAAAGGATTTTGTCTACATCCATACTAAGAGAATAAAAAACTTTTACAACAAAATAAATCAGAATGGCAGAATAATCATATTCATGCATATATTGTTGAATATGACAGGGCGTGCCATAGCAAGAAACTTGTCCTGTTTTTTAGTACTCCCGAAACAGAACTATGCAAAAACAGTTGACGAGCTTTGTATTAGAGAATAAATGTACAAATACAAATTAAAAAGAATTACATGCAACAAGGATCTAAAAATATATAATAGAACAGTTTTCAAGTCAACAAATTAAAAACACTGATCAGATTAAAAGTGGTTCGTGTGACTCACGGTCGGGAATACTTTAGGACCATATATAAAAATCGACTAAGAAAATTGTTGTATTTAGCATTACAAGATAAAACATTTGAATGACTATTTATATCAGTGGTGTACGGTGGTTATTGAGCACGGGTGCTCTCAGTGCTGAACCTACAACTGTAGCATGAGTATTAGTAAAAAAAAATCCATAAACCCTTTACGCTATCTGTGTACATAGTACGAAAAAATGACATGAACGTTCTTGCATGAATATCCATTCTTGAATAAACTGATTTTTTAGTATTCTATAAACTGTAAAAGAAAAAAAAAGATTAAAAAATAGAAGAATTTGATAATTTTGCTCAATTCTTTAGAAGGTCAGTTCTATTCTTCTTTGATAGGTAAACTGCTCTATAGCCTCATCATGCAATTAACCTCTTTGTTCCAGAGTTGCATCAGTAAACATTTTTTAATATGGAGTAAACTAAGGCCACTTAGTCGTTCCTCACTTTGTGATCCACGGAAGTGAGTGCTTATTCGTTTCAGGGCACGAAAGGGGCGTTCTGTTGGAGAAGTGTTACTCGGTATAGTTAGAATTAACTTGTCCAGGTGAAATACTTCTTTGAAACCTGATGTGAGACTTTTTTTCAAACCATTTCGTTTCTCAATCAAATGTAATCAAATAGAACGCCAAAGGAATCCTTCAGCTTGGCTAGAAAGTTGTCACGGAATTCAATTTTGTACCTTTTATATTTGATTGACAAAACGGCTTGAAAGACTCTTTGAGAGTGAAGACTCTCTGCACTAAATCAGTATGCAGAAGCGGTCTTCTATATTCTGATACAATCGAAGACAAGATTTTCTTTCATCACCTTCCGTAAACCTAATCCTTTTACAGATGTTGTCTTCATTGTCACCTTTTTTTGAACTCAGAAGTCCACAAGTCTTCAAATCCATGTTCTATGCCATGCTAAAGTAGTTGCAACATATCAAATATCTTCTAGTAAAAGTAAATGACACCATACAATTTGCTTTATAGCACATCGTGTAAAATATCAGTGTAGCCAATTAATTTCGAAAAGAATTCAAGGAACAATATCGTCTGAAAATGTTGCAGGAAACCCAGAAGTTTTTTCAAAGCTACCATCGTCCCAATCTTCAGAGTTTTCCCAAATGTCTGTATTTCTGTAAATTGTTGCTCAAACGGGATTTGGAATTCCATCTTGTGAAAGCATCAGATTTGAATCTGGCAACAAATTCCTCCCGAGCATGAACTTGTTTAGTCTTGTCCATATATCAGGCGATCAAAAGGTACACAGTGAGAAGTGGATATTCGTTTTTCTCAAGGGCCTTGGTGTGAAGAGGACGTTAACAGTCATAGCTGAAACCCCGAGTCATTTCGTCGTTTCAGTTATTGTTGTTGAATTTCTTGGAGCATTTGATCTTTTCTAACTGCGACAAAAATCGACATTTGTCTGAATACCAAAGGGTGTTTTCGTTCAGACCATATACGAAACAGATCATAGCGTTCATAAGAAAGGATAGAGAGAGGGATCGAAGAAAGGAGAATATTCTTTCGTTTTGACGTCACACGAGTCATATTGTTCCTTCTTCAGCCTAATTCTCGTGGAAAAAATTGGGAGCCCAAGAAAGGAAGAAAGATTATACTGTTTTTATAAGTAATGTATACGCTTTACATTTATAACTTTTTATTTTCCTGATGAATTATATTGCATTTCAGACGACAATTATTGTTTTATTTTTGATGCAATGATAATTCATTTTTGTCTTTGGACGTAAAAGTAATTAACTTGAAAAATCAACTGGAAACAAATAATTTTATTACAGAAACAAATGTTGACAAATGTTTCCAAATGCTTGTCAAAAATTCTGTAGACAAGGTCGCAGGTTTTGAACTGAGTCTGTTCCTTTTTCTTGATTTTTTTTTCATTTTTACAAAACGCGTTCGCTACGTTTGGGTGAAGATCTACTTTTTATTTGATCGTTCGCAAAGACCGACTTCGAATCGTGCATACAATCACTGGACAGAGAAATAATTGTTGATTGTTTAGATGAAATCTATTTTAAAGAGAAGAAAAGGAAGAATTCACGCTCGTACGTACATCCATAAATATTGACACTGATGAAATGTCATCCATCACAAATAGAGAGGTCTAGACATGGCGGAAAGTGAGTACAGGTTTACAATGATAAGTGCGCTTATTTCGCTCCGGGATTTTCCGTAGTCTTCAAAACTGCATTATTGGAGGTGTCTTTTTTCCCCCAGCTGATACTTAATGACATAAATTTGTACAGCAATACCTTAACCCCCAGGGGCGTATCAAATATAGGGTGCAGCATACTCTTTCTGCTTGCAAATTTCAAGATATCCAGTAAATTTGTAAGATATTCGAAATAGATTATATTTCGGCTTATATTTGTGGGTCAGACCCAATTTCTTCACCTTTTCTTGATGGACATAACCTATACTGTCGGTAATTTGGAGGTCTGCACCCCCAATAACTTTTGACATGCCCATTTTGACAGCAATTTATAGGCCTTTGCCCTTTGCAAAAAGAAATCATTTTTTTATCAAGTACGCACCTGTTAACTGTACTATTGCAAATCCCACACTAATCCGAAGTGCGTTGTTCAAGATATTGCTGTGTTTACAAGATCTTACGCCCACACATGTGTATATGGTCTCTTACCAATACGTATGTATACACACATATTAATGTCTTGATTTATCCATCTATAGTTACGGCCAGATCGAATCGGACACATTGATTGGATCACCAAAGTTAAGCCAGGCTGGGTCAGTACAGAGATGGGTGACCGTCTCGGAATACCAGGAGCCGTATGTCGCTGGGGATCACGTGGTGAGTCTCCCGTGACTCACCCGTTAATCTTCCAGAGGACGAGACCGGTCCCTGAATTACAATTATTAAGGCAGGCCGAAGGGCATCCTTTAATACCCCAACCCCACCCCGAATCCACTGAACGGGCTGGCTGTGGGCGATGAGAATTGAATGAATGGATTTCGATTAAATCAATTTTTAAAGAAACAAAGGAAAGAATGCAACCCTGTGCAAGCGTACGTAAGTCTTGTCATTGATACAATTCCATCTATCAAAAAACAGAGACACGTGTGAAGATAAGGCGAAAAGTACACGTTTACAAACCTGTGTTAACATGCGTGTATATGCACATGATATTGCGCATGAATTTTTACATACATCCGGTCACATGAAAGACCGCGTGTACATTTGTCGTTCCTAAATCAATGGAAATTAAACAAAATCTTATTTATAAATGTATGCATAGAAGTGACCATTCTTTTTTTTAATAAATAAAAGCCCAAGTCAAATTTGCTGGTTTGTCTGTTTAACCTGTCCAGTCGGGGGTCGATATTTTCAGCAGCGTCAATTTTCCCTTCATTCTACTCCCACTTTCTTCCTTTCCCCTATTTAGCTAGGCACCGCTGTTCGCTGCCTCCGCCCCCAGGCTATCAGCATAGCAACTTCAACCCACTTAATGTAGACGGTGGAAATCGGACAGGGGAGACTTCTTAAAAGAGATTATTTTGTTTGAAAAGTAAGAAATATTCATGTTATGATTTAGTTCAATTGAAATCTAAACATGAAGGCAGCCTTACGTGTCATGTTACCGGCGAACGTAGATCATTTTGAATTGGTGAAACAAATTATGGATGGACTGAAAGCTCACTATAGGCTAAAATTACAACATTAATACTTAGTTTTTGTTATTTAATATTTACTATTCATTGTCATTTATTTACATTATCACTTATCATTATTCATTTATGTTATTTTACTAACACAGTACTCCTCTAAAATGACAGGATCCGTCATGTTTGACGGGTTCTACGTCAGTCAAAAATAAACGCGCATATGTAAATACCAGATTAACAGATTGCCCCATGTTATGCGATTTTTTGTTCCTAGGTAGTGAGTGTTATTTTGAAATTGCTTATGTGTGAACATCTTGAGAATGGCTATTATCCCCTTCAAACTTTGATTTTGGGGTCAGGAAAGCGAAATTCATACGTCATAGATTTTCTTACTTTCTGTGATTAAAAAAGTGCGAATTTGTCCATTGTCTTTTTGAAAATAAGTTCAAATTAACACTTTCCTAGTCACAAAAGTTTGAGAGGAATAATCGACAGTTTCTATTCTTTTTACATAATCAGTAAAAAAAAAAAATAACACAAAAAATATTACTTATTTCATTGAAAAAAATAAATTGAATGTTGCTGAGTGTTATACGTGAAAAGTAATCCCCAAAAATTGAAGATGAAAGTAATTCTGAAAAGCGTACTTGTTGAGAAGGAAAGAGGGGCATCAGGAATAAAGAGAAAGAATGAAGAAAGAAGGAAAGAAAAAGGGAAGAAGAAAAAACAGGAAAGGAAGAAAGTTAGGAAGGAAGTAAAGAGCAAGAAAGGGGATTTCAGTATCATCTAGTGTGGCCAAGTTTATTTTCAAGTTTATACCTCAACAGACACCTAAAAAATTTAGATTCTCTCTATATATATACATATATATTACTTATTATTGATAATTCAAAAGACTCTACGTAATTACATTTATTTTATCAAAATATTTGTTTAATTAATTAAAGATATTACTTATGTTACTACTGTTTTATCCCCATTAAGTGGCTACGTTATTTTATAGCTATAAATCCGATAAAAACATTACTAATTCTATTGAAAATACACGACAAAAACACCTGAATTGACACCTCTAAGCAAGGGACAGAACTCGGCAACATCTCTATTGGCAACGCTGAGTAAAGGACGTAACTCGGCAGCATCACAATTGACAACGTTGAGTAAGGGATGTAACTCGGCAACATTCCAAATGTCAGCACTGAGTAAGGGACGTAACTCAACTTCATAATTGACAACACTGAGTAAGGGACGTAACTTCGTAGCATCTCAATTAGCACCACTAAGCATTGGGCGTAACTTGCCAACATCCCAAATGTCAACACATCCTAATTCGCAACACTGAACCACAACGCAAGGGCTGTAACTCGCCAATATCTTAATTCGCATCACTAAGAAAGGGGCGTAACTCGACAACATCTAAATTGGCAACACTGGTATTCGCTGTTTTTTTTGCCGTTCATTTTTTTTTCTACGTCTTAGTGTCGTCCTGATTATGCTGACCTTTCCCCCCTGTCACCAATTCTTTTTTCACACCCTCAATGTCTCCTCAACGCATCTTTCGTTTATTGCACTGTTCTGTTTTTCTTCGAAAGACTGTTTTTTTTTTCGACTGCCTACCGACCTTGGCATTTACGTGCGTTATATAAGCCTCATTGAAAAGAGTTTCAGCTTCCCCCAAACCGACCGCACCTCTCCGACCGACCGCTTTCAGATCGATTCAGATGTTTCTTTTCTTTCTCATTTCTTTTCCTTTTTTTAGAAACCGTCAATCAGAACTGTCACCTAAACAGTCAACATAGGTTTCTTCACTTGTCTCTCTGGCTAATATGTATGTACGTACACGCTGACAGAACCGATGGAGCTAGAGGGCTAAACTATTACTCCTTATCATGTCTAGAAAAAAAATCCTTTTTTATTTCCCGAAAATTCCCCCCAAATAAGCTTTTGGTTGGAGGTTTCAAGTTGATGCTAATTTGATACCTTCAATCAAAACTATCCACATAAGTTTCTTCAGTTTTCAGGCTGGTCTGGCTGGCTATGGATGTATGTATATTCAACCCATACTCGTCGCACCAATGGAGCTAGAGGGTTGGAAGTTTAGAAATTCACTCCTTGTTTTTTTCCTTTTTTTTCGTCCCCCCCCCCTCTGTGAATACCTTTCCAGTAGTGGGTTCAGTTTGCAATGTAAGTTTATGCTACTATGATCCCTCAATTTATGTCCGCTTGTTGTTTTTTTGTTTTTTTTAAATTTTGTTTTTGCTTTTGAAAATCAAGGCATTTTTAGTGCCCAGCAAAAGGCAAGAGAAGTAACTTATTCATCGATCACCGGTTTTTCGAATTTTTCTAATAGATCAACCCCAACACGGTATACTGCCAAAATAAGTTGGTTTATGACGGTTTCTATTGAGTGACCAACAAGACTTTTCTGTTTATTTTTCAAACATATCTCATGTTATCAAAGCTCTAAACGTTTCAGTTTTTTTCTGGCATCACGAAACTATTTTTTCATATTGGATGTCCCTCTCTTACCACATGAATACACAACAGAGGCAACAGCAGCTATCATAAGTCCACTACTGGACGAAGGCCTTTCCCAATTCCCCTCATATCGATCATCACTATGCTAATTTTTAATCGCGTCTTATAAACAAACCTTTCAATCAGATCTCTCCGTCTTGTGTATGGTGTTCTCCTACTACGTTCGCTGTCTCTTTGGCACCACTCTGTTATCCGTCTGGACAATGTGTTGTTAAAATTCAGTCCGAGTCTGGAGTGGATTTTTTTCCCCAGCGGAACAGGGACAATTTAGGGGAGCAAACTATTCACTGTTTGTCCGTGCCGTCCCCTTAAACCAAACTGATGTGTAAAATTAACATCCCCTACCGATATTTGAAATCACGACAATGGTATCGGGTCTCTCACCAACTGAATTAAACTGACAAATCTTACGTAACTACAAAAACATAAATCTCAAATGCATCATATGGTAAAGATAACTCTGTACTTAACCATAACATACATTATACTTTTATATTTGTGCCACTAAGTTTAGCAGAGTTCCGGCACAGGGTGACAATATGGGGCACTCGTGGGGATCGAACTCACTACCCAGTGGTAATGATCTACAAGACGAGGGGGTCCCCCAAAAATCTTTATATGAATCTCCCCGAAAATCCCCGACAGGAAACGGTTAGAAAAGAGAGAGCAGGAAGGAGAGGAAAAGAGAGGGGGAGAGTAATTAGTTGTTGATTAGGACCCTAACCCCAAGAGACCCGATTTTAAAGTCTTTGAAAATCGCTATACAATTTCAGTAATTAAGTGTCCAAGAACTTATATAACAATTTTCTTTCTAATCGGTTCTACAGTTACAAAATTCAATTCTTTTTGCATCTTGACTTTGACATTCAAAATGTAAACAAACGATTGTAACTCACCATTTTTCAGTTCCTTGGGGTCTTGTCAACATTAGAGCCAAATTTCAGCAAAATCGGTCAAGGTTTGAGAAACTTTTCCGGTTGTAAACAAAAACAGTTCGTACGTCGCCGTGTCACTGTTATCAGTGCATGACGTCATTGGTTTTTGGTCTGTTCGTCATCATCCGTCATTATTGTCACATACGAAAATAAAGTTAGAAATTACCGGAGTTTGACAAAAAAATGACAATGTACTGACATTCGAGAAACCAGCAGCTCGCCAGAAATCACTTTCCACAAAGTCTTTTATTTTTGTGCACATCGTTGGGTAAGACCTGGAAATATATGTGTGTATATTTTCATAGGCACTGAGAAGTACTGCAAAATGTTCTCAAGGGAGAGCTACTCATCCGTAGTTTTGAGTCAAAAGTTTATAGAGAATTTCCATCAGTTTTATTTTTTTCAAAATAAATTCGATGTTTCATTTGAACAGAATAAATTGAAAATGTAGACAATAAGAAAAATCGATTCATTCAATCAAAATATCACCCCAACTCAATTTCTCTTTGTTTATGTTCCTTGAACTGAAATTGTCAATTACTTTCTTGCAGAGCTCACCATTCAAAGAACCGATAAAATCATTGAAGACTTTTTCAATTCGATCATGTTTAAACAAGTTCTTGCCTCTGTGTGGTCTATCTATATAATACTAAAAAAGTCTGATTTTGTTTATCTGTATGTACGACCTGTAGTTAGCTGAAATGTCGCATTGTACACAGAGGTATTGAATTTAGGTACTCCTAAAATCTACCAACTTGAAGAATAAAAAAGACAAACGTTGAGTTTTGATACCTTATTGGGGTTAAAGGCTCTTTTCAGGCATTACAAAAAAACTAGCTGAAAATTCGCCCAGAGGGCAGGATTTTATTTTCTTAAATTTGTAATCCATACGATAGAGGTTAATTGAATAACCGGGATGAAATTAAAGCTTACATTTTAAACCGATTCAATTTCACAGGGTGAGTGAAAAGAAACTCCCTAATGGAAATTGGTAATAACATTATCATCTATTGGTCGATTATAGTAAAGAAAGAAGTCCTTCGTGGTCTTGGGATCTACTATGTTATGAGGTCTGTGCACTTATTGCCACAATGACTGCACTTATACTACTGACGGCCACGCCTCAAAAAGGGAAGCCAACTCTCTCAGCGTCAGGCAATACGTTATTTTGGACAGCTTTTTTCACTGATATGTGGAATGAAAAGAATTGACGAATCAAATTTTATCACTCCAAGGGCTAAAATGAAATTTGTTTCACAAAAATAAAGCAATATTTACAAAAGTTACAAATAATCTCTCAAGGGGAGATAATTCTCGCCCACCTTGAAATAAAGCCATTTGTACATTCTCTCCATTAACCAATTTTAGCGCTGTTTGACTTTTGAATGTCTAATTCCCAACTGGTCTATATATAATAATTGGCTGACCACTTTAAAGGATTCTATGATGTACAAAACCACTCCTAACCACTAAACACTAATCACGAAGATCTGGTTAGTCTTTCAATAGAAATCGCCACATGACCAATGTTTCTTGACAGTATGTCATGTTCGGGGTGACCAATTGAAAAATATTGGAAAAAGAGGGAATCAATTTACTTCTCTCAACTTTTGTTGAGCCGTGATTTCTTTAAAAAAGTCCAGATTTTCAAAAATAAAAAAAACAAACGTGAATATTACCGGACACAAACTAATGGCCAAATTTAGCATGAACTTACATTGCAAATTGACTCCCTACCCCGATAAAAATCTATTTAGGGGCAAATTTTGAAACAGAAGTCAATTTTTCGAGACATAATGAGTGAATGTTTACTTTTTAGCCCTGTAGCTCTGTCGATGCAGCGTGTACGTGCGATAAATACACACAGCCAACCAACTAGCCAGAAGAATTTAAAAACGGAAGAAACCTATGCTGACCGTTCTCGTGAACGTTTTAGTTGACAGTTTCCAATATTTCTGCAAGTACTTCCGAACCACGCCTACGTATTTAGACACTGAATGAAATATGACTTATGCGAAGCTTTTAAAAGCGCCTCTCATCTGAATGTTGTATTCAGTACTTAAATCAGCAAACAAACAGTTATTGTCTGACGCCCGTCTTGTCATGTTTAATGATGCTATATTGATTTTATTGTTCGGGACGCGACTGTCGTTTAAATTACGTGATAGATTTGGCCTTATTGTTCAACATTCGTCTCACTGTGTGGACGTTCAGTACCTGTTACTTACAACAAGGATCGCTAGGTCTATGAAAGCCGATCTTTTTTTTTTCCAGACCAAATAGAAAAAGGTTGTAAGCATCCAGAGAGAGAGAGAGAGAAAGCGAGAGAGAGAAGAGAGAGAGAAGAGAGAGGGGGAAGAGAGGGAGAGTTTATGAGACCAAAATCTTTTTTCAGGACATATATACGAAGCGGTTGGAAGAATATATAGTAAGCGTCTGTATGTGTGTGTGCGTGAGGGAGACAGAGGGAGAAAGAGAGAGAGAGAGAGAGAGAGAGAGAGAGAGGTTCAAGAAAGACAAACTCACTTTCTCTCAGACCAAATTGAAGAAGCTGATTGCTGCTTGCGAGGATGGCTTATGCACTCGAATGAGGGAGTGGGAAAAGAGAGAAATTGCTTGCTGCTTGCGAACCGAAGTGGAAGGGGTGGAATGAGGTTGTTAATTGGTTTGTGAGAGCCACATTTACATCCTTAGGTACTACTACCAGAAAGCAGGAAAAGAAAGAAGTTGCTTGCTGCTTTCTTAGCAAAGTGAGGGAGAAATGAGGAGAGTTTTGGAAGAGGAAAGTTGTTTGGTCGATGAGAAAAAAATTCATTTTCTTTCACACCTATATGGAAAAGGTTTTCTACTTTTGATATCAATTTTGACCACATTTGGTGATATTTTCACAACATTAGTTTTTGCAATAAATCTGTTTCTGTAATTTCTGTAATAAATCTGTTTGTTTCTGTAATTTCTGTGATAGATCTATTTGTTTATGTGATTTCTGTTGTAAAACTTTTCGTGGCTGAGATGATTTGGTCAGTTATTGGAAATAAAAGTAATAAACGATGCCAAAGATTTTGAACAGAGCTTTTGCTATATGGACGCAACTGAAGGAGTGTATTTCAACCAAATGAAAACTTACCATTGATTTTATTGGTCCAGGCTTAATATTTCTACTGCGTTTCTTCGCCGGCCATTAAGCTTGATATAAGATCATTTCTTTCGCATGACCATGCTATATCGGGAAATGCAAAATGAGCTATAATGAACCGCATCATATTGGGGACACCTGTACCAATATGATGTGTGTGTCTTTGATTTGTACAATATATATATATATATATATAGAGAGAGAGAGAGAGAGAGAGAGAAAGAGAGAGGGGGGGGAGAGAATACTAATAAAATATACAACAAACGTATGTATATGTATTTAAGTATTAAATAGATCTTGGTTCGAAAACAGTGGTAAATATCATCAGTAGAGAGGTTATGAAATGAGTGAAGATTTTTTTTCAATGGTCCATTACATCTATAATGAACCATTGATTATATATATATATATATATATATATATATATATATATATATATATATATATATATATATACATATATAAAAATCGTGAATAGAGACCGTTATACAAAAAAAAAAAAAGATGAAGTAAAAACGAGTCATCAAAATATTTTGGAACCAGAGTTTAGCACGATGAACGGGAAAAGAAAAGTCCAGTCTATACACATCATTAATAGAACCCCTCACCAAAATTCAAAAACATACGTGTTTAAAAAAAAAAAGATTTTTTCAATGTCGTTCATTCTAAACCAAATGCTTAAATGGAATCTGTGAAAAATTCCTAGATTCGCCTCAAAACATAAACACTCCTTCCATAGCCCATCGCGCACATTCCCACTAAATTTCATTCAAATATTATTAGGGATATTGTGCTGTGTATATATAGCTACGATGCAGGGGAAGTGATATCGGGAATTATTGGAAAAAAATAATTCAAACTCTGTTTCCATTGCCCATTGCCCAACCGTCCGCTAAATTCCCCTAAAATTCATTGAAAACTTGTGGAGATATTCTGTTACGTACATATAGCAATGATCCAGGCAAGGTGACAATGGAAAAATTCCTGGATCCGCCCAGAAAATTAAACAGCGCTCCTTTACCCCATTGCTCATCCTTCCACAATGCAATGTATTGATAGCTTTTGAAGATATTGTGCTGCGTACATGAAGCTACGATACTGGGGAGGTGACTGCAAAATCCTTGGATTCGCCCCAAAATGTAAACATGTCTTCTGTAGCCCATTGCCCAAGTTCCACAATATTTCACTGAAATTCATGGAGAACTTTTGGAAATATAATGCTGTGCACATATATTCCCGATACGGGGGTGGGGAATTCCTGTACCCACCCAATCTTCAAACACTTCTTCCCTAATTCATTGCTCATACTCACACAAAATTTCGTTGACATTCATTGAGAACAATCAGAGATATTGTGCTGTTCATATAAAGGTACGATTCAGGAGAGGTAACTGTGAAAAATTTCCGGATCTACCACAAATTGTATTGAACATCCTTAAAATAAATTTCATTGAAATTCATTGAGAACCTTTAGAGGTATTTTACTGTGCACGTGAAGCTACAATGCAGGGGATGTAACTTTCTGGATCTGCTCCAAATTGCAAACACTTCTCCCTTTGTTCGGTACTAAATATTCATTTTCCGACCCAAAGACCTTTGATCAGTACCAAATCTTCCTTTTCTAAATCTGTTTTCAGAAGCAAACTGATTTGTTCGGTACCAAATATTCATTTTTAGAACTAAATACCTTTGATCGGTAACAAATCTTTTTTTTTCCAAATCTTTATTCTTGGATCCAAATTGATTTGTTTGGTATCAAATATTCATTTTTAGAAGTAAATACCTTTCATCAGGATTAAATCTTTATTCGGTACCAAGTATTCATTTTTAGAACTAAATAACTTTCATCAGTACCAAATGTTCCTTTTTCCCAAATCTTCATTTTCAGAACCAAATTGATTTGTTCAGTATCAAATATTCATTTTCCGGATCAAATACCTTTATTCGGTACCAAATTAGCTCAATGAGGGTCTTGAAAAATACCAAATGGCAACCAAGCGCAGTACTTCAATGGCTTCCATGCTGTCTGATTGCCATAAACGTTGCCAATATAACCGAACCGAAAGTGTTATAATCGATGTCGATGGCAGCATGTGGCGATTTCATCCATCAAAATATTTACAACTGACATTGTGTCAGCTTGACGTCAGCAACAGGAACTTCCGTCTCGAGGAGACATTACAGAGGAAAAGGTGACAGCCACAAACTGCCTTTGGATTTGAAGTGTTCATCCAATCAGCTGCGTCGTTTCTTATTGAGTTAATAGCTGACGCACGCATCTACATCAAATTAAATATTCAAAGAATGAAAAGAAAGGACTATGGATTTCAGAGTCGTAAAAAAAAGTTTCATTTTTACTCCTTAAAGGGGGAAAGTTTCCGTTCACTTTGACCCCTAAAAGGGGGAAAAAAGATTCACTTTCATTTTTGACTGCTTAGAGAATTACCTACTAGCATATAAAATAAGAATATATGTATCAGTATATATATAATGTATATTGATCGGAAAATAAGTGTCCAGTTTGAAGCTATCGCAGCATAGTAAATAGAAGGACCCTCTAAAACCTTTTTAAAAATATTTTCTTGTAACATTTTTCTTTTAAAATACCCACTGGTCCATTTTGTGTGCATACCAAATTTTGTTGAGCCTATATTTAGGTGGTTTCTATGGCGTGACACCTTTCACTTTTATACACAAGATTCAAAGTTAGATCACTTAGGGACAGGGTCTTTTAGATAACAATAACCAACTGAAAGCATTAAATGAACAGTATAAGAATTGGAACAATTCACATTGGCTGCTGTTGAAATATTTTTTATAAAGAATTTTACATTACAAAAAATTTATATCAAATTCATTTTTTCCATTCATTTCAAGTAAAATGTTTGGGACGGACTGATTTTGATAACAATAATCGTTTGATAACATTATCAGTGATTTTAATAAACGGCTCCCGCTCTTATTGTGGTCCTCTATTTCTCATAAAATAAAATAAGGCTCGTCATCACAGCTTTGAACAACCGTAGCGTCAAAATTTGAAGTCATTTAAAAAAAAAGATCGGTCAAAGAATTTATGACATCACTGGTATTTTCAACTGGAAAGCATCTCAAATACCGTTTTAAAAATATCTAGAAATTATGGAGAATCTAGATGTTATCAATAAACTCGTCAGAATAAGTCTCAACAGGGTTTGTTTTTTGTTTTTTTAAATTAAAAAAAAAAAATTTTTAAAGGGGTCTTGTGAAATACTAATGCCAATTTTCATGTATGTAGACAAAATGGTGTGTCCAGGAGAGCTGGAACACGTAAACAAACACATGCACATATAAAAAAACAAATATAACCAGTCACTGTTCCTTCGCGGCAATGGTTGTTCAATCATTTGAAAAACCAAGACGCCCACTTAATCACAATAAATATCTTCAAATGAAAAAAAGATTTTAATACATTCATTTTTTGGCAAGTATTAGAAACTGCCTACCCAAATTGACACTAAAACAGTCAAAATAGGTCTCTTCAGTTTTTAAGTTGGTCTACCTGTGTGGCTGGCTTGCTATGCATGTAAGTATCAGGCAAACAGGTCGCAGCAACTGAGCTAGAGGGTTGGAAATGTAAACATTTACTCTATCATGTCTTGAAAAAACGTTCATTTTTGTTTCTTCACTCTCCACCCCCAAAATAGGTTTATAGTGTGGGTTCAATTCACAATGTAAGTTTATGCGAAATCGGTCCCTTGGTTCGTGCCCGATTGTATCCATGCTTGTTCCAGGCCTTTTTTGTGATTATCCTAAGATAAGGCGAGATAAGTAACTTATTCATTTTCATCCCTTTCTCCAATTTTTTAATTGATCACCCATAGCACAACATGATGTCAAAAGGTTTTGGTTACGCGACGGTTTCTATTGAGTGATTAACTGAACCTGCCTCTTATTTCTGTTGTTTTTTATTGCAACTCTCAGATCGTTCTTCACCGACAGTTAAGTAAGCTGCGTGACAGGAGATTGTTTAATCGTGACTCATAAAAAAAATTCAGACTCAGTACAATATAGTCTTCTAAATTTCTCTCAGGAAGCATTATCAAATTTTTTACGTGTTTCTCTCATCTTATTTCTATGGCTTTTCCTCACAACTCTCAGATAAAAAAAAAATCGACATTTTACGACTGTTAATTGACACTCGGTTTTCCCCTAATCCGTGGAAAACATGTTTTCTAAAAAGAATCTCATTGACTCATCGTATCGAACTTAATAAATCCAGTCAGTTTAGAGATTCATTCTCTGCATGTATAAAAACATCTGCATTTATAAACGCATAAGCCTAAAAATTCATCGAAGGTAAATACCTTAGTATTTGTCCAGGTCATATAACTATCCAAGGCATAAGACATACTATGCCCTAATCATATAGCTGTCTAGGTCATTTGTGTCCATATCATTATAATCAGTCTTTTACCGTCCTTCGTTGGACATAAACCTTCCCCGGGATTCTCCAAACTTCTCTATCGTAGGTGTCGCAGAGCCAGTACTTTCTGCACTTGTCTAGTTCGTCTCTCCATCTTGTACTCGGCTGGCCTCGGTTGCGCATGTGATCACTGGGGATCCATGTTGTGAGTTGTGACGCCCATCGGTGGTTGGTTGTTCCTGCAACATGGCTAGCCCATTGCCATTTGAGTTTTTTAATGGATTCTATGATGTTTGTTTTCTCCCCGATATATTGTGCCGTGTTGTGGTCTCTCCGTGTGAGGTAGAGTCCAATTCATATAGCTGTCCAAATCCTATTGCGTCCAAGTCATATCGTGTCCAACTCGTATAACTGCTCAGGTTATATTGTGTCCAAGTTATACATCAGTCCAAGTCTTATAGGTGTCCAAGTAATTTTGTGTCCAATCATATAGCTTTGTCTGATTAACTACTTATTTGTGAACTCTTTTAAGTCCTGATGGCTCGCCTCTGGTTTTGTCTTCAGACGAGAAAGACATTGATCACTAATGCTTAACTCCTTGGAATCTGTTTCCCAGAGAGCACCTTCCCATTGCACTAATACGTGTAGGATCAGAGGAATTCCCTGGTATCTGTGGCAACACGCCAATGGAACTGGGCGATTTTTGACTCACAAACTTGCGTGGGTTCCAATGTTTAAAAATTGGCCATGTATCATGTAACTGGTCACCATGGCCCAGTGCTGGAGTACTATCCTTTGGCTTGGTAGGACGTTGTTCAATCTACCTCTGAGTCATACCAAATACTTTTAAAAATTTACTCAATGCCTCTCTGCTAAGCATTGAGCACAAGGACTATGATTGAGGAACTCCTCCCAGAGGTTAAGGGGTTACAGCTTAATCACGTTGGATACACCAGTTCTCATAAGATCAAGTTATGCAAGGTAGAGCCTGGTCAGTACCTAGATGGGGAGCCATGAGGGAATTACTGGTGCTGCAAGCAGAGCAAATCTTTGACATGACTGGTAAGCCAGAAGTGGGTCTTTCTAAAAAAATAGCGCACGTGAACCTAATCCCACGACACTCTCGATGCGGGTATAAGCAGAGAACGATGACACATATATACATGTGTTGCATCTTATTTGCGTAGGAGGACAAGTCAATACCCTTTTCTGTCTGACTGCTGCGAGCTTTGCATGTACACCCGGGGTGCAGATGATTGTCTATTCTCCATTCCTCAATGAGGTACTACTGACTACGAAAAAATATAAACGAACATGAAAATATAATAAGATATGTGATTCTAGCTGACAGCCAGACTAAGCAATCAGATTCAGCCGACCTTTATTCTGGCAATAGGCTTTCGACTATCACACGCGTAGCGCTGCTTCGTTATACTTACACCGACGGAAAATAGAATTGCAACACCCTGAAGACGTGTTTTGATTTACGCAGGATTAAACGTACAGATACTGAAGCTTGATTTCAGTAAATGATCACATAAACAGATCAATACGTAAACAGGATCTAACATAAAGGGTGTATTGACTGTATTGAGACCCCAATACCATTATGCAGTATGTCCTGCTCTAGTTCATGGTCAATGTTGAAGGACGATGTACGATGTATTGATGTGGGGGTCTGAGTATTGTTGATGCACCCTCATGCTGGACCATGTGAACGTATTAATCTGTACATGTGATCATTAACTGCAATACACCTATACCAGCTCTGCATTTAATCTTGAATAAGTTGAAACACATTGACAGGACATTGCAATTATATTTTCTATGAGTGTATATATCATGGGTATAGATTATATGTACTACAAACATAAGTAGATAGCACTCAGCGAGTTCATACCTCTACCAATGCTGTGCACAAACTAAACCCTGAATGAAAATAAAATGAAGGAAAATAAGGGATATAACATCACGAGTACAATTATGGAGTTACATCCCTTGAAATTTGAATTTAACTTTTTATTAACTGTTCATTTATAACCCCGTTTCCTGGAAAATATTAGAGTTAGCTCTCGATCGAAAACAAATCGCTGGATCCGAACCGAAATCTAATCACGTCATTTGTCGCTCATGGTCCACCAATTCACAATGAGTTACTTCCCTTAAAATTTGCATCTAGCTTCTTCATCAACTGTTTGTTTATAACCCCGTTTCCCGCAGAATAATGAAGATAGCTCTAAATCGAAAACAAATTCCTTGATCCGAACCGAAATTCTATCACGCTCATGGAACACCGTTCCGGAAAGTTTCATTGGAATTTTTTGAGAGCTTTTAGGAATATTTTTTCGCACAGACGGACAGACGGACAGACAAACAGAAGGGCAATAGCTTTTAAGTTGATTTCTATGCATCTGCACAGGAACTAAAACTCTTAAAAGTGTAGAACACCCATTGACAAATTGAAGTAAAAGGATGACAAGAAAATTATATAAACAAATCTGCTTGGTCACTAAATAAAAGCTGTCACGTGACCAACGTCTTTTGGCAGCATGCTGTGCTGGGGTGATCAATCAAAAAATTGGAAAAATTGGGGGTGGGTCAATGAATAGATAACTTCTTTCACCTTTTCTTGACCAGCGGTCACAAAACAAGACTGAATCGTCTAAGGAGAGAAAAAAATGTGAATGCCACCGGACATACACAAAGAGACTAATATAGTATAAACTTAAATTGCAAATTACTCCCCCCCCTGCAAGAAAAAATCTATTACTGGGGACATTTTCAAAAAAAAAAGACGTTTTTTCTAAACATGGTAAGATAGAGAATGTTTAAAATTGCAGCCCTCTGGCTTCATTGGTGAGTCCTGTACGCGTGATATATACATAGCCAGCCAAACCAACTTAAAAAATTGAAGAAACGTATGTAGATATTGACTATATTGGCTAATGTTGACAGTTTTGGAAGACGGTTTCTAATAAATACATAAGGTAGACACAACTCGTCTAGAATTGAACACAATCAAATTAATAATCATAATATGGCGATTCACAGTTGGGCACATTTTGTATCGATAGAATGTAGACATAGAACGCCCAAATCCACAGACAATCACTTTGTGCCAGGTTTTTGTCTGTGCCAAAACCAATAGATAATCAATAAATTTTATCTTCAGATTACATTATCTGTGCGCCGTAAAAATTCCCAATTGTGAGGATTCAGCCGAGAAGTGTTTCGGTTTATTGAGGACTTGGAACGGTGGAAAGTGGAGAGGCTTACATCTATGGGAGGATGAAACGTGTTGGGGAGAAAGCATTAGTCTGGCTGGGTTGGGTAATATATAGGCCATTATAGAACTTTACGGCCGTATCGCGTTGGATACGTCGGTTCTCGTACGGCCACCAGAGTTAAACAACGTCAAGGCTGGTCAGTAGCTAGATGGGTAACCATTTGGGAATGTCAGGTGCCGTAACCAGCCGGGGACGTTCCTCTGCAATCATGCTGATCTTTAAACGTATTCAAGATTTTTTTCCCTTTTGGGCGCCTACTCATCAAAGTCTCATTCAATGGATCAACTAAGTGAACAAAATAGCTCAAAATATAGAATAAAATCTTCACTGAGTACATTGTAGAATGCAATGGCGTTTGTCTTATGTTAAAACATGCCAATACAGTCTTATTAGCCATGAAATATAGGTTGTGCCAAATTCATCTTGAGATGTGTCCAAGTTAACACAAATATTGAAACGCACAAACGTTCATCACGGGGAAAATGAACACAGCTTCAATAGTGTGATTTTGATTTGAGCGAGGTTTTATGTAGTACGATTGAGGTATTGTGCTGAAAATAACAATAACGAGGATATTAGTTCGAAAACAATTGTAAAATAATGGAAATGCTTTACACCGGTTTGGCAGATGACATGGTTATAATTACGGTAAGTATACGAGAACGGGTATTCGCACAAGATAAGCAGCTCACCTCATAGATACAACTGGTCACCCGGTTTTGTTGCCGGTAAGAAGACCATGGTTCTCGCCAGGTCCTTGGTCCCGCAATTCAGTTCAGGATTTTCCCTCGCCTACACCGTATCGTTGGGTCACCGATTTCCACGTGCGTATCTTAGGTGAGATAGACCGTCAGAGACTATCTCTAGGCTTCCTCAACCCTACTCGTTATACAAATTTCTTCACACAGGGCTTTTGAGTAAAACTTCTAAAGTTTTTGGTATAACTCAGCCAGGGATCGAACTCATGGTGTACCAAACCAGAGGTGAGCATTCTTCCGTTGGTCTGCAGAAGGCATCGCCAAACAAGTGACCACACAAAAACGTATCAAATCGTCCGTAAAGGTACCTAATGAAGGAAAGCATCTTAAATATTAACCAACCTGGCAGGTATAACTCTACTCCAAATTCTGTTCCGACTGAAGATGATTTCTGCGAGTTTTGTATCGCATATATAACAAAAAAATATATAATACATATATATATATATTGTATAGAAGTATTAATTTTTCAGAGTGAAATAAACCCTTGCATATTTCTTGCATAAGTTTGAGTAGATATGTTTCAATTTAGGTCAGTCGGGGAGAGACACGACTACTACTTGGTCAGGATTTCAACTCAAGGCAGGGGAATGTTAATCATTACTCTCTTAAATTTGATGAGAATCGTTCTGGTTACGGTAGAAACACAAAGTCGATTTCCGACTTGGATAATAAATTAATCATATTTATCTCAAATATTAAAAAAAACTGTTTCGTTTTTATTTGAATAAAGTTTTTTTAAACAGTTTTTCAGGTGATTCTGGAAATCAAAGTTTATAAGTGTTTTGCAGAAAGTGAAACAAAATATGAGTTGAAATTTCGCTCGGCTGTTATATAAAATGGAAATTTGAAAAGAAATTGCCAAAACGTACAAAATTTGCCGAATCTAGTACCATAAGTACCGAAATTAATTAAAAGTACCGATCAGGTACGAACGTACCAAAAATGGCGGCTCCAGTGTGAACTTCATCTTAGAACATAAAAATGGGGACAATAAGTTGTAAGGCTCGATTCTAACGAGCGTGAAGCTAAACATTATTTGCTAGAATGCTGCCAAGAAAAAAACCTTTTGAGAGATAATTTACAATTGGGGGCGCCCACAGAAGCGCTATGTTTATCAAGTGGAAGATAGAATTTCGAAAAAAAGGTAATTAGTGAGGAACGAAAAAGACAGAAAACACTCTACAAATAATTCTGAAGACGAAATAAAAACGAAAAGTTGATGACGTGGTTACGCAAAGGACACCTACAAAGGAAAACAGGGTCTGTTTTCATTGTAGCCCACAGCAAATGTACCGAGACTACTTGTATCAAAGCAAAAATGAATAAAATGCAGGTCCTAATTCAGTCAATTTTGAAGTTGTATAAGGATGTTAAAATGAACTTTTTTTAAATGTATCAAATAAGTCTTGAGCTAACTGTACATATTCACGCAAGAACACGATCTTCTTCCAGTAATGAAAGCTACACAGTTATTTCTATCATTTCATTGCAAAGTGTGCAAGTCTCCCAAGCCATTATTTGTGATTCTCAAATGGGTTTTCCAGAAAGTTCGCCTTGTGTTCGACTATACGCTGTCTTTGTGCATTAAAACAACCAACCAGCTTCAAAGAAAGAAACATTAGTTCTTATTTGGAAGAAGCAATGTAATATTTTATCCTATAACAATGGCCTCTTTTCGCTCTCGTCAAAGGCCAATAAAACACGAATCGTTTCGGGTTTTTTTTATTGCCTTTCAAGAATTGGCTGCTCAATTCCCAACAGGTTCTTTTTTTCTTTTCTTTTTTTTTTCTCTTTTCGACTCTTCGAATGACTCTTTAATGTCCGGATCCATTCGGGAGGGTTTTTTTTTGCAAGTGAATTTTTTTTGCAAATTGACTCTTCTTCGTTCGTTCATTTTTTCATACGTTGTATCTTTCTTTCATCTTTCTCTTTTCTTCTTTCATTCATGCATAATTTTCTTCGTCCCATTACCCCCTTTTTTGTTTCTTCATTTTTCCTTTCTTTCTTTTTCTCTTTCTTCCTTCCGTTTCTCTTCCCACCTTTCTCGGTAAGTTGTTTGCTTTCTTTCATATTAGAAACCATCAACCAATACTGTTACACAAATTGGCAACATAGGTTTCTTCAGTTTTTGAGTACATCTGGCTGGCTGGCTGGCAGGCTGTTTTGCTAGCCACGTTTGTATGTATCATGCGTACGGGTCGCATCAGTGGAGCTAAAGGGCTGATAGATTTACACATTTACTCATTATGTCCAGAAGAAGTTTTTTTTTTAATTCTCCTCTAAAAAGGTTTTTAAATTTAAAAATTAAATTTTCAAAATAGGAGTGAAGCAATTTATTCATTGAGCATCTTTCCCCCGATCTTTCAATTGAGCATCCCAAACATGCTGCCTCAAGACGTTAATCATGAGTCAGCTTCTGTTGGGTGACTCGACTGGCCTGTTGCAGAATTTAATCAGACACGCGCTCTAATGCAGAGTTGCCAACCTGGATATTTTTCTTGAACTTTTTCCAATTCAAATGCTTTTTCTGGAAGAAACTATGAACTAAAGCTGTCACTAAAACTGTTTCTTCAGTTTTTGATTTGGTTCGGCTGACTAACTGGCTGGCTATGTATGTATGTATGTATGTATGTATGTATGTATGTGTGTATGTATGTATGTATGTAGCACACGCACCAGTCACACCAATCGAGTTAAAGGGCTGACAATTTCAATATTTACTCATAATTATGTTTCTATATAAATTAAAATTTGACAATTTGGAAAAACGATTAAATCATGAACTTTTCATACATTTTTTATTCTAGATAAAGCATTTCACGATCTGTAGCGTCGTCGGATAGGATTTGAATAAATTTTGAAAAAATATATGGGGTCCAACATTGTTATGGTACCGCATGATGATCATACGTTTCGGTGGTGTTATAGGATACTTCACATTTTGGGGCTTCTACTACCTAAGTTTTTAGCACGTATTCCCCTTGTTTGTCTTCGATGGTATTTTATTTTGTTTTAATACCATCTTTGTTAATGCTGAAGACATAAGCGCTGATTCTAGGATCAGTCTTCTTTTGCTATTTTACGTCTTATGTCAATAAAAAAAAATATCTGTTTTATGTGTGTTTGGGAGTCAATTTGTAATGTAAGTTTACGCTAAATTGGTCCTTAGTTCGTGGTTTACGTTCACCTTTGTTTTTGTTTTTGTCTTTCGAGAAGACATTCTAGTGGTCACTGCCCAACAATAACTGAGAGAGTAACTTTTTCATTGATCGCGCCTTTTTCCAATTTTTTTTATTAATCACCTCTAACATGACATGCTGCTAAAAGGCGTTGGTCATGTAAATGTTTCCATTGAGTAACTGAACAGACCTGGAATTTATTTTAATCTTGGAGTCGCATGCTGCTAATGTAGATGGTTTGTCTTACATTTTTTTTTATTTAGAAATGATCTCCAATCACAAAAAATTGAGAAATCGTCAGCACTGTTCTAAGAAAAGTTTTGATTTTAAATTCTTGCAAAACTATTGTCAGAGATTATGCCTTTCCCCGAACAAATTAAAAAGTAAACAATTTACTTTCCAGTTTTTTGCTCGAGTGTATTCATGTTAAACTTTGTGCTTGTTTTTTTTTTTTTGTTTAATTCATTGTTTTAATGTATAAATTTTGTACTTAGCCGGGTATTTGAATTTCTATGTACGAGGGACTCACCGAGTCTGAAACACCCTGGTCCCCCAAGGTCTGAATCGAGCCCTACCACTAAGCCGTCGAACGCCATGTCTTCCTCATTCCCACAACCTCACGAGACCCTGAAGTACAAGCGTAAAATAGAACATATTTGATAAAAAAATTGTTATCGTCTGCTAACGCAAACTGCATCTCACAAAGAAGTTTAAACGCTGGCCTCTGGTTAGTAATAACAAAATCGTTCATGAAGACACTCAAAAGTCTGACAACAAAACCACGAAGTGGAAAGAGGTGAAGCACAGTGCACACATTCTTGGCCCAATCGTCATTCCCGGCATATTCTCTTTAGCCAAGCTCCCTGAGCTCCTCGATATCTCATACCAAGCACACACATTTCTCGGGAGAATGCGATTAGGTCTACGGTAAATAAACTCTTCCTTTCTTTGTCTTTTTGTGATGATTTTTTTTTCTAAATATTCGTTTGGTGGGTTGGAATTCACAAGAGTCCAAATAAGAAGAAAAAAAAAACTATTGAAAGCGACCAATAGTTACCAAACAAAATAATCAAGGTCAATTTGCCAAGTGCGCTACCCATTTCCTTTAGACCACCAATGAGTCAGGAAACTAGGTCGTATGATTACATATAGTCACATATAGTTGATTCAAGGGAGTATAGGGAGTAAAGTATTGCTAAAAAAACAAAGACTTTTGTCGTCAAGCTAAGGTAAAGTAATTGCAATCTTAAAAAAAACTGGATGTGAGTGAAAAAAAACTGCTATCCACAAAAAATAATGGTATATATATATATATATATATATATATATATATATATATATATAAAGAGACAGACAGACAGCACCCTACCTCTCTTGTTTTAAATCCACCCTAAAATTGACTCAGCTAAGATGAACTAATTCCCGCTCTATGTATGTCGAACGGGATTGCTCATGGCTGACGATGAAATCTTTCGTCTCTCCAACGAGAAATGTTGACATCTATGTGTGAAGAATACTAATAACAATTAGGCTCGTCCAGGACTCGAACCCATGCCAGTAGACAACATTTGGTGTTTTGATACTTTGAATTTGAACGAAAACTGACTCAACTCAGCCTGAATATTGCACCACTATGTCTGCCGAACTGGATCGCTTATGACTGACAGTGAAATCTTCATTCTATCCAATAAGATGTGTTTACATCTATATGTGAACTAGAACAGCAACAAGCAGACTTGTCCCGGATTTGAACTCGGGACATCTCACACAACAAGCAGAACAATCACGAGTCAAATGTTTGTCATATTGAATTCAACCTAAAACTGACTCAACTAAAATGAAACTAATTTAACTATTTAGTCTGTTAAAAGAGATTGCTTCTGGCTGACGATGAAGTCTTTCATCACTCCAATAAAAATTGTTCCGATATATTTGATATGAAGTAACAACAGGGCTAGTCCTTGCTTAAAACCAGGGACTGCCACCCCCGAAAGCAAAAGCCATAACCCTAGACCAACAAACCAGTCACCATCCCAGGCGTTTTTAGTGTGAATTTAGTTCAATTTTAGGCTAAAACTGACTAAACTCATATGAAACAGATTTAACCACTATGTCTGTCAAATTGGATGGCTTCTGGCAAATAGTGAAATCTTTCAGCATACCAATGGTAAGTATTCGGTTATCGATGAGACTAATTATACTCACGATCAAAAACCTCACACCCAAAGCATATTCATACCCCTACACCAACTAGCCAATCACGATATAGACCAAGTTCAATTTTAACCAAAAACTAACCTAACTCAAATGACACTGATTTCATCAGTATTTCTGTCAAATTGGATGGCTTCTGGCAAACAATAAAATCTTTTGTCTTACCAATAGAAAGTGTTCATTTATGTATGAGAGCAAATATATTCACAATTGGGCTCGTCCAGGATTTGAACCCGGGACCTCTCAAATCCAAAGCGAGAATCATGCCCCTAGACTAATGAGCCAATGATACATAGCCAGTTAAATTCTAACCTAAAAATTATTCAACTTGCATGAATCTGATTTCACAAATATGTCTGTCACATTGGATGGCTTCTGGCAAACAATAAAATCTTTTGTCTTGCAAATAAAACGTATTCAGTTATTATGAGAGCAAATATATTCACAATTGGGCTCGTCCGGGATTTGAACACGGGACCTCAAGCACTAAAGCGAGAATCATACACCTAGACCAACGAGCGATGAACATAACTTACCAATTTCAATTCTAGCCTAAAAATGATTCAACTTGCATGAATCTGATTCGACCAATATGTCTGTCACATTGGATGGCTACTGGCAAACAATAAAATGTTTTGTCTTGCAGATAAAACGTATTCAGTTATATATGAGAGCAAATATATTCACAATTGGGCTCGTCCGGGATTTGAAACCGGGACCTCTTGCACCCAAAGCGAGAATCATACCCCTAGTCCAACGAGCCAAAGACAACACCGACAAATTTCAATTCTAGCCTAAAAATGATTCAACTTGCATGAATCTGATTTCACCAATATGTCTGTCACATTGGATGGCTTCTGGCAAACAATAAATCTTTTGTCTTGGCAATAAAACGTATTCAGTTATTCGTGAGGGCAAATATATTCACAATTGGGCTCGTCCGGGATTTGAACCCGGGACCTCTCGCACCCAAAGCGACAATCATACCCTTAGACCAACGATCCATAATCATAACTGACCAATTTCAATTCTGGCCTAAAAATGTTTCAACTTGCATGAATCTGATTTCACCAATATGTCTCTCACATTGGATGGCGTCTGGCAAACTATAAAATCTTTTGTCTTGCAGATAGAACGTATCCAGTTATATATGAGAGCAAATATATTCACAATTGGGCTCGTCTGGGATTTGAACCCGGGACCTGTCGCACCCAAAGCGACAATCATACCCCTAGACCAACGAGCCATGAACATTACTGACCAATTCCAATTTCAGCCTAAAAATGATTCAACTTGCATGAATCTGATTTCACCAATATGTCTGTCACATTGGATGGCTACTGGCAAACAATAAAATCTTTTGTCCTGCCAATAATACGTATTCAGTTATTATGAGAGCAAATATATTCACAATTGGGCTCGTCTGGGATTTGAAACCGGGACCTTTCGCACCCAAAGCGAGAATCATACCCCTAGACCAACGAGCAAAGAAAACACCGACCATTTTCAATTCTAGCCTAAAAATGATTCAACTTGCATGAATCTAATTTCACAAATATGTCTGTCACATTGGATGGCTTCTAGCAAACAATAAATCTCTTGTCTTGGCAATAAAACGTATTCAGTTATTATGAGAGCAAATATATTCACAATTAAGCTCGTCCGGGATTTGAACCCGGGACTTCTCGCACCCAAAGCGACAATCATACCCTTAGACCAACGATCCATAATCATAACTGACCAATTTCAATTCTAGCCTAAAAATGATTCAACTTGCATGAATCTGATTTCACAAATATGTCTATCACATTGGATGGCGTCTGGCAAACAATAAAATCTTTTGTCTTGCCAATAAAACGCATTCAGTTATTATGAGAGCAAATATATCCACAATTGGGCTCGTCCGGGATTTGAACCCGGTACCTCTCGCACCCAAAGCGAGAATCATACCCCTAGACCAAAGAGCCATGAACATTACTGACCAATTCCAATTCTAGCCTAAAAATGATTCAACTTGCGTGAATCTGATTTCACCAATATATCTGTCACATTGGATGGCGTCTGGCAAACAAGAAAATCTTTTGTCTTGGCAATAAGACGTATTCAGTTATTTATGAGAGCAAATATATTCACAATTGGGCTCGTCCGGGATTTGAACCCGGGACCTGTCGCACCCAAAGCAAAAATTATACCCTTAGACCAACATGCCATAAACATTACTGACCAATTTCAATTTTAGCCTAAAAATGATTCAATTTGAATGAATCTGATTTCACAAATATGTCTGTCACATTGGATGGCTTCTGGTAAACACAAAGTCCCCTGTCTTTCCAATAAAACGTATTCAGTTATTTATGAGAGCAAATATATTCACAATATGGCTTGTCCAGGATTTGAACCCGGGACCTCTCGCACCCAAAGCGAGAATCATACCCTAGACCAACGAGCCTAAGACAATACTTACCAACTTCAAATCTAGCCTAAAAAAAATTTCAACATGCATGAATCTGATTTCACAAATATATCTGTCACATTGGATGGCGTCTGGCAAAAAATAAAATCTTTTGTCTTGCCAATGAAACGTATTCAGTTATTATGAGAGCAAATATATTCACAAATGGGTTCGTCCGGGATTTGAACCCGGGAATCTCGCAGCCAAAGTGAAAATCAAACCCTTAGACCAACATGCCATAAACATTACCGATCAATTTCAATTCTAGCCTAAAAATGATTCAACTTGAATGAATCTGATTTCACAAATATGTCTATCACATTGGAGCGCGTCTGGAAAACAATAAAATCTTTTGTCTTGCCAATAAAACGTATTCAGTTATTATGAGAGCAAATATATTCACAATTGGGCTCGTCCAGGATTTGAACCCGGGACCTCTCGCAACCAAAGCGAGAATCATACCCCTAGACCAACGAGCCATAATCATAACTGACCAATTCCAATTCTAGCCTAAAAATGATTCAACTTGCGTGAATCTGATTTCACCAATATATCTGTCACATTGGATGGCGTCTGGCAAACAATAAAATCTTTTGTCTTGCCAATAAGACGTATTCAGTTATTTATGAGAGCAAATATATTCACAATTGGGCTCGTCCGGGATTTGAACCCGGGACCTCTCGCACCCAAAGCAAAAATTATACCCTTAGACCAACATGCCATAAACATTACTGACCAATTTCAATTTTAGCCTAAAAATGATTCAACTTGCATGAATCTGATTTCACAAATATGTCTCTCACATTGGATGGCTTCTGGTGAACAAAAAGTCTTTTGGCTTTCCAATAAAACGTATTCGGTTATTTATGAGAGCAAATATATTCACCATAGGGCTTGTCCAGGATTTGAACCCGGGACTTCTTGCACCCAAAGCGAGAATCATACCCCTTGACCAACGAGCCTAAGACAATTCTGACTGACTTCAATTCTAGCCTAAAAATGATTCAACTTGCATGAATATGATTTCACCAATATGTCTGTCACATTGGATGGCGTCTGGCAAACAATAAAATCTTTTGTCTTGCAAATAAAACGTATTCAGTTATATATGAGAGCAAATATATTCACAATTGGGCTTGTCCAGGATTTGAAACCGGGACCTCCCGCACCAAAATCTAGAATACTACCCCCAGACCAACGAGCCATGAACATTACTGACCGATTTCAATTCTAGCCTAAAAATGATTCAACTTGCATGAATCTGATTTCACCAATATGTCTGTCACATTGAATGGCGTCTGGCAAACATTTAAATCTTTTGTCTTGGTAATAAAACGTATTCAGTTATTTATGAGAGGAAATATATTCACAATTGGGCTCGTCCAGGATTTGAACCTGGGACCTCTCGCACCCAAAACGAGAATCATACCCCTAGACCAACGAGCCAGAGACAACACAGACCATTTCAATTCTAGCCTAAAAATGATTCAACTTGCATGAATCTGATTTCACCAATATGTCTGTCACATTGAATGGCGTCTGGCAAACAATAAAATCTTCTGTCTTGCCAATAAAACGTATTCAGTTATTATGAGAGCAAATATATTCACGATTGGGCTCGTCCAGGATTTGAACCCGGGACCTTTCGCACCCAAATCAAGAATCATACCCCTAGATCAACGTGCCATGAACATTACTGACCAATTCCAATTCTATCCTAAAAATGATTTAACTTGCATGAATATGATTTCACCAATATGTCTGTCACATTGGATGGCGTCTGGCAAACAATAAAATCTTTTGTCTTGCCAATAAAACGTATTCAGTTATTATGAGAGCAAATATATTCACAATTGGGCTCGTCCGGGATTTGAACCCGGGACCTCTCGCGCCCAAAGCGAGAATCATACCCCTAGACCAACGAGCCATGAACATTACTGACCAATTCCAATTCTAGCCTAAAAATGATTCAATTTGCGTGAATCTGATTTCACCAATATGTCTGTCACATTGGATGGCGTCTGGCAAACAATAAAATCTTTTGTCTTGGCAATAAAACGTATTCAGTTATTATGAGAGCAAATATATTCACAATTAAGCTCGTCCGGGATTTGAAACCGGGACCTCTCGCACCCAAAGCGAGAATCATACCCCTAGACCAACGAGCTATAATCATAACTGCCAATTCCAATTCTAGCCTAAAAATGATTCAACTTGCGTGAATCTGATTTCACCAATATGTCTGTCACATTGGATGGCGTCTGGCTAACAATAAAATCTTTTGTCTTGCCAATGAAACGTATTCAGTTATTTATGAGAGCAAATATATTCACAATTGGGTTCGTCCGGGATTTGAACCCGGGAATCTCGCAGCCAAAGTGAAAATCAAACCCTTAGATCAACGAGCCATGAACATTACTGACCAATTTCAATTGTAGCCTAAAAATGATTCAACTTGAATAAATCTGATTTCACAAATATGTCTATCACATTGGATGGCGTCTGGCAAACAATAAAATCTTTTGTCTTGCCAATAAAACGTATTCAGTTACTATGAGAGCTAATATATTCACAATTGGGCTCGTCCAGGATTTGAACCCGGGACCTCTCGCACCCAAAACGAAAATCATACCCCTAGACCAACAAGCCAGAGACAACACCGACCGATTTCAATTCTAGCCTAAAAATGATTCAACTTAAATGAATCTGATTTCACCAATATGTCTGTCACATTGGATGGCGTATGGCAAACAATAAAATCTTTTGTCTTGCAAATAAAACGTATTCAGTTATATATGAGAGCAAATATATTCACAATTGGGCTTGTCCAGGATTTGAAACCGGGACCTCCCGCACCAAAATCTAGAATACTACCCCCAGACCAACGAGCCATGAACATTACTGACCGATTTCAATTCTAGCCTAAAAATGATTCAACTTGCATGAATCTGATTTCACCAATATGTCTGTCACATTGAATGGCGTCTGGCAAACATTTAAATCTTTTGTCTTGGTAATAAAACGTATTCAGTTATTTATGAGAGGAAATATATTCACAATTGGGCTCGTCCAGGATTTGAACCTGGGACCTTTCGCACCCAAAACGAGAATCATACCCCTAGACCAACGAGCCAGAGACAACACAGACCATTTCAATTCTAGCCTAAAAATGATTTCACAAATATGTCTATCACATTGGATGGCGTCTGGCAAACAATAAAATCTTTTGTCTTGCCAATAAAACGTATTCAGTTATTATGAGAGCAAATATATTCACAATTGGGCTCGTCCAGGATTTGAACCCGGGACCTCACGCACCCAAAGCGAGAATAATACCCCTAGACCAACGAGCCATGAAAATTACTGACCAATTCCAATTCTAGCCTAAAGATGATCCAACTTGCGTGAATCTGTTTTCACCAATACGTGTGTCACATTGGATGGCGTCTAGCAAACAATAAAATCTTTTGTCTTGCCAATAAAACGTATTCAGTTATTATGAGAGCAAATGTATTCACAATTGGGCTCGTCCGGGATTTGAACCCGGGACGTCTCGCACCCAAAGCGAGAATCATACCCCTAGACCAACGAGCCATGAACATTACTGACCAATTCCAATTCTAGCCTAAAAATGATTCAACTTGCGTGAATCTGATTTCGCCAATATGTCTCTCACATTGGATGGTGTCTGGCAAACAATAAAATCTTTTGTCTTGCCAATAAAACGTATTCAGTTATTATGAGAGCAAAAATATTCACAATTGGGCTCGTCTGGGATTTGAACCCGGGACCTTTCGCACCCAATGCGAGAATCATACCCCTAGACCAACGAGCCATAATCATAACTGACCAATTCCAATTCTAGGCTAAAAATGATTCAACTTGCATGAATCTGATTTAACCAATATATCTGTCACATTGGATGGCGTCTGGCAAACAATAAAATCCTTTGTCTTGGCAATAAGACGTATTCAGTTATTTATGAGAGGAAATATATTCACAATTGGGCTCGTCCAGGATTTGAACCCGGGACCTCTCGCACCCAAAGCGAAAATTATACCATTAGACCAACATGCCATAAACATTACTGACCAATTTCAATTTTAGCCTAAAAATGATTCAACTTGAATGAATCTGATTTCACAAATATATCTATCACATTGGATGGCGTCTGGCAAACAATAAAATCTTTTGTCTTGCCAATAAAACGTATTCAGTTACTATGAGAGCTAATATATTCACAATTGGGCTCGTCCAGGATTTGAACCCGGGACCTCTCGCACCCAAAACGAAAATCATACCCCTAGACCAACAAGCCAGAGACAACACCGACCGATTTCAATTCTAGCCTAAAAATGATTCAACTTGAATGAATCTGATTTCACCAATATGTCTGTCACATTGGATGGCGTATGGCAAACAATAAAATCTTTTGTCTTGCAAATAAAACGTATTCAGTTATATATGAGAGCAAATATATTCACAATTGGGCTTGTCCAGGATTTGAAACCGGGACCTCCCGCACCAAAATCTAGAATACTACCCCCAGACCAACGAGCCATGAACATTACTGACCGATTTCAATTCTAGCCTAAAAATGATTCAACTTGCATGAATCTGATTTCACCAATATGTCTGTCACATTGAATGGCGTCTGGCAAACATTTAAATCTTTTGTCTTGGTAATAAAACGTATTCAGTTATTTATGAGAGGAAATATATTCACAATTGGGCTCGTCCAGGATTTGAACCTGGGACCTCTCGCACCCAAAACGAGAATCATACCCCTAGACCAACGAGCCAGAGACAACACAGACCATTTCAATTCTAGCCTAAAAATGATTTCACAAATATGTCTATCACATTGGATGGCGTCTGGCAAACAATAAAATCTTTTGTCTTGCCAATAAAACGTATTCAGTTATTATGAGAGCAAATATATTCACAATTGGGCTCGTCCAGGATTTGAACCCGGGACCTCACGCACCCAAAGCGAGAATAATACCCCTAGACCAACGAGCCATGAAAATTACTGACCAATTCCAATTCTAGCCTAAAGATGATCCAACTTGCGTGAATCTGTTTTCACCAATACGTGTGTCACATTGGATGGCGTCTAGCAAACAATAAAATCTTTTGTCTTGCCAATAAAACGTATTCAGTTATTATGAGAGCAAATGTATTCACAATTGGGCTCGTCCGGGATTTGAACCCGGGACTTCTCGCACCCAAAGCGAGAATCATACCCCTAGACCAACGAGCCATGAACATTACTGACCAATTCCAATTCTAGCCTAAAAATGATTCAACTTGCGTGAATCTGATTTCGCCAATATGTCTCTCACATTGGATGGTGTCTGGCAAACAATAAAATCTTTTGTCTTGCCAATAAAACGTATTCAGTTATTATGAGAGCAAAAATATTCACAATTGGGCTCGTCTGGGATTTGAACCCGGGACCTTTCGCACCCAATGCGAGAATCATACCCCTAGACCAACGAGCCATAATCATAACTGACCAATTCCAATTCTAGGCTAAAAATGATTCAACTTGCATGAATCTGATTTCACCAATATATCTGTCACATTGGATGGCGTCTGGCAAACAATAAAATCCTTTGTCTTGGCAATAAGACGTATTCAGTTATTTATGAGAGGAAATATATCCACAATTGGGCTCGTCCAGGATTTGAACCCGGGACCTCTCGCACCCAAAGCGAAAATTATACCATTAGACCAACATGCCATAAACATTACTGACCAATTTCAATTTTAGCCTAAAAATGATTCAACATGCATGAATCTGATTTCACAAATACGTCTATCACATTGGATGGCTTCTGGTAAACAAAAAGTCTTTTGGCTTTCCAATAAAACGTATTCGGTTATTTATGAGAGCAAATATATTCACCATAGGGCTTGTCCAGAATTTGAACCCGGGACTTTTTGCACCCAAATCAAGAATCATACCCCTTTACCAACGAGCCTAAGACAAATCCTGACTGACTTCAATTCTAGCCTAAAAATGATTCAACTTGCATGAATCTGATTTCACAAACATGCCTGTCACATTGGATGCCGTCTGGCAAACAATAAAATTTTTTGTCTTGCCAATGAAACGTATTCAGTTATTTATGAGAGCAAATATATTCACAATTGGGCTCGTCTGGGATTTGAACCCGGGACCTCTCGCACCCAAAGTGAGAATCATACCCCTAGACCAACGAGCCTAAGACAACACCTACCAATTTCAATTCTAGCCTAAAAATGATTTAACTTGCATGAATATGATTTCACCAATATGTCTGTCACATTGGATGGCGTCTGGCAAACAATAAAATCTTTTGTCTTGCCAATAAAAAGTATTCAGTTATTATGAGAGCAAATATATTCACAATTGGGCTCGTCCGGGATTTGAAACCGGGACCTCTTGCACCCGAAGCGAGAATCATACCCCTAGACCAACGAGCCATGAACATTACTGACCAATTCCAATTCTAGCCTAAAAATGATTCAACTTGCGTGAATCTGATTTCACCAATATGTCTGTCACATTGGATGCCGTCTGGCAAACAATAAAATCTTTTGTCTTGCCAATAAAACGTATTCAGTTATTATGAGAGCAAATATATTCAAAATTAAGCTCGTCCGGGATTTGAACCCGGGACCTCTCGCACCCAAAGCGAGAGTCATACCCCTAGACCAACGAGCCATAATCATAACTGACCAATTCCAATTCTAGCCTGAAAATGATTCAACTTGCGTGAATCTGATTTCACCAATATGTCTGTCACATTGGATGGCGTCTGGCAAACAATAAAATCTTTTGTCTTGCCAATGAAACGTATTCAGTTATTTATGAGAGCAAATATATTCCCAATTGGGCTCGTCCGGGATTTGAACCCGGGAATCTCGCAGCCAAAGTGAAAATCAAACCCTTAGACCAACGAGCCTAAGACAACACCTACCAATTTCAATTCTAGCCTAAAAATGATTCAACTTGAATGAATCTGATTTCACAAATATGTCTATCACATTGGATGGCATCTGGCAAACAATAAAATCTTTTGTCTTGCCAATAAAACGTATTCAGTTATTATGAGAGCAAATATATTCACAATTGGGCTCGTCCAGGATTTGAACCCGGGACCTTTCGCACCCAAAGCGAGAAAAATACCCCTAGACCAACGAGCCATGAACATTACTGACCGATTTCAATTCTAGCCTAAAAATGATTCAACTTGCGTGAATCTGATTTCACCAATATGTCTGTCACTTTGGATGGCGTCTGGCAAACAATAAAATCTTTTGTCTTGCCAATAAAACGTATTCAGTTATTATGAGAGCAAATATATTCACAATTGGGCTCGTCTGGGAGTTGAAACCGGGACCTCTTGCACCCAAAGCGAGAATCATACCCCTAGACCAACGAGCCAGAGACAACACCTACCAATTTCAATTCTAGCCTAAAAATGATTCAACTTGCATGAATCTGATTTCACCAATATGTCTGTCACATTGAATGGCGTCTGGCAAACATTTAAATCTTTTGTCTTGGCAATAAGACGTATTCAGTTATTAATGAGAGCAAACATATTCACAATTGCGCTCGTCTGGGATTTGAACCCGGGACCTCTCGCGCCCAAAGCGAGAATCATACCCCTAGACCAACGAGCCATGAACATTACTGACCAATTCCAATTCTAGCCTAAAAATGATTCAACTTGCGTGAATCTGATTTCACCAATATGTCTGTCACATTGGATGGCGTCTGGCAAACAATAAAATCTTTTGTCTTGCCAATAAAACGTATTCAGTTATTATGAGAGCAAATATATTCACAATTGGGCTCGTCTGGGATTTGAAACCGGGACCTCTTGCACCTAATGCGAGAATCATACCCCTAGACCAACGAGCCATAATCATAACTGACCAATTCCAATTCTAGCCTAAAAATGATTCAACTTGCGTGAATCTGATTTCACCAATATATCTGTCACATTGGATGGTGTCTGGCAAACAATAAAATCTTTTGTCTTGCCAATAAAACGTATTCAGTTATTATGAGAGCAAATATATTCACAATTGGGCTCGTCTGGGATTTGAAACCGGGACCTCTTGCACCTAATGCGAGAATCATACCCCTAGACCAACGAGCCATAATCATAACTGACCAATTTCAATTCTAGCCTAAAAATGATTCAACTTGAATGAATCTGATTTCACCAATATGTCTGTCACATTGGATGGCGTCTGGCAAACAATAAAATCTTTTGTCTTGCCAATAAAACGTATTCAGTTATTATGAGAGCAAATATATTCACAATTGGGCTCGTCTGGGAGTTGAAACTGGGACCTCTTGCACCCAAAGCGAGAATCATACCCCTAGACCAACGAGCCAGAGACAACACCTACCAATTTCAATTCTAGCCTAAAAATGATTCAACTTGCATGAATCTGATTTCACCAATATGTCTGTCACTTTGGATGACGTCTGGCAAACATTTGAATCTTTTGTCTTGGCAATAAGACGTATTCAGTTATTTATGAGAGCAAATATATTCACAATTGGGCTCGTCCGGGATTTGAACCCGGGACCTTTCGCACCCAAAGCGAGAATCATACCCCTAGACCAACGAGCCATAATCATAACTGACCAATTTCAATTCTAGCCTAAAAATGATTCAACTTGCGTGAATCTGATTTCACCAATATATCTGTCACATTGGATGGCGTCTGGCAAACAATAAAATCTTTTGTCTTGGCAATAAGACGTATTCAGTTATTAATGAGAGCAAATATATTCACAATTGGGCTCGTCCAGGATTTGAACCCGGGACCTCTCTCACCCAAAGCGAGAATCATACCCCTAGACCAACGAGCCATGAACATTACTGACCAATTCCAATTCTCGACTAAAAATGATTCAACTTGCATGAATATGATTTCACCAATATGTCTGTCACATTGGATGGTGTCTGGCAAACAATAAAATCTTTTGTCTTGCCAATAAAACGTATTCAGTTATTATGAGAGCAAATATATTCACAATTGGGCTCGTCTGGGATTTGAAACCGGGACCTCTTGCACCTAATGCGAGAATCATACCCCTAGACCAACGAGCCATAATCATAACTGACCAATTCCAATTCTAGCCTAAAAATGATTCAACTTGCGTGAATCTGATTTCACCAATATATCTGTCACATTGGATGGCGTCTGGCAAACAATAAAATCTTTTGTCTTGCCAATAAGACGTATTCAGTTATTCATGAGAGCAAATATATTCACAATTGGGCTCGTCCGGGATTTGAACCCGGGACCTCTCACACCCAAAGCGAGAATCATACCCCTAGACCAACGAGCCATGAACATTACTGACCAATTCCAATTCTCGACTAAAAATGATTCAACTTGCATGAATCTGATTTCACCAATATGTCTGTCACATTGGATGGTGTCTGGCAAACAATAAAATCTTTTGTCTTGCCAATAAAACGTATTCAGTTATTATGAGAGCAAATATATTCACAATTGGGCTCGTCTGGGATTTGAAACCGGGACCTCTTGCACCTAATGCGAGAATCATACCCCTAGACCAACGAGCCATAATCATAACTGACCAATTCCAATTCTAGCCTAAAAATGATTCAACTTGCGTGAATCTGATTTCACCAATATATCTGTCACATTGGATGGCGTCTGGCAAACAATAAAATCTTTTGTCTTGCCAATAAGACGTATTCAGTTATTCATGAGAGCAAATATATTCACAATAGGGCTTGTCCAGGATTTGAACCCGGGACCTCTCGCACCCAAAGCGAAATTATACCATTAGACCAACATGCCATAAACATTACTGACCAATTCCAATTCTCGCCTAAAAATGATTCAACTTGCATGAATCTGATTTCACAAATATGTCTCTCACATTGGATGGCTTCTGGTAAACAAAAAGTCTTTTGGCTTTCCAATAAAACGTATTCAGTTATTATGAGAGCAAATATATTCACAATTGGGCTTGTCCAGGATTTGAACCCGGGACTTCTCGCACCCAAATCAAGAATCATACCCCTTTACCAACGAGCCTAAGACAATTCTGACTGACTTCAATTCTAGCCCAAAAAATGATTCAACTTGCATGAATCTGATTTCACAAACATGCCTGTCACATTGGATGCCGTCTGGCAAACAATAAAATCTTTTGTCTTGCCAATGAAACGTATTCAGTTATTTATGAGAGCAAATATATTCACAATTGGGCTCGTCCAGGATTTGAACCCGGGACCTCTCGCACCCAAAGCGAGAATCATACCCCTAGACCAACGAGCCTAAGACAACACCTACCAATTTCAATTCTAGCCTAAAAATGATTCAACTTGAATGAATCTGATTTCAACAATATGTCTATCACATTGGATGGCGTCTGGCAAACAATAAAATCTTTTGTCTTGCCAATAAAACGTGTTCAGTAATTATGAGAGCAAATATATTCACAATTGGGCTCGTCCAGGATTTGAACCCGGGACCTTTCGCACCCAAAGCGAGAATCATACCCTTAGACCAACGAGCCATGAACATTACTGACCAATTCCAATTCTCGCCTAAAAATGATTCAACTTGCATGAATCTGATTTCACCAATATGTCTGTCACATTGGATGGTGTCTGGCAAACAATAAAATCTTTTGTCTTGCCAATAAAACGTATTCAGTTATTATGAGAGCAAATATATTCACAATTGGGCTCGTCTGGGAGTTGAAACCGGGACCTCTTGCATCCAAAGCGAGAATCATACCCCTAGACCAACGAGCCAGAGACAACACCTACCAATTTCAATTCTAGCCTAAAAATGATTCAACTTGCATGAATCTGATTTCACCAATATGTCTGTCACATTGGATGGCGTCTGGCAAACAATAAAATCTTGTTTTGCCAATAAAACGTATTCAGTTATTATGAGAGCAAATATATTCACAATTGGGCTCGTCCGGGATTTGAACTCTGGACCTCTCGCACCCGAAGCGAGAATCGTACCCCTAGACCAACGAGCTAAAGACAATACTGAAAAATTTCAATTCTAGCCTGAAAATGATTGAACATGAATATGATATCACCAATATGTTTGTCACATTCGCTGGCTTCTGGCAAACAATAAAATCTTTTGTCTTGCCAATAATACGTATTCAGTTTTTTCTGAGAGCAAATTTATTCACAATTGGGCTGGTCTGGGATTTGGACCCGGGACTTCTCACACCCAAAGTGAGAATCATACCCCTAGACCAACGAGCCAAAGACAATACTAACCAATTTCAATTGTAGCCTAAAACTGATTCAACTTGCATTAATCTGATTTCACCAATATGTCTGTCACATTGGATGGCTTCTGGCAAACAATAAAATCTTATGTCTTTCCAATAAAACGTATTCAGTTATTATGAGAGAAAATATATTCACAATTAAGCTCGTCCGGGAGTTGAAACTGGGACCTCTTGCACCCAAAGCGAGAATCATACCCCTAGACCAACGAGCCATAATCATAACTGACCAATTCCAATTCTAGCCTAAAAATGATTCAACTTGCGTGAATCTGATTTCACCAATATGTCTGTCACATTGGATGGCGTCTGGCAAACAATAAAATCTTTTGTCACTCCAATGAAAACTGTTCATTATTTTTTCATGAGCCCAAATGTAATCACAATTGGGCTTGTCCGGAATTTGAACCTGGGATATCTTTCACTTAAAGTGAGAATTATACCCTAGATCAACTAGCCTAAAAAGAACCTCTCATATCTGTTATTCCAAATCTCATATAAAACTGAATGAACTTAAATTTAACTAATTTCTCCCTTAAGCCTATCAAATGGGATTGCTTTTTGCTGAATAAGATATTTTGTTTCTCCAATATGATTTTTTTATGTCTTTTAGTCAAATAGTCACAATTATATCCAAGAGGAATGATATAATCCCTCTTCCTAGGTTTTTTTTATTTTAAATTCAACCTTAAACCGGCTCAACTCAGTTTAAACTAATTTCACCTTCATGGGTCCTATTCACCTCTATTTTACATACATGTATATGTCACAGGAATGGTGCAACCTGGCTGATAACGTAAACATTTACTCATTATTGAAAATTTGCCCCTAAAATAAGTTTTTAGTCGGGGGTTCAATTTGAAATCTATGTTTTTCTTACATTCGGCCCCTAGTTTGTGTCTGGTAGCCTTCACGTCATTTTGCTTCTTGAATTTGGATTTTTTCCTTGATTACCACAACGAACGACGATAAAATTAATTTATTCATTCATCAACATTTTTTTCCAATTTTTTAATTGATCACCCCCAATACGGCATGCAACCAAAAGATGTTAGTCATTTAACGGTTCCTCTTGAGTGACTAACCGGGTCTATATATATGTTTCAAAAAGTTGATGTATATCATCCGACGGAATCATTTTAAATTCTGTTGTATTAAATTGAAGCTTTTACTTGAAATGTGTTATTACATTATTTTCAAATGTCTATTCTATTTTCGTTGTCTAGGCCAAGTGATACATGAACTGTGTTATTACGGGAGGTCGTTTCAAAAAAGTTTCCACACAATAAAACTGTATCAAAAAATCATCATGTCGGATCGTGTACATCCATTTCTTGATACATATGTATATGTATTCTCTCGATTCCTCTTTTTTTTTCTATTTTCTTCCCCGTCTGCTTAAACCCCTTGAAAAAATTGTTTTACTCCCTGACACCATTTCAATCCTAGACGTCACAAGTACGGCTCCTGATGGCGGCAAAGTTGACCCACATATGTCAGCAATCGTCGTGTCACACTTACTCCATTTCGATCTCCCCTTACCCTGTCCTAGTGCAACACCCACCTCTTCCTCTAGCCCTTCCCCGTCTCCCATCTTACCCCCATAAGTACACCCGTTCCAGGGCTGTCATTTTGACCATTTTAAAACCAAATTTAATAAATCAGGCATTTTGAAAAGGTGGCCTTGAACTTTTTGGTTTGGTCATATTTTTTTCCCATTTTGACTTTGTACAACATTGCAATACCCCCCCCCCCCGCCCCGAAAAAAATCATTATAAATGCAATGGCAACAAAGTCGAAATGGCCAATAATTTAATTATGGCTAAACCAAAGAGTTGACTGTTTATAAAACATAGCGATAATGCACAGACTAATAGAAAGTATTTATTAAAAATACCACTACGACAGTTATTAATACTAATTTCAATACCACTATTTACTTTCATTCTAATTTTTTAATTATTTTCCTAATCGCTACTTGAACGACTGAAAAATGAATATGAATGTAAATGGAAGAATTTAATTTTGAAATAAATTAATTCGAACGATTTACAATGTTTCATCGAATGAAAATAACTAAAACTTACTTTTAAAAAACGATTTCGGCATTTGAGCACTGTTTCGGAGTTTGGGGCCAGAAACTCCTCCGACAATCCGGCAACCCTGCACCATTTAACACAAAGCCCCTTTTGCGTCATTTCTCTCCAACCTGGATTAGCGTCAAGAACGAGGGCGACGATCTATTTTGACAAATTCACTTTGCCAAGAAGGTGAACTCCAGAGAGACACACTGGAAACACTACTTTTATTTCTTTTTTTATATCAACTATTCAGATACTAAAAGTTAATTTCAATTGGTCACAAGAAAAAAGAAATAATTGGAAAAACAAAAACCTGGTACGGTTATCACTGAAGAGAAACCATCACGTGACCAACGTCTTTTGGCAGCAAACTCAGTTGGGGTAATCAATTAAAAAATTGAAAAGAGGGGTGACCAATGAATGTTCCTTCTCTCGCATTAGTTTGTCAGGAATCACTAAAAAAATGGCTAAATTTCAAAATCCAAGTGTAAATGCTGCCAGGCACAAACTAAGAGAGCAATTTAGCATGAACTTATATTGCAATTTGGACCCCACCCCTTCCCCGATAAAAAAAAACAACTGAGGGATTTTTAAAAAGCCATAGGAACGTTTTTCCTAGACATAATAATAAATTTTCAGTCCTTTACCTCTTTTGGTGCGGTGTGTTTGTGTGATCCATCTAGCCAGCCAGCAAGCCAATCAGTCCAAATTAAAAACTGAAGAAACCTATATTGACAGTTTGGGTGACAGTTCTTGTTGACTGTTTCTAAAAGAATTTAGCTATTCTAGTCTGAATTTTGTAGTTTTAATAATTACACCGTATATACCAGCGTATATGTAAACTTTGTAAGCATCAAGTATCAGTCTAATTAGGCCCTATGAACTGTCACAATGTCGCCTTACTTAGAAGAGTCGATGAAAATGGTCCAAACTTTCTTCGTTTACTTTCAGTCACCCAAAGCAAAGACCTTTCGGCCACTCTTCACATCAGAGGGCTAGTGAGATGGGAGTTATGCCACACAATTAAAGACGGGAAAAAATGTCAATAAAAATGTTCAAGTAGCTTATTGATATCTAAATTATAAGTTAGAGACATAAAAACAGGTTGTTTAAAATAAAGACTATAGACTTGAATTAACACCTTAGTGTTGGGTTTGACATACGTCAGTATGTAGTAGAGACATGCAATTTTTCTCTTCAATCTTGTTCATTTTTTTTTTTCACAACGTTTCGGCCATGTACCCTCTAGAACTGAGAATACCCGAAGGAAATCAGGGTGTGCAAGATCTGAACGTTATGAAAGGGAAAAGGAATGGTGTTGAAGAGTAAAATAGTCCAACTAAGCCAGACACCACGGTTAGAATTATTTTGGGATTCAACACATCAACTGAACATGAAGACGAAAAGCAGAATAAAAAAATTGAATAAATGTCCCAGTATAGCACTTCTCCCTTTCCCGCCCCTCGTTTGCCCCCCACAACCCTCCATCACACTCCCATACTTACAGCCCGTTTAATAGAAAGTCTTCCGTTTCGTCTCATTTCAACCAAGATTAGTGTCAAGTACGAGGCAGACGACAATCCATTTCGACGAATTCATTTTGCCAAGATTGAACAACTCCAGAGAAAACACAACTTTTATTTTCAGCTTTTTAATTAACTCTTTAACATCTAGAAGTTGATTTTTCTTCTTCGAAAGAAAAAAAAGAACAAAATGCAAGAAAAAATCCACCCCAAACAACAAAAAAAACAAAACTTGGTTGCACTAGGGTCAAACTCCGTAGTTTCATTACAATCTAAAGTGTAATCAAAGAGGAGTTAATTTCTCCATACAATATTATTCCGAATGGGATTTGCAAATAGTAGCAAAAAATGTCGATCTGAGTTTGGCTTTAGAAGTGGGAATGAATTCGTCATTGGTTCTTGCTTACTTCACTGTGTCATTGTCATTTGTGCACGACGTCATTGGTTTGGGGTATGATTATTGGCATCTGCCATTGTTATTACATACGGGAATGAAGTCAAAACTCGATTGTGGAAGTTTGACAACGAAGTCGTGATATCCATCAGTTGTCTGCCATTTTTGCCACGTGACCAGCCCATTGCCAGTTGATTTTTCTAATGGATTCTTTGATGTCTCAGGCTCCTGTTTTTTCCCGATTTATTGTGCTGTCTTGTGATCTCTCCACGTGAGATTGAGCGGGATTCTTTCATGTGCACGTTGCATGCTTCATAGAGAGTTTGTAATTCCAGCCAGTCAGCTCCATAATGTCTACCACCAAAAGTTTTGGAAGTTTGAGGGTTTGGAACATTCAATGGGATAAATCTATGCAAGTTACCAGTCGAGGTGTCTTATTTAAGGGGGGGGGGGGATTTTGATGTTTATGTTCGCAACGATTTACAGTGATTGTTTGCTTATTGTCACTCTTTTCTAATCGATACACTAATATTCCCCTCTTTGGGGGTAAGTGTTACAGTATTATAAAGTGTAAATTCAAAAATAGAATCCATTAACAAAGTTGAACTCGTACCCATACACTTTTGTTCTTCTTAAGAGCTTTCACTGAAATTCATAAAATTGCTTTTTAAAGTATACATAGTTTGCCGATTATCCCCCACTAAATTATGCCGATAATTGGGTCACTATATATATATATATATATATATATATATATATATATATATATATATATATATATATATATATATAATGGAGTAAGGATTCGCTACATAAACGTGTTTGTGTAGCAAATCCTTACTCCACTATGTTTCAAGCTCTACTCTAAATCAACTTAGTGTTGAATGTATCGAGCACTTTATGAAATAAACCCATCATACATCGGATATTGTATTATATCATATTACACTGCATCCTTGCTTTGAATTTGTATTGTGCTCTCTATCTCTCTCTCTCTCTCTCTCTCTCTCTCTCTCTCTCTCTCTCTCTCTCTCTTTGTATATATTCTCTGAAAATTCTTTGAACAAAATATCAATGAAATGCAATACATGATTACTAGTTTCAATTTTCTGAAGTGACATTTTGTAAAGCCACAAACCGTTACGTTCAAAGAGGGTAATGGTTACTCTTCCACGATTTCACCGTTGATCCAGAAATTTCCCTTTCATAAACCCCCTCGACTGACATTTTAAATAAACTAATCCTGTTTAAATTTTTCAAGTCCTTATACTCTCAAAACTTTAGGTGGTCGATATTCCCTCCCGGTACGGTAATATTTCGATCTACTTAATTCATAATAAAGAAATAATTTCTCAAATGGAATAAGTAACATTGAAATAAAGAGTTGGCGATTACGACGGGCTTTATAAAACATTTTTGAATGAATAACTCACTTTTAAAGCAAAACAAGATGAATCATATAACAACTTACATTCGTTCAAATTTATAAACAAATTAAATTACTTAATTAACACAAATTAAATTGAATTATCAGTCATTTTATTTTGGAAAAAACTTTTTCGGTCTGTGACTTTATGGCTGTTCACGCTTTGTGACTTTATATCCGTGATATTTTGCCTTGTGACTTTGTCTGGTCACCGATAGAACATCGCAATAGGTTTGTGTACTTCAAAGCGAAGATTACTAGTCCTGTTTTTTTGTTTTTTCCTAATGTAAAGAAAGGAAATAACCTTGCAAGCAATAAAATGGCTTGGAAGAAAATTTTTTCTGTTTTCACTCAAGAAATTGAGATAAATAAATAACGTCGTGGAGATCAAAGAAAAGGTTGAAGCTAAAAAGAGGCTTTGGAGAGAAGTAGATCAAGTGAAAGAAGACAAAGGAAGAAAGAAAAACCGGTCTGGTGAGTTACTCATTAGAAACCCTCATGAGACCAATGTCTCTTGGCAGCATGCTGTGTCGGGGAAGATCAATGGAACATATTCCATTGATCATCCCCAACGTGGTATGCTCAATGAATAAGTCACTTATCTGGTCCTTTGGGGTGGGTGGGGGCACTGATCACTAAGTTTGAATTTTCAAATTGAACTCACTTCAATAAGAGCCTATATCGGGTTTGGGGTCCCAAAATCTGTAGACAGGGGGAGTAATTTTTTGGTTAAGACCTGTACGCACATAGATAGACCAACTCGAAAACTGAAGAAACCTGTCTGTCTGGCTATATTGACAGTTTTGGTGAGAGTTTTCGTGAACGGTTTCTAACAATCATTGAAACGTAGGAAATCTCAAAGACAGAAAGAAGTTAAAAGGAAGGAAGTCGCCATGAGGCTGAGACAAAATCAAAGAAAACAACATTCAATGACCTTTTTGTAATTCACGCATCGTGCGTCACTCGCTGAGTTTTGATGTCGGCACTTCACACAGACACTTGGAAGCCATGTTGTTTGACACAGTACCATTCGGCAGCTAATGTTACTATATTTGTTTTTCGAGTTTAAATCGAGAACTGAGTAAAAATAATACATCTGAAAACACCTACAAAAATGTAGTCTCTCCCGATATACATCTAAAATCTAGGAAATATATTACATATTAAATTAAATGTGACTTTAATCTTCAACATTTAATGTATTGAATTTAGTTGTCAATCAGAGAAGAACGCAATAATTGTATGTATATTAAAATTCATTCTACTGTCATGTTCTACTTTTCGGCTTTATCAAATGATTGTTCTAAACGAAACTATGTTTGACATAATCGTGTTTTTGTGGAAGAATATCTCACGCTGTCATAACGTGTGGATGGCAAATACCGAGTATTTTAAAATCATGAAGAAATTGCAATACTCAAATTAATCTATGTATTCAAAAAATTAAAATAAGGGAACATGAACTGAGGTTATGAAGGATTTTTAGGGTTATGTTTGGAGAATAAATTTTAATTTACCTACAATTATTTCTTTTTTCATCTTTTATTGCCAACTAAATTCATATTGTCGGATTTATCGTATCCACAAACTTTATTGAAAATATTACTTGTTTTATAACAATGAATTTAATGAATATATCACTTATTTCATTAAAAATTTCTTTCATCTAGACGTAACCAAAAATATCTAGATCTAGATGAAAAACATCTAAATTGGCAACACTATCTGTAACCATAAAATGTGAGACGTGCCATTTTCACTTACAACGTTGTCTCTACCACGGCGGGTGGCCCTATCAATCTTTTCTCATAACCTTTTCGACTTTCCGGTGGTCCAGGTGGCTGAGCAGGTAGCTAACACGTAGAATAGATTTGGTGAACAAGAGGCATAAACCAACATCTCCTCTGGTTTCAGTAAGCTCTTTTCTACGAAAATCATCTCATTCTTCTTCTTCTTCTTCTTCTTCTTCTTCTTCTTCTTCTTCTTATTATTATTATTATTATTATTATTATTATTATTTTTATTCGGTATTAGGTAGTAATATAGATGTTCAACAACTTAGGGTTTAGCATAAACTTGCCTAGTTACTATGGTAGGTCACCTAGTTAGGGTCGAATTCATGCGTGATTAATTTCTCCGTTTAATCCTCAATGTACAAACAATACTTTCAAGTACCACACGTTTTGTCGAATAATTTGAGGCCTGCGTGTCCAGACGAATTTTCATTTTCCAATGAAAATCTGTGTTTACCTAAATGATTCTATGTCATTCGATGTTAGTTGTCTTTCTAAAAGATAAAATTACAAAATATCGGGACATGAATTGTCAAGTTCATGTACCCCAAGAGAAGCAATCGATATTGTTTGTCTTATATATGTAGGTATACGCAAATCAAGCCATCTCCATCAAGCAGAGTTTTGAATGCAGTGAAATTCACCGAGTAGTTAGGCGCCTTGAGGCCTAGTAAGAGCTCAATGGTTCGTGAACCACTCATTCGACGTCTTCAACGATCAAATTATTGAGCCTATTAGCAGCTACGCACACACACACCGGTTCATGTGTATATACATGGCGGTGTGCGCACGCGCAAATGTGTGCATAGCCAAACACAAATGTGCGCATGCGTACATGAGCTGTAAGCATAACCGTATCAAGTTAAAACCTGGAAGTCGGCCGATAGTCACATTTTATGATTTCTTCCTAAGATGGACGCGCTATTAAGTGAGTAAATTTACGGCTTTTTAAAGAGAAACTTACTCGGACCTGAGCAGAAACCGGAAAAGTTGGCCTCATAAAAACTTCCTAAAAAATATCGGAAACATCCTGGGTTGTGCGATAGGACGCTTACAGATTTTGCTCTCTACAGCATGGTTGGGCTATAGGAGGCTTAAAGACATACGCATCTGCATCCACATTCACATGTACGTACACATGTACAATAATAGATATGCCAAAGCACACATACACACACCTCATCGAGATGTAATGGTTAAGAAGTTAGTTTTGCAGTTAAATCACAACTGAGTAGTGAGTTCGATGCCTCATATATATTGTGGTTTTGTACCAATGCAACTAATTAAGGCCTATGTAGGATTTTAATACGCTATATATTCCATAAAAAGACCGAGAAAACGTGTGCTAGTGAGTTTTCCAAGGAGAGCCGTGGTTATATCACGAACGGCATCAGAGTGGCCAGATTGAGCAACAGTGGGAGACAATCCGAGCTTTATCTTCAAGACTCACCCGACACAGGCATTGGAATAGCGTCGAATTTGGGAACAGTTCAACAATAGCTTCTTGAGGCTCAACACCAGCCTCAAGAGTCTAATATTTGAACCTCTGCCTCCAGACTCGCTCGATTTCGAAATAAGTTGCTATTTCAATGCCTGTGTTGAGCAAGTCTCTGCGATAAAACTTGGATTATCCCCCTTGTGGACTGACTTATCCACCATGTATGACATTAAAATTTTTAAAATGGGATAGGGGCAAGTATCCAGAAGTTGAGTCTACATTCGCGAGATCGCTACAGATTCTACTTTACAAAACTGGCACTAAGTATCAGCTTTTTTCCATTCGTTTCTCCATTTTCGAGTATCAGATCTAAGATTACTGAATCACAAGAAAATTTACAAATTGACATAGCCGTTATTATAATCACAGATAATATTATCAAACTGTTATTGTTATCAAAATCAGTCGGTCCAAAACATTTTATCTAGAGCGATCGCAATGAACAGCTTCCTCTCTCAATTTAAGGAGCTTTCAGTACATTAGAGTCTAAATTCTTTCCTCTTAATCTAAATTTATGGCCAGAAATGTGAAATATTTTATGTGTTGAGTTAGCTATAAAATAGAATAAAAGTATTTTTTTCTAAAAGGCTAGATTTTTGGCTATCCATTATCGCAGATTTTTATGGGCTAGGTAGGACTAGATCGGCCAGTTCTTACTGGAAATGGCCTATTTGGCATCCTCGTCAGTAATGGGCCCATTGTCACTTTAAGGTGGGGGGGGGGTGACGCCTACCGAGTAAGAAAAAAAACTGCTAAGTTGTAGGAATACAAGAAAACAAGATATACTTTCCCTCTTTTTCGCACCCCCTGAAATGCTATTCAGTACCCCTGAGATGCAGGCAGTGGTTAGGAACACCTGGATTAAACCATAGAACCATCCGGAAATTTATAAGCTTTTAGAAAATAATTAAGGTTTTATGAGAGGGTTCTGTTCACATTGTTACTATAACGCTAAACCACTATTAAGTATTTAAGTTACTACGTTGGAATTGCTTATATGAATTATCTTCTCTTAGGTCAGATTTTATATTGTATAAATTCTCTTATTTCTTTTTTTAAGCGTCACGTGACTTGCATCATTCCAGTTCATTCGTTCAATTCCCCCAGGAACACCACTTTTGCAATGTCGTACCAGACTTAGCTACACATAAGGACAACGGGGCCATGGGACCATGGTTGTTTGTTGATTCTTTTCCGGGTATAAGGGGGCAATATATATATATATATATATATATATATATATATATATATATATATATTAGGAATATATCGTCGCGGCAAACCTGTTACCAGCGAATAATAACACAATCTTTTTAATATGAGTACAGTAGGTTCGGATTGCATAAAAAATATGTATAACACCATTATTCTTTATTGATTATAAGGTTCCAACTTTCAACACGCTTCATCTTGGGTGAGGAGGCTTGATCCATAGGGCACCTATCAGGGTGCGATGATTTGCAAGCTAGCATAACAAACTGATTGCTCACTTTATGTACATAGTTCTTGTAGAAAATAATTTCTTTTAATTTCAGCTGTTTTCAATTCATTAGACCAGGGCTTTTCTCATTGGCGACTTACTTTGAAAAAAAAACATTCATTGAGACACATTACTTGGGTGCTGTCATCAAAGCCAAATACAAAATGTCATCCCAGCAGTTCAACTGAAAAGTATCTTTCCAAAGATATACAAACTTATACTTAATTTCACGACACACCTAGAAATTATCGGCGACGCACTAAAGCGTCGTGATACACAGTTTGGAAAGTTCTGCGTGAGACCTTTGAACCATCCAGATATTCGTTGTCTAAGGTTTCACGAGTGGATTCTTTTTGCAATGTAATTATAATGATAAAGTTTTCTCCTGGGAGAACAGGATTCTACTAAAAGCCGAACTGTAACCCAAATGTGTGCCCTTTTAAACACACATGACATCACAGAGGAGAAAATTTGGTTAATAGTAATTTTTGACGGAAATTCCAGTGTTGATGGCCAACCACCGTTTACCCCCATCGACCTTTCCTGATTTCTGGTTTAATCGGCTTTATTGTTTGAAGATTGTTGAAACCAGAACTAAGGAAACCCTTAGGCAATGAATCATGTTTATTATTGCTCATGGGATGTTCGGGTCAGAATAGATTTCTTTAGTTACATTCCAGGGGTAGATATGACAAAATATCTGTACGTGAGATTTGGGAAACGAAGGGAAGGAATGACTACCGGGAAAACATTGCTCGCATAATCTACTAACATGGACTACCTAGTGTTTTAGCTAAATTTGTAGCATGTCTGTGACGTCATTAGTTCAAGATGACTGCCTTTATGTAGACTCATGCTGATCTTCAAGGTTTTTTGTTTTTTTCTTTCAAATTGGTGTAGGAAGTAATTTGCTCTGCAAAAACTCGATTCATTTTTTCATTGCAACTGGGCCGTACGAGACGTCGCTCTAATAAAATGTATTGGTTTAAGAACAGCCCCATATCTCGGAAACTATTCAAGATAGGAATATGTAGATTCTTCATCATCACCCCTTTTAGAGCCCTTCGTTTGGCATAGACCTCCCCAAGATTCGTCAGACCTCTCTATCATGGGCGACTTTCTGAACTTGTCCGATTCGTCACGCTATCTTACTTTTTGTCGGCTACATTTTCGCATATGATCTCTTGGGATCCTCGTTGCGAGTTGTGATGTCAAGCAGTCGTCTGACATTCTTGCAACATTGCCAGCCCATCGCCATTAAAGTTCCCCAATGGATTCTATGATATCACTGAACCCAGTTTTTCCTCTAATATATTATGCTGCCTCGTGATTTCTCCTTGTGATATTGAACATGATTCTCTCCTGTGCACGTTTTGTGGTTCTCAGTTTGAGGGTCAATCTTTAGATTAGGTTCCATATTTTAGCTCCATAGGTGACTATGGTGAGGATGTATCAGGTGCGTACCCTTCTCTCAAGAACTAATTGGATCTTCTTGTTTTTGAGGGTTGAGCTTGCTCTACCGAAAGCTTGCCAACCTAGAGTGATTTTTCGCCTAATTTCCTCTTCTCTCGAGGATTGCATGGAGAATCGTGTATCGTGAGCAACGCTGATTCTTATTTTTAATAGTCAATGCACAAAAATCTGATCTTGTGCAATTTATTCCCAGTAATACAATTAAGTGCCCACTGAATGCTTATGCGAACGTAAACGTAAATTGTTTCAAGATAATTTTGGCACAGCCTACATTTCATGGCTAATAAAACATCGTACATCAATATTTGCCTTCTGGCCTTGTGTCAATCTAAGCTAAATTTGGTAAATATCAAGTATATCCTGCTTCAGTATTCACAGAGTATATATACTTGAGCTTAGCTTAACACAAGGCCACGGTAATTGGGCACACCAAATGAGGATCGAAGTCATTACAGTAATAATGGTTAGCGTTACAAGCTGGTTAAATATTACTACACTTGGGACTCCTTTGAATTACTGAAATCACTAGTTTCTTACTGCAACAGAGATACGAGACCAAGTACTGAACACACGAAAGGCTCCAAAAATATTCAAGAGTAAAAAGATGTTAAGAGCAAGTCCAGACTGTGCCTGGCACTTGACGGCCTTGTATGTTTCATAAGTGGCTGGCTGCCCAGTGTTTGGCGTCTACCTGAATGTCTCCGTAAACACGACAAAGAGGCAAGTTGTCTGCACTGGTCAATTTGCGGGACACGTGCCCATTAGGTGCGCCAGCACTTGTTCAACAGATGTGCCGTGCAAGGTCAATGACATAAGCAATACAATTGGGATAGGGGTAGAGTCGGGTACGCGAGGGTACAACGTATATCTACTTCTCAATTTCCAGGGTTTGTTTTTTTTTGTATGGTCAATGTCTGCTAATGGAGACATTTATTATTTCCTTTATATTTTCCTAAGCTTCATCCACATACCCAGGGGTGGCGGGGGGCTTACAGAGCCAAGCGGCATGGGTTCACTTCGTTCATCCCTTCAATCTTCAAAGCATAAATCCTATATGCAGTTATACTGTATACGTAGTTCCCAAACATAATCCCCATTACAGGATACAATAAATATATGAGATGAGGATATTAAAAGCAACTGAGAAGGCATCATGAAGCCCAATATGAATGAAAAGACTTGCCTTTTCCCTGATGATGCAGTCCTTGACGATGCAAATCTTTTTCTCAGATTCGTCCATGCATTTAAAATAGAGAAAACAAACGTCGGAATAAATGACCGAAAAGGCTAAAATTGCTTAGAAGCAGTCTAGTGGAATACTGATTCCAATTATAAAGTCTGTAGACAAAAAAGTATGGTCAGGAGCACCGGAACAAATAAACAAATGAATAAACCCGTCCGAATAGGATCCCCCAAAAGGTCAAAAACGTGTTTGTTTTTTTTGTTGTTTTTTTTTTGCTGTTTTTTTTTGTTTTTGTTTTTTTTTTTGTTTGTTCTTTCAAAAATAATTTTGAAATCGTGCAAGTCTGGAGACAGAGGCTCAATACCAGACTCTTGAGGCTGGCATTGAGCCCCAGGAAGCTATCATTGAACTGCTTCCAAACTCGACGCTTTTCTCATCCCTGTGTCGGGTACGTCTTGAAGGTGAAGCTTGGCTTGTCTTTACTTGTAGCCCAATTTAGAAAGGGTCTAGTGGAGTACTGATGCCAATTTTCAAGTCTGTTAACAAAACAGTATGACCAGGAGCACGGGAACAAACTAATAAAGACATAAACAAACACATGGACTTAAAAAAGGATAGAACGCCTCGTTATCTCTGATGGGTACGATCGTTCAATAATAATTATTGCTCAGAAGTTGTACCAACATCTACCGGAAAGTGTGATGGAAAATGATAAGGTCAAGATCTTGTGGAACTTCAACATCCAAATTGTGAATGTCGCCATTCCGGTTAACCACTACAAAGAATATGAAACGAATAATAACCATCTGGAGTTGAAGGTGGAACTGCAAAGATTGTGTTAAAAACAGACAACTGTTGTCCCGGTTGTCACCAGAGAACTTGGATTCATTAAAAAAAAAAAAAAAAATAGGAAGTATCTTCGCCAAATCGGTATTGATTGCATCTGCGAACATCGCATTAGTCTGGAATTATTTTGGCACTGACAACATCTTGAGAAAAAGTTATCTTAATCTGAAGTCAAAAAGACCAGATGGGGAGTGTAATTGAATCCATCTCCAGGGTTTTCCACTGCGCGAAAAGAGAATAATGGTTAACCAGAATCTGTCCCTAGACAAAAGAAAAAAAGTCACGTTCTGTGACACTCAGAAATTCAAATGGATCACTCAATCCCGGTCAGGCAACCAGATCTAGCGATTGTAATTAAGTTGAAAAAACCATCCCTGAATCTAGCCACTGAAATTGTAAGAGAGTGAAAAGCTGGGAGAATATCTGAACTTTGCCCGAGAAATTAAACAATTGTGAAACAAAATGGTGACATTGAAACATCATCATTTTTGGCGTGCTTGAGACAGTCATGAATGCATTTTTGAAGAGTTTGAACGATTTGGAATTTCTAGAAATAATCAAAGCCATCCAGGGAACAGCATTAATAAAATCAGTTAAAACACTGAGGAGAGTGCTGAAGTATTGAGGGAACTTGTTATCACTTGATCTCCGGTAAAGACATCAGATACTGCAGATGTGAAAAACCAACTAGTGTATAATACTAAGTAACCGAAAACTAAAAGTTTAATGAGGTGTCCACAATAATGCTTAGAGAATAATTTTTGGTAAGAAGCATTTCATCAAGGCACGCTTTCTACAAAGTTTCAAGTAAATCTCAGTTAAAACAGCTGAGAATCAATATGGAGACCGACTGATTGACGGACATAGCCTCTAATAGAGATGCAAGGACGTCTAATGTTTTTGAACGAATCACGCCATGAATGTTGCAATGAAGAGTAATAATACAAAAAAAACAGGCCTGAAAACCTGACCATAGATACGCTAGTTCGATCTCATCTTCTCTTGTGCAAAGATCTAGTAAGGGATGTTATTCTCGAAAACACAGTTAACAGGAAACAAGTGTTGGTGGGAGTATTCCGGTAAGTCAGCCAGTCAGCCAGTCAGTCAGTGACGGTCATTTATATCAGAGTTGCCAGGGTATCTTTTTAAAAAATTCTGTTATTTTCTCTCATAATGTAGTTTCGTTATTTGAATAATTTTTTTTTTCATTTTGACAATCGCTCCTAAAAGTCTTCTTGCCCCTTTTCTGCTTCCGTATCTTGACGTAATTGGAAAAAACAACAACAGGTCTGGTTAGTCACTCAATAGAAACCGTCTCGTGACCAATGTTTTTCGGCAGCTCGATCATGTCGGGGTGATCAATTAAAAAATCGGGAAAAAGGGGATGATCAATGAATGAGTTATTTTTCTCGCCTTTTGTTGGGCAATGATCACTAAAAAGGTCTAAATTTGAAAAAAAAGAAAAAGTGTGAGTGCAGCCGGACACAAACTAAGGGATCAATTTAGCACACACTTACACTGCAAACTGCCCCCACTCCACTAAAACCCCATTTAGGACGGGAGGGATTAAAAGAAACAAGACATAGTGAGGAGTAGATGTTCAAGTTTATGTGATACACACTAACATTCATAACCAGCAGAGCCCACTTGAAAACTGAAGAAACTTATGTTGATATTTCTGATGACAGCTTTGGTTTACGGTTTCTAAAAAGGTGTGGGCAGGCCTAACTAATATAAAATCGTAAACCGCATGTGTCTGGCTTCGGCCATTAATTCGACATTTTCTCACTCATCCATGAAGCCAGAGAAATAGATTGCTTGATCCTTCAAAATCAATATTAGAGCATATAAGCCAATAATAAAAATGATCGCCATGGAACAATGGTTAGCAAGCTATTCTCTCAGACTGGAGAAAGATGGATTGCCAAAAGACTCCCAACAATTGTGGCCTTGTACCTAACTTAGCTGAGATCAGTAAAAGACATATACTGATCTCAGCACCAGCCAAAGAACAAGTTAGTTTTACAGATTCTTCTTTGGGGGTGCCTCTCTAACAGGACCCGGACTTCTAGTGGTTTTTCCTAAAAACAAGATCTCGCATTTACATTACCTCAGATTCTGTTCAAAAGAGCAGATAATATAAAACTCGATATGACAGTTTTAATACAAATTATGTGTTAGCATTTACTAGGTAAGTACTACCTAGTATCGAACCACCGTAGCCCCACAAATGGCCAAGTGTGCTACAGATTCTTCTGTCTTTGTGCGTGTGGGTGGGGGGTACTCCTGGGCACATTTTGGGAGCTACAACCTTGTGTGAGTACACGATTAGACACCTTCTAAGACCTGTTTTCGATTTTGTTTTTTGTTTTGTTGTTTTTTCCCCAAAAAAATGTTTGGGGGGTCTCTGTGGCTATTTTTCGACCAACAATAACAAAATCTTGCGCTGGTATTTTTTTTTAGATAACTTTAGATAAAAGATCTATTTTTTTTTCAGATAATTCTACAATTTTTTTAAATTACTTCTGACGCACATGCGGGCTACGGTGATTCTTTCATGTGATGTGCGAGTATGATTTGTTTTACTATTCATTGAAATTTTCAGAAATTTAGACAGTTTGATATAATTTTTGATTGTTTTGAATTTTACTGAATATCTTCGGTGTGTAACAACTTCCTGATGAAAGGTTGTTTGTTTTTTTACACGAGAAGAAATAAATTTGATAAAACTCCAATTATATCGTGAGAATGGGTATATGTACACTCTGTACACATTTAACAAACATTTTTGGATACACTATAATGCAGTGTTAAAATCAAATCATTTGTTTCCTGGGTACTGATCCGAAGATTCAAGCGTTAAGAATGAGTTGGCAACATGTAAAGTGTGGGAAAAAAACTCAATTTTATTCAATTTCAAAGTAACTGCCAACATCCCGAAAAACAAAGAGGGATCGAAAAAACCCAGCAGCAGTGGCTAATATTTTCTAGACTTGTCTGGTTCGTCATGCTATCTCATATTTTGCCAGCCAGAGTTTCGCGCGTAATTTTCGTTGTGAGTCGTGATATCCTGCGGTTGTTTGACATTCTTGCAACATGACTAGCCATTCGAGTTTCCAAATGATTTCTATGATATCTCTGATTCCTGTTTTTTCTCTAATATTCTGTACTGTCTTGCAATCTCTCAATGTGATGTTGAGCATGATTCTGCCCAGTGCACGTTGCATGGTTTTCATTTCGAGGGTTAATTTTTTGGTTAGTCTCCATGCTTCGGCTCCATAGGTGACTATTGTGAGGATGCATTGGTTGCAAGCTTTCCTTTCAAGGTCTAATGGGATTTTCTTGTTCTCAAATGTTGAACTTGCTATTCCAAAATCTTTGCCAACGTCAAATGTGATGCTCCGCCTGATTTCTCATTCTTTTGGGGATTTCATAGAAATTCATATGTGTTAATTTTAACTAAATACCCTGTCCGTTAGATGACTATTCAGCTTAATGGTGAATACATCAAATATTTAGCTAGAAGTATAAGAGCGGACAGAGATATCATAGACTCCAAAAGAAAACACAAATTGTAAGGGGCTGGTTATGTTGCAAGGATTTCAGGCAACTGCTTGACATCAAGACTAACAATTCCGATCCCAGAGATCATATGAGAAATTGTGACCGGCAAAAAATAAGACTCTGTGACAAACTAGAAAGTATTGGTCACCTGATGCCCATGATAGAGAGGACTGGTGAATCTTTAGGGAGGTTTATGTCCAATAATGGACGCTAAAAGGCTTCTGCTGCTGCTGCTGCTGCTGCTGCTGCTGCTGCTGCTGATGATGATGATGATGATGATGATGATGATATGTAGCGTCGTAGATCTTGTTGAATTCTTTTCTTATACGAGTGAGTGTTGTCTGGAGCATCCCATACACAGCACAAACCGACCAATGTTTTTATACAAACGAATTTCTGGATCGATTCCCCTGGGTCCGTTGAACTAGAAAGAAATATGTCATGTAACAAGTCCCAGCAAGTGGTTCCCTGTTCATTTATTTATCGTTGGACAGCTCAGACAACATTCAAAGCATAACTTAAATTCCATTTTCCTATCAGTGTACCGAACTCGACTATTTTTTAAAAAAACCCTCCACCAAAACCTTCAATATACGTTTCTTTAGTTTTTTGATTATTTCATCCAATAACAGGGTATGCATAAGCATCCAAATTGTTTGAGCGTTTCTTTTTTTCACCTTCCACAATTCTAGAATGGTTAGAGTTACGCTTCAGTTGATAAAGAAGTTAAATGGTAAACTGATCACTTTCAGAGAGTAATTAAGAGCTGTCTTTGAGCTGATACCGAGAAGGATGAATGAAGAATTAAGAATGACCGACTTAATATACTCAAATTTTCATATTTTTTATACACTCATTAAACCATGAATAATTAGTAAATTTTGATTGTTTCTTTTTTGAGAAGTGAGCCGTTCTTTTTTCTTATTGTCTAAGTAGCATGATATTTCCTAATTTTACAGTAAATAGGGCAATATCCGATCATTAGTTGCCTGTTTGGAAGGGGTCGGACTTTATCGGATGTACAGTAGACTGCTATAATTGTCATGTAACATAATTTTCCGTTCGTCGTAAGAAATAACGACTTCAAAGTATTTTGGTTATTTCTCTTCAATGTTGTCAATTTAGATATTTTATATCTAAATTCAGTCGATTCAGTGTTGCCAATTTATATACTTTATATCCAAATTTAGATGATTCAGTGTTGCAGGATTAGATATTTTATATCTAAATTCAGTTGATTTGGTGTTGCCAATTGAGATAGTTTATACCTAAATTCAGTTGATTGATTCAATGTTGCCAATTTAGATATTATAGATCTAAATTCAGCTGATTCAATGTTGCCAATTTAGATATTTCATATGTAAATTTAGACAACTTTAAATGTTTCATTTACTTTTATTAGATTTCTCAAGAACAACCGATCGAAACAACTTCAAAATCAGCACTGCAATACCCTGAGTACTGACTAATATGTTGTCGAGTAATCGCGGTCCACACACACGTACACAGAATTCTTCAAATGTGACCTTTTAAAGGAGACCATATGAACTTGGGGTTGAAAATGATGAAATTTCGTGCAAGGAAGAATTAGACAAAATGATTGGAAAAAACAAAGACACTTAGTCGAGGGTAAATGACACTGAAATAGTTTAAAATGAACCCCCCTAGAGCCAACAGTCGTCACTAATTGAAAATTCTGCGACTATTCCCACTTATTTTTGGCCAAGTCTGCCCCCCCCCCCATTGTCTACTGAGACCATTCTTAAATCTTGTGACTGAGATGTTTTTTTCTCTTCAAAGAATTCCACTTTGTTAACCCAGCTGCTTCTGGCCTTTTAGTTTCTCTCATCGAAGAAAATTTATAACAAATCAGTTGGGCTGATTGCCAAAAAGAGAACTTGATGCTGTATTGTGTTGAACTGACAAAATCACATCTGTCTTACTTCGTTGGTTTCTGATATATATTCATTATTTATCTATATACCCACCTCTATCCATCTCAGTCTGTTCATATCTGGCTATGTATCCAACTCAGTCTCTTAATCTCTTAATCTATCTATCTATCTATCTATCTATCTATCTAACTCATTTTTTTAATATCCATCTATCTCAATCTCTCTTTCTCTCTCTTCCGTCTGTTCATATCTCTCTCTGTTTATATATATATATATATATATATATATATATATATATATATATATATATATATATATATATATATCAGTCTGTTCATATATATGCAGTATCTATTAGTTCCTATCTATCTATTATTCTGTACATACCTATCTATGTCATATCTATGTACCTGTTTATCAATCTATCTGTTTCTATCTATCAGTTCATATTCATCTACCTATCTATACATCAGTCTACTCATATGTCTGTTTCTATCTCTCTCTCTCCCTATATATATAAATATATATATAAGTGTGTGTGTGTGTGAGTGTGTGTGTGTGTGAGTGTGTGTGTGTGTATGTGTGTGTGTGTGTGTGTGTGTGTGTGTGTGTGTGTGTGTGTGTGTTCATATCTATCTATTTATATATCCTTCTAAATCTGTTCTAATTTGTCTCTATGTGTTGGTCTGTATGTACGACCTTTCATCAGTGTACCTATCAAGCAATCTCAACCCTAATATATCTACCCTAATTTGTTTCAGTAGAGTCTGTTTTATTACTCAAAACCCGAGAATCTATCCGTTTTCTGTTCGTGTGTCTCTCACAAAACTATGAACGTCGCCAGTCAAAACGTTTTCCAAACAAGTTCTGTCTCTTTTCCTTTTACTTTTCTATCATTTCTATAATTTCTGTCTGAATTCTTCAGATGATGGATTATCACTTCGAGTAGACTTTTTCCAGATGAATGTCAAAATTGAGTGTTCTCTCTCAAATGCTGGGGCGTTGAGGAAGGCGCCATTGAAACGTTCGGTTGGGGTGTCTTTGTTTCACAGTCTAATATCGTTTGGTGCCCACTGACTTAACGATCAGAAAAACAAGTTACAATATTCATTTGGAGAAAGCCGTAGAGTACAGCAGCCAAAACATTGTGTCAAAAAACTGAACCCAGATGAGGACAATAGTCTGAAAAAAACTGTACATAATGAAATTGTGATATTTGCTAGTCAAATCATGGCACATTCTATATTTGTCCTCTTCTCAGTCCATTTCCAAAATACACCAACTGTTGATCATTCATTCATTTCTTGTCGCTTGTAGCCAGGCTATTCAGAAGGTTCTGGGGGTGGTCTGTGTTATTGATCACAAAATAGAGATAGATTCCCTCCTAAGGAAGATTAACGGGATCGTCACAGGTGGCTCTCTACATTCTTTGCAGCTGCTTATGGCACCTAAAATTCTCTGACAGTCACTCGTCTAGTTACTGCCCAATCATTATCAAGCCCTATTCAAACTACAAAGATCTAAATAGTAATCGATGTAATTATGTATTCGGCATTCTGTATTTATTCCAATATTCTATACAAGGAGAATTTAAACCATTTCTGCCCTTATGTGACCGCTAGCAAAACTGACCTCATCATACCCATGATGTAGGCTGATCTCAGGTTCACTAGCATCCCTTTTTTTTAAGACGTCCTATTTCTTACCGTGTGTCCATCTAACCACGTTTATAGTAATAGGTCTCAAATCGAATATGTTACTCTTGTAGCTGTGAATACCGTGCATACTTCTCAAATATTGTCATCATGAGGTCTCATGGTTCAAATTCTCCATGAGAATGAATGCAGAATCCCGAATGCACAAGAACGTTTTTTACTGTTCACATTTGGTTAGTTTGAATAGGGTTCAAAAAATGAAAGAAGTCAATTTGTGAAAAAAAAGGTGTGCAATAATTTTGACAGTACTGTACACCCCAAAATGACAACCATCTTGTCTAGCCGATGTCGACAACGCACCATCACGATATGACTTTGTTGTCTCCCTTGTTTTGTTGATCAACAAAATCAAATCTTACAGTCATTTGCTTCCTTGCTTTCAAGTCGTCTTGTCGTTGTTTTTGTAGTTGTTTCAAAAAATCAATACTTTCTCTGCCTTCAATACAAGACAGAATTGACTGCAGTATTGATAGGAATCATTTTTTAGTTTCCATTTTTTCCAAGGAAAGGACTGAAGAGTGTAAAAGTACAACAACTATGCGAGACAGTTCAACCCTGTGTCTTACTTGGCAGTGAATTCGTACTTCGATCGATCAGAACAATGCAAACTTTTACTTATTCCGTCTTTCTAATCAGTATTTCAGTCAGTTTTCAAGTTGGTCTGGCTGGCTGTGTATCGTACATACTATCTGCACCAATAGATCTAGAGGGCTGAACTTTTCAACATTTATTCCTTATTACGTCTAGAAGAGGAAGCGGTTTATTTTGTTTTGAAAATTCCAACCCTCCGAATAGGTTTTTCGTGGAGGTTTAATTTGTAATGTCTGTTTATACTAAACTGATCCCTTATTTTATGTCCGGCAGCGTTCACACCTGTTTCTGGGGGGGGTGTTAAAATTTGTACATTTTTGGTGATCACTGCCCAACAAAAGCGAGAGAAGTAACTTGTTCATTGATCAACCCCAGAGGCATTTTTGGAAACGGGACAGGTGTCTATTGAGCGACTAACCAGATCTGGGAGCATTTATTCATCAAGGCTTTGTTTTACTCTTTGTGTCTTTCATTCTTTCTTTACGTCTTTCTTCTTTTCGTCCATTCTTTTTTCTTTCTTTCCACCTTTCTTTATTTAATTCATTCATTCATTTCTCTTTCTCTTTCTCTTTCTCTCTCTCTCTCTCTCTCTCTCTCTCTCTCTCTCTCTCTTCCACTCATTCGATATTTCTTTCTTTCTTTTCCCATTTTCAATGTTTTTTTCTCTTCCAGTTTTCGTCCCTTTCTTTCTTTCGTTCTTCCTGTCTTTCTTTTATTATTTCTTTCATTCATTCTTTCTTTCTTTCTTTCTTTTCGTCTTTCTTCGTTTCATTCATTTATTATTTTTCTTTCTCTCTTAAATCCATTAGATATTTTTTACTCTCTTTCTCTCTTTTCTCATTCTCTTTCCTTACTCTTTCTTCCTGTTTTCCTCGCTTTCTTTCTTCTGTTTTTCTATCTTTCATTCTTTCTGTCATTTTCCTTACTTCTTTACCCCTTTTTATTCTTTTCTTCTCACTCCCACCCCCGTTTTCTAATTTTATTTATTTATTTATTTATTTTTCTGTCTCTGAAGGAAAACCTAGAATCACGTCTCAGGGTAGAAAAACAACACGTTATTTGAATCATGTCATAAACAGGTCTGGTTAGTCACTCAATAGAGACCGTCACACGACCAACGTCTTTTGGCAGCGTGTCGTATTGCGATTAATCAATTGAAAAATTGGAAGAAGTGGTGATCAATGAATTAGTTATTCTCTTGCTTCTTGTTGGGCAGCGATAACCGAAAGCTCTGATTTTTGAAAATAAACAAGCGGGCACAAACTAGGGACCAATTTAGCATAAGATTTCATTGAAAATTGAACCTCCACTAAAAACCGATGGGGGGGGGGGGAATTAACGGTTCTTCTAAACACAATACAGAATGAGTGTTCATCGTTTTTTTAACCCTTTAGCTTCATAGGTGCGGCCTCTATACGTGATACCTATACGCATACATAGTCACCAGGTCAACTTAAAAACTGACAAAACCTATTTGAACAGTTTGGGTGACAGTTTTGGTTGTCAGTTTCTAATAAATGAGACTTGTGTGTGTGTATATGTGTGTATGTGTGTATGTATGTACTTGTGTGGGTGTGTGTCTAGATCATGTCGACAGAAAAAACTACAGACATCGAGCTAAATTCTCATTGCAAAAGAAAACTGGTTTTTCCAACGTGAATATGACTTATAGACAGTTATCACTACCATAACAAATGTAGTTTTATTTTCCAATAATATCAAGTTTCACCGTGGCGGAAATTACATGAACTTTATCCGTAGGGTGACGGGGTGATCATATTGTGATATGCAGGAGAGAGAGAGAGAGAGAAAGGGAGAGAGGGGAGGAGTTGAATGAGGGAGCAGGTTGTTTTTAATATTCCGTACAGAATTATTCTTGAAATGCTACTTTATATATATATGTGAGTGATATTTAAATGTTCGCGCAGAGTATATGTAAGCAAAAGGAGAAGGTGAATGACTCATAAAAATGCAGGAAGAAATTTGAGTAAAATATAAAATGCCTCTTTTATCTTAATATATGAAGCTGAATGTGTGTCTGTCTGTTTTACTAGGTAGGCCACAACTTTGTATTTAAAAAGCTGAAATTCGACGCAGGGATATACCTTTCCCCCGCGGAGAACATAGGTTATGTGACTTTTTTCTGGCTGCATATGTGAGTGGATCAAAATGAATTTTCTATTGTTGTTGTTTTTTTTAATTTTATAACACTATTTCGTATTTCAATGGAACAAATGTGAGGGAGACAACTTATCTAAATTCCAAATTTTATCCTCAACCCGTCGGCATTTTTTCAAAATACATCACATATGTAGTGCCCAAAAATATTTTGATAAATTTTGATACTTTCATCTTTTGTTTTCATATTTTCAGGTTCATTTTTTCACACTGATGCTTTTTTTTTTAAATCAAGATAATATATAGATCCGGAAATTCGTCAGTTTTGAGGAAATGAATCTTCAAAGTTTTAGAGGGGGGGTCTATTTACAATGTAACCATAATGCTAAACTGGACCTTGACTTTCCAACCAACGAACAGAGCTGTGGACAAGAATTTGAGTTTCTCTCTGTGCTTATGCCAAGTAAAGAAGTATTTTTTGAAAGAATCTGATTTTAATCGTCGCCCAACGATAAGGCACGTGATTCCTTCGGATAATTCTAGATATAGCTAACTAGAATGTTTCATTGTAAGGGATAAAAACACGACTCAAAAGAATTTTAAAAAAAGGTCACAATCGAGTCACTCTTGACCCAAAAGGTCAAATTGAAGCTAAACAGAGAAAATTTCTAAAAATAGAGTTAGGACATTTTTCAACCAATTAAATTGCAGATTCACGGTGGAAACAATTATTTTTAATTTATCCAATTTTGGACTTGAAAACCGTATAAAAGGGTAAAAAATAATCCGACCTATGTCATTCGCCCACAGAAATCACTGGACTTCATTTTTTGTGCCACGATTTAATGACTCAACAGCAGGCGCCGGTCACAAGTTAGGCACCAAATAGACTCCTCGGGTTTCTCACGTGTGGACTGTCAGCATCTTCTTGAAGCCATTCAGACGTATCATGGCTTACTCATATAATTGTATTCAATTTACTTATCTAAAAAAGAACAAGGCAACCCCAGATATTTTGACTAGTTTCCAATAAAAAAATCAACATTGAATAAGTTTAATCGCACCAAAATCTCTCCGTAATTATTTCGAAGTTGTATAAGCAAATAACTAACATACAGCATCTCCCATAAGTGAGTACACCCTACTAACACTTTTTATAGAAAATTGATTTTCTTCCTAAACCAAATTTTGCAGGACTTTATTTATCTTTTCTTGTTTAACATAATATAATTAAAACAGATATTATCTGGCGCTATTTATGGCTAAACTCAACAGCATTGGAACTATGTTGCCAAATATATGACTATGTTGCCGTCCAAAAATGAGTACACACTTACGGGAAAAAAGTTTTCTGGCAAAAATACCTTTTACAGAATAAAAATGAAATACTTGAAGTTTTAGCTCCATCCGGGGCGGGCATCCTAAGGCGATGCTGCTCTACCGACTTAGCTCAGCAGCTGACCAATACACGGGGGCTCGTATAACCGTTACATACTCACCTTGTCTTGTTATCTACTGTTCATAATGCTCTTTGTTGTCTCTGTAACGTGAACAATCGTATTACAGACAAATGGATATTCAATACGACTGAATAATGAGAGCAGTTATCTGAGCTTCTGTACACCGGTGTTGGTTCAAAAAGAGTTCCCACTAAAAATAGCATTTCTTTCTTTCTTTCTTTCTTTCTTTCTTTCTTTCTTTCTTTCTTTCTAACTTGATATCTCTCTCTATCTCTCTCTCTCTCTCTCTGGCTCTCTCTCTCTCTCTCTCTATGTATCTATACACACACACACATACATATACATATATCTATATAGTGCATGTATGTGTGTGTGTGTGTGTGCAAGTGCAAAGAAAGTTGATAATTTTGGAAAAAAAGTTGTGGCTGATTAATGAATCTCAAATTCTTTACTGGTTATGATAGCTAACATTTCGTCTGAAATTTGATCTTCACTAGAGTTTCTGGCGGAGAACGTTGTGAGAAAAATGATGTTCAGTCTACACTAGGCTAAGCCCGGTTGTCATGTGATAAAAATCAGCGAATATCCCGGAGGTTGAGTTCAAACGGAGTCATTGACAATATCTTCTTTAGTTGAACTTCAGTACAAAGTGTGGAATTGATTTTGTTTTCCCACCGTAACAAGAACGATGAGAACAATCCTCACCTACACTGAGGGTATAAAACCGATCTGTAAAACACACGTTCCCCAATTGTGATTTGAACTGATTGCCAGGAGACTATCTCACTGACTGAGAAAAATTGACCAGCCTCAAATATTACTGAAAATTTATCACACAGATACGCATGGGCTTTTTCTATACTAAAAAGTTGCAACGATCATATTCACTTTAAAAATAATGTTTTCCTTTCAACGAAAGAAAACAATAGAGGCGGAAAAGAGAAAATATTCCACCACCCATCATAAATATTCCGATTCTCGAAGTTGGAGTGGAATCACATTAGAAACCCCCAACCAAAACTGCCATCAGTCTTGTCAATATAGGTTTCTTCAGTTCTTATGTAGGTCTGGCTGGTTGGCTATTTACTTGTGACGCATACTGGCCGCACCATTTGAGCTAGAGGGCTGGTAATTAAATATTTATTCCTTATATCTGGACAAAAACAGATTTTCCTGTTTTCTGAAAATTCCCCCATTTTTTTTTTTTTTTGGAGGAGAGTTAGTATCCAATGTAATATGCCAAATTGGTTCCTTAGATCACAGCATCCATGCCTGTTTTTGTTGTTTCGATTCAGATTTTTTTTAGTGATCTCTCAATTACAAAAGGCGTGAGAATTAAATTAAGTATTGATCATCCCTTTTTCCTATTTTTAGTTGACCATCCCCAACACGGAATGCAGCAAAAAAAAAAAACTGATTCTATCTTATTTGTTCTTTTCATTTTTTTTTCTTTCAACTCTTCTTTAGAAAGTTTGGGAAAATCGAAATATTCATGCTCGGGTGGTGGGGTATTTCCCTTTTCCGCTTTCATTGTTTTTTCGCTGAAAGGAAAATATTATTTATGGAAGGAGAAGAAATGTTCTGGATTTTTCTGTGTCACGTTGAATGAATCGACGCGTGTTTGTGTCACGTGTGTGTCTCTGTGTCACGCACTTCCTTGTCGCTGTCGCCATGTTACACTTAAACCTTTCTATTTTGTTACAAATGCTCTTCATTTAAGGCGTAACCAAAACCGCTGCTGATAATTTGATACCCCCTCTATCCTTGTGGACTTTGTATTTTGTGGTAAAACCAATGATAATTTCTTTGTGGACAATTATTTCTAATCAATTCACTTGAGTGAAAGTTTCGATAAAAATAATTCCTTATAATGAGACTTTATGAGAAATCATGTTTAATCTTGGCGTTTATGAAATCTGCATTTGGTTATTCTACATCTTATATTGAATTTATATGCAAATGTGCTATCCTTCTTCTTCTTCTTCTTCTTCTCCTTCTTCTTTTTCTTCTTCCTCTTCTTCTTCTTCTTCTTCTTCTTCTTCTTCTTCTTCTTCAGGGAACTGAAAGAGATATAGAGCCTGAAAGTCATGGTAACATCAATGATAATAGGTGCACTCGGAACTGTCCCAAAGACACGGAAGTGAAATTGGAGGAACTAGGGGTGAAAGGGAGGATTGAGACTGTGCAGACCACAGCACTGCTAGGGACTGCACGAATACTGAGGAAAGTGCTGGAAATATGAGATCTACCACCGAAGCTGTTAGCAGTGGCCGAACAGAGGAGGAGGAAAAAACACACAAATGGTAGTGGAGGTACAAACCACAGCACCGCTGTGATAGGTAAGGGAGAGATGACGTAAGAGGAGGGCTGAAGACAAGAGGAAACGTATTGTCACTCAACCTTCAGCGATAACCAACGGGAAACCAGTGTGAAACTGTAAACCACAGCTCTTCTGTGGACTGTGAGAGTGAGGAGTGGAGGGCTGGAGACCCGAGGAGACTTGCAGTCACTCAGCCTCCAGCTGTGACCACCAGGCAGCTGGTATGAATAATAATAATAATAATGATAATAATAATAATAATAATAATCCAAAACTAAGCAAACAAATGGGATTCAACCATGTGGAAAAGTGATATCAGCACAAACCTGAGGCAGTCCTGGAGAATGACAACCACAAACTACTCTGGGACTTTGACATCCAAACTGACCACCTCATCCAGGCAAGAAGACCAGACTTGGTAATTGTAGACAAGAAAAGGAAGTCCTGTCAAATAGTGACGTGGCTGTACCTGCAGACCATAGAGTGAAGAGGAAGGAGAGTGAAAAACGGGAAAAATACCAGGACCTAGCAAGAGAATTGAGGAAGATGTGGAACATGAAAGCCAGGGTAGTACCGGTCATTGTGGACGCACTGGGAACTGCCCCGAAGACACTGAGGGTGAGACTGGAGGAGATCGGGATTAGGGGAAGGATTGAGACTGTACAGACCACAGCACTACTGGGAAATGCACGGATACTGAGGAAAGTGCTAGAAATATAAGGACTGCAACGCTAACTGTCAATAGTGACCCAACAGAGGAAGAGAAATGAAAGCGGAAACGCAAATTGTAGCACTGACATGATAGGCGAAAGAGAGAAGAGATGTTGGCTGAAGACCTGAGGAGATTTATTGTCACTCAGCCTTCAGCGATGACCACTGGGCAACCGGTGTGAAACTGTAAATCGCAGTATTACTGCGACCTATGAGTACTAGGAGAGAAGGGCTAGAGACTTGAGAGTTGCTGTCACTCAAACTCCAGCAGTTACCACCAGGCAACTGGTGTGAGATTGCAAATGATAATAATAATAATAATAATAATAATAATAATAATAATAATAATAATAATAATAATAATAATAATAATAATAAAAATAATAATAATAATAATAATAATAATAATAATAATAATAAAAATAATAATAATAATAATAATAATAAAAATAATAATAATAATAATAATAATAATAATAATAATAATAATAATAAGAAGAAGAAGAAGAAGAAGAAGAAGAAGAAGAAGAAGAAGAAGAAGAAGAAGAAGAAGAAGAAGAAGAAGGGTCGATCATAGTCTGTGGTGACGCCGAAGTATCCTCTTTCTTATCGCTACTGTCCTTTCGGGAGGGGTGAGCGTGAGGATTGGTGGGGGGTAAGTGTTGGTCGAACCAGGGGCATGAGTCACTCCTATCCCTGATTCGACAACCACAACTGTCTTTCCTGATCTTCTGTAGAGAGGCATTGAGTACTAATTTTCAAGTCTTTGGTATGATTCGGCTTACGGTACTTGGGATTCTCAGTTGGCCACCCATTAGGGTAATGACCAGGCTCGACGTTGCCTAACTTCGGGGATCTCACGAGAACCGGTGTGTCCAACTCAATTCAATTGTGCCTATCTTGCACTAAGAATGTGAGACTAGGGTTTTTCTGAAATCCCTGAACATTTCAACTATATCATGAAATTTCATAATTTATGTAGTAATGGTGAACAAGAATATGACTATAACAAGCTGACTACTACAATAGTAATGAGTTCGGCCCCAATATGGTGTCCTACAACTGTGGCCTTGTGTCAAACCAAGCTGTATATATACTGTAAACACTGAAGTAGAATATACTTTATATTTACTAAATTTACCTTAGTTTAACTCACAGCCACCATAGTGGACACCCAGCGAGAATCAAACTCGTTACAGTATTAATAGTCAGCATCACAAGCTTGTTAACCATAACTGATTGTGAAACTAGGGATCCCTTGAAGTGTCTGAAATATTCAGGAAATCCACAAATCTCCCAGAATTTCACGAAATACGCAGTTTCATAATATTACTGCAACATAGTCACAAGGGAATGTGGGAGACATGCACTCTTACAGTAATGAATTCGGTCCATACTGGGTGCCCTGCTACTGCTATACACTCTTATGAAATTCCAGACGGGAATTCAAGTGATTCGGGTTGTGTGTATGGAAGGATATTACAAGCCTACAGTTTTGCTGACCAATTGAAATAATAGGAATCTCGTAAGAAATGCAGTCACTAAGGAATCCAATCAGTCCAAAAGTGAGTCGTTAACAAAGACTCTGTTCCCCAATGCTTAAGTATATTGTTAGTGCATTGCTGGACAGAAAAAAACTATTTATAATTCAGATATATACCTGTGAGCTTGGAACTTGCAAGCTGCACCACTACTAGCCCAGCGATCATATATTAAAACTGACACAACAGATTTAATATTCACATGGGTTAACATGCGATAGAAACGACACGAACAGCAAGTCATGTCAGTTGTTATACTTACTGATCCCTCACCGTTAAAAACGTTTTTAAGGTAACCTACGTAAGTAAACCTTGTTTAAAAAAATGAATAATTATTATGAAATAATATGAATATACGATACACATAAAATTCTACATAAAATGACAGACATGTATGGCATAAACAATATAAAAAAGGAAGGTCGACCCTTAGAAGTGAAAAACATGCCACTTGATTTAAACCCATAAAAATGGAAATAAATGTCCCCTCTCGATTTTTGACCCCTAAAATAGAAAAAAATTTCCATCTCTCTCTCTCTCTCTCTCTCTATATATATATATATATATATATATATATATATATATATTGAAATCATTAGAGATGCGATTAGCGTCATTTTTAGATGGTCACAAAATATATGCTCATCCCAGTATGGGTTTTTATTGTGAACAGAGCACCCCTTACTAATCGATTAAGAAAGCCCAGAATCAAAAAAACATGTATGGTAAGACAGGAAGCGGTGGACATGAAGAAGATTAGAAACACTGCGCCAGTTCAGTAAACATTGAAGTCGCTGAAAAGTAGGAAAACGTATGAGCTAATTTGCATATAGTCATCTAAGTAATATATGAATATGTAAGAGAGAGAGAGAGAGTGGGTTGGAAGATAGCGAGAGAGAGGACGGGTGGTAAGAGATTAGGCGAAAGAGAGAAAGAGAGTTGGTGAGAGAGTGAGACGCGCCCATTCACGCAATACAAACAGAAGCACACATTAAACCGTTGACAACAAGGACTTAAATGGCATATTGTGACGCGTCGAGACTAACGTGTCCCATAACAAGTACCCGGTGACCAGCTTGGCTGTTTTGAAAATGAACGATTAATCTTTCAACAGTCGACGGTTACTAATCTAGAGAAAGCTATTTAAACTACTGTAATTCCCGGTAGGTGAGACACTTTTTTCCTGGAAAATATTTCATAATAGGTCTCAAATTTGATCCTTTGCAGCGATGGAAAGACAGAATCTCACCTTGGAGTGAGGAACTCGGACTTGCTTGTATGGTAAGCTATTTGATCCTCAAATATTTTCCGAAAAATACGTAGATAATCATACGGTGCGTTTTACCCCATGTAGCGTCTTACCAGCCAGGAAATACGATGAGTCGTTTTCATAGACTCAACAAGCATACAAATGAAGTTATAATAGGTACACTGTTAGATGAATCAGAACTAGTTGAGTCATATCTTGGTTAAGGGATAATCCCAATGTCACCGGATAACGTCAAACCTTACGGCCAAATCCCGCTGGACACACTGGTTCGCGTACGTTCACCGAAGTTGAGCAGCGTCTTGTCTGGTAAGAATCCAGATAGGTAACAGTCTTGAGATACCAGGTTTTATATGCAGCTTCGGGTCATTCACTGAGTCTTCCCTGCCGATCCCATTAATGATCCTAAGGAAAAGACCGATCTCTATACTGCACCTAGTAACGCAAATCAAAGGCTCCCCCACCTCCACCTGAACCCTCTGGCTGGCCTAGCTGCAAGCGAAGTAAAATGAATGAATAATTTCAAACGATCACGTCACACCTGGTGGTTATCTGAAGCGGCAATTTGGATGTAGGATATAGTGTGTATGGGGGGTGGCAATCGATAGACGAACAGTCAACAATGAATCCTGATCCGTTCTTTAATGATCTATACAATGCACGAACCGCCTATATGGCTTATGAGGAAGGCAGAAGGCGAAGAGCCATAAGGATGAAAAACGATACAGCTGTTAGAAGTCAATCATGCTTCCAGTGAGACCCATGTAGCGTCTGGTTTGATACAGTAACAGCCAAAAGCTGATGACTCGAATGGAACCACAGAAACCAGGAGATTGACCCTCAAACTGAGAACCGTGCAATGTCCACGGTAGAGAATCATACTCAATATCACATGGAGGGATCACAAGACAGCGTGATATATTAGGGGAAAAAAACAAGGATCAGAGACACCTTAAAATCTAATAGAGAACTCAAGTGGCAATGAGCTGGTCATGTTGGAAGAATTTCCGACAACCATTAAACATCAAAATTCACAACGTGAATCCCCAGATATCATATGCAAGACAGTAACAGACAAAAAAAAAAGAGATGGTGAGACGAACAAAGCAACTTCAGAAAGTACTGGCTACGTGACGCCCATGATAGAGAGATCTGGCGAATCTTGGTGAAGGTCTATATTCAACAACGGATGTTAAAAGTTAATGATGATAATGGTGATGAAACTTGGAATTGATGTATGTATAATCGTTCTCCATTCACACCTTCATCGAGGGTTTCGTACTCGCGTTTTGTACTCACGGGCGATTGTTAGTCAGTAATTTCCAGCTCGACAGGTTGGTCGAAACTTCCTTCTGCTTACAGCATTTGGTATTCCCCAATGGTCAACCATCCAGGTACTGACCAGGCTCAACGTTGTTTCTACTCCGGTGTTCGCATCCAATGTGATTCTGCCGAAACCTCATTACAACAAGGTTCCTCAATACCCTCGATATGACTCAGCGATGGATTTTACCATCGCCTACCGAACTGAACTCAAGCACTGGGCCACGGTAAACCCGGAATGTAACGTGATCCGAATGAGAAAGTAGAAAAAGGTTTCGTGCATTGTTTTTCTCATTTATCAGGTTACAGAGAAGCAATATTGCATTACAAAAAATATGTGAATCAAGCAGCCAACAAAATATTGCGGAATCAAATTTTAGAAAAGAGACTTAAATTTAAATTAACATCTTTGTCATCTCCGGACACTTTGGGCAAGGATTAGCCTTGTTCTTGTCTTCAGGTAAGACCGGGCCTAAATCTATACGTGCCTGATCCCTTGGGACCCCATTTTCAAGCAGAATCTTACCATTGCACTAACAGTGTATGGTTAGTAGAACATCTTTAAATCGATTTCACACATTGCAAACCGAGACAAGAAAAAAAAAACTTGTCATATTGGAAGCCTGGGTATGGGTGAACGAAGCCATAGCCAGCGTAAGGGCACCGGCTAGCAGGGTACCCGAGCGTTAACGAACTATTTGCGTGATGACATCGATTTAGAGTCATTCAGAGTGTATTTATTCATGGTAGCATCGTAAATAGCAGTCTGTCGTCAAAGGAGAAGTTTCTATCGGCGAATGCAGGTGTTGGGGTCACCTTAACAAATATCTTTCTTCAGAAACTTTAGTGGACGACTATCTTTCCACCTTTTTCATTCTTCTATTTTGCTATCCCACGTATCGGCAAACTTTTGGGGGGCGGATCTGATCAGATATGTTTTCTATGTCTTGCGGACCAAAACGAATAAAAATCAAACAAGGCCATGGAAACAGCTTGCTTTTCTTCTTACTTTAATGTTTTCCATTATAAGAGTAGATATCTATGTAAACTTCAATGTAGTATCAATAAATGAGAAGTATGAATTGTCGGAGATTAAGGGGACGAAATGCTGTTAAATACTGTCGTGGTTCTTATAATTAAAACTTACTGAAAGTAGCGGTATAGCAACCACTGAACATATTTAATAATCTGATTTGAACATTTCATAGTTCACTGATCTAAAATAAGGTAAGAAAATCAAAGAATGTCTGTATGTCACGTCACATATTCAATTAAGTTAGTAGGCTGGACGAAACGAGGCTGCAGGCCAGATTTAGTCCGTGGGCTGTAGTTAGCTCCTGATTCACCCCTGGCCACACCGCCGTTGCATTTTATTTCATCTTCCACTGGCACCCAAGGTGTCTTAAGGAGGTTGAGACTATAGTCACGTTATAACGTCCGTCCGCCTGATTTTATTCTCCTTTATTTTACTAGAGTAATTTACCATAATCCACTTCCAGCTTGCTAAGCCCGTCGAAGATTAACCAGAGCCCCGTTAGCCGTATATTTCACCACGTATTCCTTACTCATTTCGTATTCAGGCTCTCACAACGCTGGACGAGCGGTTAGACTTTTCCTGGTTAGTATTGCCTGTTGCCAACCAAGACTGAAGAGCCCATTCTGCACTGCTATTTTGCTGGGGTGGAATTGGATGAATTTAAACCTTTCACAAGGGCATCAGATGGAAGTGAAGACTGTCTGAGCCGGGGTTTGAACACGGTTCGCCGAGCAGCTTATTGTCTGGACACCTGTATAACTCTGATTAAACTCAGTTCACCATTAGGATATTCTCTCTACCTGAAAGTTCTTACGAAGAAACCTCGATGACTGACTCTCTGTGCAACGTGAAATACTACCCTTACGCTGGCTACGGCTACAGCTGTTCCTGCTTGAGTTCTACATATAACATTACTACTCACTCGGTTTGCTCTAGGAGAAATTAACGTCATCATTCACTTTAACCAGCGCTATTTTACCCATGTTATGAGGGAGATATCAATTCATGTCTTTCCAAAGGGCATTAGTGCGAAGTGAACACAGACTGTACCCAGTCAGATTTTGAACACTGCTCGTAGAGTCCATTCTCATTGCCGTTACCTTCTCGGCCACCCTGAAACTCCATTCAGCAACAAATAACCTGGTATAAAAGGCTTTTTACGTTTGAAACTTGATCTAGACATTTCCTGCCTAGGTCTTACACACTAGAGCGGGGCTTCTTGAACTGTTGAATGATTCAACCACGGATGAATTAAATTATTTTTTAGGTGAAAGAAAACTAGTTGCTTAAATGACAAGTGAATGACTTAATTTACTCAGATCTTTATATTTCCTTTCTACTTAAAAACAATTCATTTCCATTAGATTGGTTGGTAATCTTTTATTGCTTTTTAATGACAGGATAGCAGGAAAATTGATCTGCTGTTTCTGTCTACCAATGCACCCGTAAGCAGCAGGATGTTTCTCAAATTTACTGGAACACAACCTTTAAGGGGAGACCGGTCCCAGCTCATTATACAAAAGGGATTATACATAAGTTCATACACAAGGGGAGATAAAACGGAAATGATGAAAAAAAAAAAGACATGAGGAAATACAAAGTATCTGCATCTTGAATAAATGAATCACCGTAGCCCGTGCGTGTACCAGAACTATTTATATAAAAGATTATGTTGATAATTTGACAATTGGAAAATGGAGTGGAATTCAAGGAAAAGAACATCTTGAGAAAAAATTTGAGCAGGTGAGTATGCTTTGATGTATTTCGGCGGTTGAAACCACCCTTTTCCGCAAACTTTACCGCAGTCGCAAAGAAGGCGGTATACTGTTTACACGTTTGAAATTCGAGGAATGAAATGAGGAGGCTGTTGGATTGTATTCTTTTCTTGTCTTGTAGGAGAGGAAGGGGAGAATGTTTGTAGCGGTGTCGGTGAGAATCAGGTTGACCTGAAATTAGAATGATCAGCGAGAGGTAGAGTCAGGATGAAAAAATAGATCTATCAAAATCATCAACAAAATACTAGTAGAAGATAGTTGGTGAAAAATGACTTTACAGGCTGTACAAGGCGTTTCTTTAAAAAAGGCATTTTCAGATAGTGCTTAGTGACGTTCTTGTGAAAACTTTCAAGGCTAAATTCCCCAAAAATGTGATCAGGAGAGTCCGGAGACACACTCACAGACGAACGAACACTCAAAGATTGGAGAATCTGTAGCCCACTTTACTGGATGGTCGGGAAGGCCATTTTCTGGGCTACGATGATTCAATTTATTGTTTGATATTGATTAAGGGGTGTATTAATGATTGATGAACACCGTTGATAATAGCAAGTATGTTGATAGTTTATGATACGGTGAATGTACGTATCCAGTATGATCTTACTAATTTAATTACTCGCAGCTAAATTTCTTTATCATTGTGTATGATATGGTAGGGCTATTTTTATCGCTTATACGATCATTTGTTCACAACATTTCGGTTCCCTCCGTCCTTCGTCGGAAGTTTCTTATACTTGAATGTGAAACCATTTCCTAGAATGCATGCTCGATCGGACAGGACACGTCACTTTCTTCTTCGTATATACATTCTTTTTCACACCGAAACCCAATCCTAACTTATAGGCATATATATACAGAAACGGAAGTGAGTTTTCCAGTCCAATCGAGTAGGCGTTCCGGGAGGCCATTACACATTTTAGATCGAGAAACACTCGTCGAAGGCAGGAAGGTATCCGGCCGAAACGTTGTGAACGAATGAACACTTGGATGAGGAAAATAGCCCTGCCATATTATAAACAATGGTTTAGCTGCGAGTAATTGAATTTTTGAGATCGAGACTCTATGGTGGATGACACCAAAATGGATTGAGAAACGTTGTGGTAGAGGACACGAAGTGGACACAAAGACACGTCATACTGGACACGTATGCCTCATCGTATCATAAACTATCATCATACTTGTTATTATCAACGGTATCCATCGGAGTCCCTGGTATCATCAGACTCAAGTCACTCCCAAAACATTGTTATTTAGAATATTAGTGTAGAGCCCGTTCAAAATTTTTGGATGGGGACGAACTTTACGGTGTTGGGAGTAGCCTGCCATAATAGTCTTGTAAAATAAGGTAGTGCTAAACAACGGCTCTGAAGTATTTTGGTTCCTTCATTTCATTGTTGACTGTCTGGCTGACTATGTATCACGCATACAGGTCACACCAATGGAACTAAAGGACTGAAAATATAAGCATTTCTCCTTCCTGAATATGTTTATAGTGGGCAGTTTAATTTGCAATGTAGGTTTATCCTGAATTGGCCCCTAGTTTGTGTCAAGCTTGTTTTTTTTTTCAATTCAAACTGATTACAACCCAACAAAAAAGGAGAGAAGTAACTTATCCATAGATCACACTTTTCCCAATTTTTTTAATTGATCACCTACAACACGACATGCTGTCAAAAGTCGTTGTTTTTTTTCCTGTGTTTATTGGGTGTTTTATATAGAAATTTAGACCATTTTTAATGTTTTATTGTTTTTCTCTCGACAACCACCAACCCAAAAAACTCAAAACTCGACACTGCCATGTTTTGTGTGCTGACTAATATCTTGTGATTCTTGACTTCGAACGATGGCCAGTTGTCGAGTAATCGCACACACACACACACACACACACACATGCGTATTCTTCAAATATTGTTAGATTTCCCTATTTCTATTTTTCGCTTTTACGAAAAAAAAAGGAAAATAGAGTACAGTGTTTGTTTTGCAGCGAGCTGTTATAGAGGCAGCGCACACTTTTTCTCACCCTCTCTCTCTCTCTCTCTCCCACAACCTCAACTTCCGATGACTCAGGCTAACATGTCATTATCGACCTTTATGGCTCTAGAAACGCTCAAAAAATATCCCCGTATAAATAGATTTTTTTTCTTTATATACGCCATTTCAGCTTACGAAAGGTTTTTATGTGAACAGTCTACTCCGTATAGCGAAGGAAACCTGTAAAGCATTGTTTGCATAGTCAGCTATTTATTTTTTTTTTTTTTGGATTTTAAAGAACTAAAACATTACCACTTCCAAAGGTGCATGTTTCGAAGGGACCAGACTTTTTGGTGTGTTGAACACTCAGTCGGAGTTGTCATGTAAAATGATTTTCCGTCCGTTGTACGGAAATATGGCTCCGAAGAATTTCGGTTATTTCTCTTCAGTGTTGCCAATTTAGATATAGATAAATCTAAAGATTGTAAGTCAAGGGAGATGATTTATAGAAAATTTGAAGAAAGTTCCATAATCTTCAAGTTTTTATTTATTCTCATTAGACTTCTCGACAACCACCGATCGAAAACACTTCAAATTTGATACTGAATTGCAATGTGCGGTGGCTGATATATACGTAAAATTTCAATTAATTAATTACGGTGCACGCACATACACTCATGCTAAGATATTTCTTCAATTGTATTTAGATGCTAGATGCTAAGATTAGTAAGTATGACGTGTTTAAAATCTTTCCTCGATAACTACACAACAGTACTCCGTATGTGTGCGCGGGTGTGTGTGCTTGAAAGAGCGCACGCATGTGTGTGTACGTGCGTGTATGAGAGAAAAAGAAAGGGAGAGAGAGTGCGAGAGAGAAGGAGATCAAATAAGGTTTTAAATAATTCCATTTAATTGGATAGTTTCAAAAGTATTTAAGATTTTAAAAAAAAATGTGGATCGGTTTTCAGAATGAAAAATTCGAGAGACAGAGAGAAAAAAATCAGAAAATTGAGAAAGAGAGAGGGAGAGAAAGGGGGAGAGAGAAATCAGAAAAATGAGAGAGAGAGAGGGAAAAAAATCAGAAAATTGAGAAAGAAAGAGAGAGGGGGAGAAAGGGGGAGAGAGAAATCAGAAAAATGAGAGAGAGAGAGAGAGAAAAAAATCAGAAAATTGAGAAAGAAAGAGAGAGGGGGAGAAAGAGGGAGAGAGAAATCAGAAAAATGAGAGAGAGAGAGAGAGGAGAAAGATGCCGATTAGTTTCAACAGCTGCTGTCTTTGAATTTATGGACATATTTCCTTCGTGGCACAATTTCCTATCGAGCGACGTTTCATATAAGATACACATACATATGCACACCCCTTAGACATATATGTGTGATATATGTGTACGTGCGTGTATTCGACTAGTGTGCGTCAGTGTATTGTGTACATATGTAGCATGTGTGTGCACATGCAGTGAATGTGTGTGTATATATATGTGTGTGTTTATGGCGTCGGTCGATAAAAAATATACCTACAGTATTGGAAACCAAACACCGAAGCTGTCAACCAAAGAAATAGGTTTTCCTTCAGTTTTCAAGTCGGCCCAGCTGGCTATATAGGTATGAATCACGCATACAGGTTGAACCAATGGAGCTAGAGGGCTGAAAATTTAAGCATTTACTCCTGATAATGTCTAGAAAAGAACTTTTTTCGGTTTTTTGCCCCTTTCTCTTAAGGTTTTCAATGGATGGGGTTCAATTTGCAATGCAAATTCATGGTATATTGAACTTGTCCATTTTTGTTTTTGTGTGTGTATGTGTGTGTGTGTTTTGTTTTTTTTGTTTCATACTTTTAGTGATTACTGTGAAGCAAAAGGCGGGAGGAGTAACTTGTTCATTGATCACCCCTTTTTTTCCAAAGTTTGGATTGATCGTTCCTAAAACGGTATGTTGCCAAGAGACGTTAGTCACGTGACTGTTTCTATTGAGTGATTTCTTTGATTTTTAAGTCTGTAAATGTATTTCACTCCTGATTTTCTGTTTTGTCTTTTGAATTTTTTTTTTTTTTCATCAACTCAACGACTTTTTCGGTCACATTTCTGTTCTTTCCTCTTTTCGTTTTTGTCTTGAAGAAGATTTTGGTTTCCAGACTTTTCACACTTCTTGTTTTGTTTCTAATTCCGATTGAGTGAAAAGAAAAAAAAGAAAGAAATAGTCCATTCTTCCTTGTAGAAACTGTGAGCCAAGACTGTCAACGTAGTAAGCATTAGATTCTTCAGTTTTTAAATAATTCTGGCTGGCTGGTTATGTATGTATGCATCAGGCGTACAGGTTGCACCAATGAAGCTAGAGGGCTGGAAATTTTAGCGTTTACACCTCGTTATGTATAGAGAAAAACGTTGTTTTGGGGGGAGAGGTTCAGGAGACATTTAAAGAGATCACTACCTAACGAAAGACGAAGGGAGTAACTTATTCATTGATCACCTTTTCATTGATCACTCCATTTTTTTGCAATTTTTTAAATCAATCAACCCCAACACGGCATGCTGCCAAAAGACATTGATCACGTGACGATTCTCTATTGAGTGACTAACCAGACTTGTTTCTTCCTTCTTTTTTTTCTTTTCTTTTCTTTTCTTTGCTTGTCGATTTTCAATGGAAATGTTTTTTCTTCTATTCTTTCTAGCGTTTTCTCCTATTTACGACACCTCATCGTCTCTGCAATTGGAGGACGAATCCATGAGAGAAACACGGAAACCAAGTCCACCTGTTGAGTTCACATGTCGCCTCCAGTACAGAGATCGACTTCAAAAATAGGACATTCTTTTTTTGTTTTTGTTGTTGTTCTGTGAGACATTCTCCGATATTCATAGCTTATGAAACTCGGCGATAAGTGTGCGACCTACGTGTGTTGTGAATGGTTCAGCTACCTAGATTTCTAACAAATATTTGCGTTACTTTCAATACAAACGTATATCAAACGCCATGTGTATTCATATATATATATTCATATGTATTTATAAATTTTGGTTTCCAGACTTATGGATATATATATATATATATATATATATATATATATATATATATATATATATATATATATATATATATATATATATATATATATAGATAGATAGATAGATAGAGAGAGAGAGAGAGAGAGAGAGAGAGAGAGATATTTATCCTGAGACAGCTCTTCTGTCGTATTACGACTCTTCAGTGTGGATATACATATATATATATATATATATATATATATATATATATATATATATATATATATATATATGTGTGTGTGTGTGTGTGTGTCTGTGTGTGTGTGCGTGTGCGTGTGTGTGTGTGTGTGTGTGAAACGCTTTTCAGTAGATGCACAGATTCTGTACTCTGATCCGAGACAAAAGTATTTGGGAGTGACGATGGGATGAGTGTCGCTTTAAGGACGAGCTCAAAACATATTTTCTTTTCTCCTTCAACATTTATTTAAAAGCTTACTCCTCGTAAAAAGGAGTACAACGGATCCTTTATTAAGAAGGAAGAATGGGCGACTTACTGTTGTCACAGTAGAGTAAGGCTTGTTAGTCAGTGAGTGGAGTCTCACATCGACAGAGGACGAGGCCCTTTCATTTCAAGTGATACTGTCTACTAGTCTCTTAGATGTCGATTCTTTCACGGCTTTTCATTTCTTGTACGCTTATGACGTCTAGTTGATATTTTCGTATGTCCTGATCGAGTTGTTTTTTTCCATATTTCGCTTTTGAACCCCTCTCACATTAAACGTCGCTATTCAAAGTTAAATGTCTCTCATTCTGGTGTTTTTGTCTTAACCTGACAAGTTTTAGGATTCTCGTTAGACTGATAATTAGTCGGTCATTCACCGGCCAATTTCAGGCGCGTCACTATCTCAACCGACATAGGCTTGTTACCATATACTAAAAGGAGTAAACAATGACTTTAAATCAGGAAAATAAATTGGCACAATACGGTTAAGGTTTTATTTGTGAAATAAACGAGAGCTAACTGCTTGAAAAGGTTTAGTAATTAAATGAAACATTATATGAAAATGATCGATGGTAGAGATCGAAACCCGACTGCAGAAATACTGGAATTAAACCATTTGAGATTTATACATGTGAATAAATGAAACAGGTTCTTCTCTATCTACAAAAAAAATGGAATAGCATTTAATGCCAAGTAGTGGGTTATTTACCTAACTTTGTTGACCCAGGGACAAGGCTATGAGTCACTGAGATTCCACAGCGACTATATTTCTCATCAGTAAGTTATGGTTAGTCGCCTCAGAACACTATTATTTCTGTGATCGTGTCATAAAGAAAAGTTGAGCTTAATCAATTAAACATCTACTTTATATGTCGAATGGATTCACACTTCGAAAACTGATAATTGTTTAGCGGAGAAATCCAACAAAAGAATCTATTCCCAAGCGGGGAATCGAACCCCGGCCGCCGCGGTGAGAGCGCGGAATCCTAACCACTAGACCACTTGGGAACACTGATATAAACGAGCTATGATACGAATATCAACTATTGTCTCCATAACAACCTCAACTACGTAGCGTTTGCCACTGAATACCTGACGACATTACATTCCTACGTACGGTTCACTTCATTCTCTCTGTAATCTGATTCACCCTTCTAAATAGAGACTTCGTTTAACGTAAGACTTTTTTTGTTGGAGTAATTTACTCATTTTAGAAGATGATCGAATCAAACAGAGTCATAAACTATTAAGCCAGATTCCTTCAAATTATGACTTTTCTATTTATAAATAAAAACTTTGAACAATTGGGATTCCCCAATAATAAGGATCCAGATAAATCTTATCATATAAAGCCAAATACGTAAATTCGCATGTTTGGTTGATTGATTGTCGGGTCTGAGTTCTGTTATAACCTTGAAAATATAATGGATTGGTCCATGTGAAATACATCAGCAGAGCCAACAAAACAATAAAGGGATTGTAGAATGTGATAGTCTGTTGCTATAAGAGTGAAGATTACGATACAGGTTGAATAGTGACGCAGAAACACTGATAGTTTGAAACTCAAAGAAAAGAAAAATGCGTGTGTGAGTTACTGAAAGAAAGGAATGGCCATTGAGTTAGAGATTGGGTAACTGAGATGAAGAAAGAGTTATTCGTTGAGTGATTGGATTAAAGGGAGAGAAGTGGGATTCAGTGGGTCCCTCTTTCTCCTTCCTTATTTTTCCGTCAACTTTTAGAAGTAGCCAATTTTATGATAACATCCCAGACAACGGTTAAGGGGAAGCAGAGTTGCTAGATATCTGAAAACGTTACAGGCCAAAAATTCGCAAAAATGGGCAAAATGATCAAATACAAAAACATTGTCAGCATACACACAAGAATTTATCAAAACATTCTATTACAACAAAATCAAAATTGCCCAAAATTTAAATATGGCGAAACAAAAAATTTCATAACCAAATACTTTTTTAAAATGTCAGATTTGTCAGAATCGGCTATACATTTTTTTTTTTTCCTATTTTTTATATGAACTAATATTCAGCTTTAATTTGTAATGAAATGAGTTATATTTTTAATAGAATAAGATTCTTCCTATGACATGTTTCATACCGCTGGACATCAGCAGTGATTTTCCATACATAACATTTTATGACTTTATGTAAGATCACCCTTTATAACAGCTTCAGTTGGTTTTATTGTGACTTGAACTATTATAAAATAAGTTGCTTAGTAAATCAATTTCATACTCCTTACTGCTGATCCACGAATAAATAACTCCATCATTTTTTATGGGAATATGTTAGTTATAGAAACACTTATTAAGAGAAAAAGGTATTGGACTCACCATGTGAACTTGAGCCATTGACTCTCTGATCGTTCGCATATAGGTTGCCGTATTGTTTGATAGTCGAATGACAAAGATATGGTGGCTAATATTCAAATGCACGAAGCCAATATTGCAATTCAATGTATTTTAATACACAGGCGCTTCTATTGAAATAAGACTTATGGGGTGAAAAAAATTTACAAGTCGGATCTTCCACCCCTGAAAACTAATGAACGTTTTCCTTCATTTGCACTTCGTGTCTTTTGTTCTCGATGATGGCCATAATATTGCATACATTGGATTCTGTATCGGATTGTTGCGCACAGGGTTTTTTTTATGGCATTTAAACCTTGAGTTTTTTAAACTTAGCTTTATCGATAAAAGTAAAGAGAATGGCTCGTTGGTCTAGGGGTATGATTCTCGCTGAGGGTGCGAGAGGTCCCGGGTTCAAATCCTGGATGAGCCCAATTGGAGTTTTTTCTTGATAGATATTTAATTTATCGCCGAGATCCAATTATTCAATCGTAGGTAGAGGGGTGGGTAGTATAATTAGTTTGATCCTGACTGAGTTGAGTCACTTTCAGATTTGAGTTTAATTATAAAGAATCAACTTGGTTTAGGAAGTGACGTTGAATCTCTCACACGTATGTCAGCAATGACATGCCACTGCGTTATAGGTGACTTTGAGAAATAGGTTTTTTAACGTCATTTTTATTTTATTATCTTAGTTCTCGGAGTCATTTTTAAATTTCGAGTTATATTTTGTGAAACTCATAAATTTATAGATATATTCGAAATAGTTCGCTTATCCCTCAGCATTTCCCTAGAACTAAAAGACAAGTGAGTGACACAGTGATTGCAGGATTTTTTTTTTTTTTTAAATCAAAATTTAGACGTACCGTGCTATAAAAAGATGTGCCATCAGTAAAATACGCGCTCTCCATCCGTCCACCATCCGGGAGAGAGATCGTAACAAACATAAACAATATAAAACATAATTATAGTGGTGCAAATAGATGGGGTTCTATGGTGTAATGGTTAGCACTCTGGACTCTGAATCCAGCGATCCGAGTTCAAATCTCGGTAGAACCTTCAGAATCAAATGTTTTTTATCATTGTTCTGTTGTGACACTGTTAGGCTGATGTTGTACGGATAGTATTATCACTGGCATCGATTTTTTAAAGACCAACTTCGGTCAAAAACTTGTTAACTTCAAATCATTATCGCAATCTTTTATTCAGATAAAATCTCTTTTTCTTTCCTTATTTTGGCTCTGATTTTACTTTACAACTATTCAGAAAAAAGTCCTGATTTTTATGTTCTCGACTCACCGGGGCGAGACCGGGTCGACCAGCCGTCGCAGACTCATCATCATCATCATCAGTCTTTTAGCGTCCGTCGTTGGACATAGACCTTCCCCAGGATTTGCCACACTTCTCTATCATGGGCGTCACGGAGCCAGTACTTCCTGAACTTATCTAGTTCATCTCTCCATCTAATATTTTGCCGGCCTCGGTTGCGCATATGGTCTCGGGGAATCCATGTTGTGAGTCGTGATGTCCATCGATTGTCAGCCATTCTTGCAACATGGCCAGCCCACCGCCATTTGAGATTTTTTATGGATTCTATGATGTCTCTAACTCTTGTCTTTTCCCGGATGTGTTGTGCTGTTTTGTGGTCTCTCCATGTGAGGCCCAGCATTATTCTTTCATGTGCACGTTGCATGGTTCTCAGCTTACGGGTCTGTTTCTTGGTTAAGTTCCATGTTTCAGCTCCATAAGTGACTATTGGGAGGATGCATTGGTTATACACCCTTCTCTTTAGGATTAATGGGATCTTATTATTTTTGAAGGTTGAACTAGCTCTGCTAAAGGCTTGCCATCCTAGTGTGATTCTTCGCTTGATTTCTTCTTCTTTTGAGGGTCTCATGGAGATTCGTTGCCCTAGGTAGATGTAGTGGTCTACTTTCTCGAGTTCTGTGTCCTCGATTTCGATCTTAGTGTTCTTATCTCCAATGTGGTTGTTGCACATGATCTTCGTCTTGCTGAAGTTCATGTGTAGGCCGACTTTCTTGCTCTCCTCATTTAGTTCATCTATCATTATTGTATCATCGTTCCCCGTTCAAAACCCCATCGGTGTTGACGGGTTAGGTCAGCAGCAGCGTCCGTCGTTAGACATTTCCATAGATCCACCGGATATCTCTATCATGGGCGTCGCGTTACCAATACTTTTCAAACTTAGTTTAGTTCGTCATGCAATCTCATTTTCTACTGGCCACACTCTGTTTTATAATATCTGGGGATCCACGTTGTCAGTCGTGGTGTCCAGCGGTTGTCTACCATTCTCACAGCGTGACCAGTCCATTGCCATTTGAGTTTTTTTTTTTGCAGATTCTATGATATCTCAGATTTCTCTTTTTACTATGATGTACTCGGGAAGTTGTCAGAAAGACCCATTTCCGGCTTGCCAGGCCTGACGAAGCTTATAATACCTAGTGCCCCCCCCCCCCGATGGTCGACTATCTTGATACTCATTAAGTTCAGCCAAAGTTAGCTCTGTTAATCTTCATCAGAACCAGTGTATCCAACATGATTTGATTAGTCTCGGGGAGAAGTTCCTGAATCCCAATCTTTGTGCTGAGTGCTTAATTGAGATGCATTGAGTACCATTTTAAAAATCTTTGGAATGACTCCGTGCCGGATTGTACCATGGTCTACCATTGGGCCACACCAGCTAGTATCATTCATAATGATAACTAGAACATTCCCTTCAAAAATGACGGTTACATTTATCATAGGATTGACAGTAAAGTGCCAAAAGACAACGTAGCGGGTAATTTAATTTATGAAAAAAGTGTTTTAATGATTTTAGGAAAACAATCATACAACGTACCTTAAGCCCAGGCAATAAATATAGTATTTTTGTATCACATGATATCAATTAAGATTTTTCTTACAAAACAATAATTGTGGTCGTAGAATCAAACAAAATTTACCAATAAATAAAACTGGAAAAATCAGATTGCAAATCGTTTTTTCGACGAAATGAAATAAAATTTCTTATGAAGGAAAATGCCTACCATGTTTAGATAATGCAGTCCGTCCATATGAGTGTTCGTTACGTTATAGAAACTACCTAGACATGGGCGCAGCCCCACCGAATTTGGAATGCTTAGTACATAGACCAAGGGAAGTTTTTTTCAAGTAAAAAAGATTTGAGAAAAACACAAATCTAAACGTATTCGAGATTGGTTTCAATCTACAATGTAACTAGAATGCTAAACTGGACCCTTACTTTCCGTTCGATATACGTAGATACTTAGATATTTCTTCTTATTCTATATGTTAGGCGTCAAAAACAGAAGAAAAAGTTTTCAGCCGTTGAGGTGTCGAAAGTGATGGGAAACTTGCCTCCATCCAGGGATGAAAAGTGAAAGGAATTTTTTTTCCACCTTTAATGATTCAAAAGTGAAGAGAGACATTTCCTCGTCCTGAAGGCTACGATGTTTGTTTTTTGTTTTTGTTTTTGTTTTTTTTCCAATTTGGTGGATCAAAACTGAAGGGAAACTTTTCCACATGTCTGTAAGCTTCACTCTGATTTTTTAACTACTTAAATACGTGAAAAGGTACGGATACTTCAGTAAGTACATCTGTTCGCGCACGAGAGAGAGGGAGAGAGAGAGAGTTCGTGCATGTGCGTGTGCGTGTGTGTGCTCTTATTTATTGCAAGTGAACTACCTTCCCAGAATTTTCCCTATCTCTTGGTGTTGTGCGAATAGTAAGTCAGCCCCCACCTTACCTGAAGACACGCTGTCTGGGTTGAGTCTATATTTAACTGACATTGGCCTGAATATTTCTCAAGTTTCGAGCGTAGGCCAAGTTTAATTTAAACTTCTCTCTGTTGGCAATATCTCAGCAGCTATCGCCCCAAGCGCTTTTTGCAGAAATGTTTATTTTCATGCAGAGAACGTAAAATACAAAAAAAATTCAGGCTTTGATTTAGATTAATATACTCATCCTAAGATCACGTTCTAAACCCTTAATTACTTCCCTTATATTTCTTTAGTCTCGTATATTGCTTTGCATTCCAGACGCTATTATCCGTTTTATTTACCTCTGTCAACGAAGTTGGAAATAGGTATATGTTTTTGGTGGGGGTCTATTCGTTCGTCTGTTAGTCTTTCCACGCGATATCTTTGAAGGCAGTGAAAGGATTCCAATGGAATTTTCTGGAAGGGTGGGCAATGTGGTTAGGGAGAGGTAGTTGAATTTTGCAGCGGATCCAGGAATTTCTTTCTGATTGACAGGTATTTTCCTGTTTTCTTTCTCATAATTTTGAATGTATGCTCATGACTGTCCACGCAATATCTCCAGAAGTTATCCATGAATATCATTGGAATTTTGTGGAAGGGTGGATAATGGGCTACGGAATGACTTCTTCACATTGGGGGCGGATCCATGAACAATTTCTCTCTCTGGTAACAGCTTTGGCAGCTTTTGATCTCTCTGGGTGCTTTCTAGTTTATGATCTGTTTTTTTTTTTTTTCAAGTTTAAACGGGGATTAACTGTTGGTATAATGTAATTCAACATTTATGACCCAGTAAGACTCAACTTGTAAAATGAAAATATAAAATTGTAAATGTTTGGATTTATCTCCTTTGGATTTGAAAAGATTTCCATCAGCAATATAATGAAGAAAAAAAAAAAGAGCCCGAAATTCAATCTGATTCAGTTGACAAAAATATAAGGGAGGTAATTCAGGGCTTGATGTGATGTATTGAAAAGGATACTTAACTGAATCTAGGCCTATTTTCCAGGAGGGGTCTTTTAGCAAGAAGTACCGTGAAAACCTTGAATTATCTATCGATAAAGCATAAGTGGTTTACTTCATGATTGAACAGAGGTTGGTATTTAGTAAGCTCTGGTTGTCCTGGTAAAACGCTATGATACGGAAACTCACACTAAGGAGGGGTACATGTATAGATTATCTGAGTTTTGTGTGTGTTCGTGTGTGCGTTATGTGCGTTTGAGTATATATATATATATATATATATATATATATATATATATATATATATATATATATATATATATATATATATATATATATTAAGAAATGGATGTATATATTATATTATTATTTTATATTTATATTATGTGATATAATTGAGAAATGGATAGGTTCGATTCCTGAACCATTCCCATTTTTCTTTGATTATTTATTCAATTTATACTATATAGGCCGAGTGACTCATCCTCCGTCAAACGACTGGGGGTCATTTCAAATAGAGTTTCAAATAGTATACTGCATTCATGGATATTCTGTCGGGTTCTATATCCATTTATTGATAACATAATTCTCCACGTTAAAAACAGCAGAGCAGACAAGGACTGTGGATGAACAAGATGTTAAAAGTGGGAATAAAGCAGTTATTTGGGCCCTGCCTACCCGTCGGTTTGTTTAGCTCCATGGGAAAGTACGAGGCTTCATTAAATCGGTTACCTGACACGGGATCGATTCTTGCAGCACCATTTTTCGTTTATTATTTACCGAGTGACTCATTTTCTGAGTAACAACAGGAGGTTATTTCATACAGAGTTGCAAATATTATAACGCGCATATATATATATATATATATATATATATATATATATATATATATAGTCTAGAAAGCATATAGGTGGAAAAACTTCTTCAATAGATTTTTTTGTGTCACTTCAGTCACCTATTTCCCAATATCTGTCAATGCAATTTATGTAATTTTCTTTTCAGTGTTTTTCCCTGTTTACCATGTAACCATTCTTTTCTTGAACAAAACAGTTATGCATACACACACACACACACACACACACACACACATATATATATATATATATATATATATATATATATATATATATATATATATATATATATATATATTTAATATGTGTGTGTGTGTGTGTGTATGTGTGAGATACTCCCTAAATAAAATAACAAGCTATAAATGTTATAAAACTGTCCTTGAATAAAATAACAAACTATATATAAAAATCATAGCCTGGGTAGAAGTAGCGCTTTTTCTCTTTTTTTTAAAAACTTCTTTCTGCAACTGTCATGAGTGAATAATAGAATTAAGTAAGTTTATGTTAAAATAACCAAAATTCTTTGATATCAACACAGCTAAGCATGCATTTACCCGTATTTTGTGACCCTGAACGCTGAATTTCTGGCAAGTGTTTTTCTTTAAAAAATTATAAGTAGCCAAGTGAACCAAAACAAGTATTCTGAAATGTGAAAATCCTGTTCATAATCGATCGATTTGTTCGAAAAGGCTGAATAACATAGCTATTTGGAAAAGCAGCCGAACTGCTTGGTTGAATAGCTTCTAGACCCAAACACATTTGGGGAAGAATTCAATCACAGGCAAGAAACACAGAGTTTGTGATTGTTCAAGTACGTATGGGCAGTAGTTTTTGTTTATTTCTCTCACACAGCAGGATGCCTCCAGCAGCCCTGGATACAATATTTTACACACAAGGCAAAGCTCCTGATGGTGGACTCTGGTTCCACATGAAACCTTTAACCCCTAAAAACACATACTCACACAGCACACACGACTGAAGATGGAAATATATCCTGAAACATGTCTAGCTCATTAACAACCAAAAAACATCAACGGATAAATAAATCTCACTTCAAAACACTTTACTCTCGAGTCTGTCTCAATCTTTACAGTTCATATTATATATATATATATATATATATATATATATATATATATATATATATATATATATATATATATATATATATATATATATAAACTGTTGTTGACTAAATTGCTCTACGGTGACATTGTGAAGAGTAACTGTTATAAAATCGCATTAGGAACATCGGTTCTCGTACCATCACCGAGGTTTAGCAACAATAGGCTTGGTTGGTGACCGTAGAAATCCTCCTGTGACGATCAATTCAATTTTTCCAAGGAGGAGACCCATCTATTCGCTAGATCTAACGATGCAAGAGAAAGGCCCCACTCCCTTTAAACCCTCTAGCTAGCCTGGCTCAAAGCGACAAAAAATGAATGAACCGTTATAGAAAGGAGGCATTGTCTCGAGTCATTATCTTAATTGTAAGACTTAGGGTCTGTCCACTAGGTAAAACCCATGACCACAAGTTCAGCGTGGAAATGTAATTCAAAGCATGGTTATGGACAATTCAAACAGACTCTTGGGCGTCAAACATGTGATAGACTATTTTGGAAAATCCTTTTATAATTGGACATTAAATAAATAAATCTACACTCATAAATCTCAACTGCCACTCTCCGGGGATAAGGGATACCAAAAATATATATCCAGATGTTGGTTGTCAGGTAAGTGACTAAGGAGTGCTTAAGCGGTGATTCGTCCTAAGCTGTCTCTGTTCATAGTTACCCTCGTGATCCCCGGCCTCTGTGAGGTTTCAACTTTCAAACACTCTCGTTCTCAGTTCAGAAAACCCGATCCAGGGGTGGGGGATGGATGAGTGTTTAAACACCCCCCCCCCCGGGCGCCGATGCCTATACTAACTAACGGACAGATCCTTCTTTTCCAAGATACGACTTATCACGCCTTTTCATGGTGCGACCACCCGTAGGACGAATGTCCTCTTTTTTTCTGGGTCATTTGTCAACTGAACTATAATGACAATAAATTCCCCGAAAATAAACCCCGCTGCCAGCTTTGCGAGGAATAAAGTAAAAGTATTTTCTTTCTAACGCGTCCGTGTCACCTCGAGACAAAGAATATATCACCTAAAAGAAGGTCCCCTTCTGCCTCGATAGACAATGGAAGGACACTGAAGTGACCGGGTCCATGACAAAAAACCCAGCGAGTCCCACGAACCCCGCCATTATGTATGTACCTCTAAGCAAAGATTTAAAGTTTCGGTTTATCAGAAAATACATTTAATGAAAACTTAGGTGATATTGTTCCATCGAGCGTTCAAGAAAAATTCAATTACAGGTTTTAAATCTTTTTTGCTGATTTAAAACCCCTCGAGAAATCGTTATAGCTGACATAGAAAAGGCTGAAGTAGAGCACGATAAATTTTTGTCTCATTTTATCTATTACTGTAAGAAAAAAAAGATTATTACTTATTCTGTTCCTCCTGTGTCTTAAGGTACGAAATAAAAAAAGAAAATCGCAATAAAATCTTCATTCATTAATAATTTACAAAAAAAATACTTATTTTGTGTCCAGTGGGTTTTTCTGTACCAGGGCGCAAGCCTAAGCGAAGCACGTGGAGATCCCGGGATGCCCACCGGCAGAATCACTCGTAGGCCTCACTGATCTCAGCAAGAGGAGAGCAGACCACAAATACATTTGGCATCAGCTTGGCCATGATAGCTAATGATCATAAAATTAATGCTGATGGCAACAGGTCAAAATTAACCTTTCGACCAGGTTCAAAACATGGATATATAATCTGACAGAAATAATCATAAATTGCGTTGTATCATTTTTTAACTCTATTTGAAATGATCCTCTGTTATTACACGGTGAATGTGTCATTTGGCCTAGTTAACGTAAGAAGAATAAACAATTCCTGCAGCAGCCTCATTTTCTTTAATTGTTCATTCAACTTACGTTTTCTCGGCCAAATGATGCAGTTGCTGTGTAATAACGGGAGATCATTTAAGATAAAGTTCCAAAATAATACAACACAATTTATAATAATATGAATATAAATATTCCATTCACGCTGTCTAAGCCAACTGGCTTATCACAGCGTAAAAACGAGATCTTGGTTCAAACAGAGTTTTAAATGAAAATAGCACATTTAGAATTATTCTCTCGTATTATACACCCGTTTCTTCATAACAGAGAGATATGAACAAACTGACAATCAGAGAAAGATAGGTAGATATGAACAAACTGAGACAGATAGATAGATAGATAGATAGATAGATAGATAGATATGAACAGACTGGAATTGATAGATAGATAGATAGATAGATAGATAGATAGATAGATAGATAGATAAGTGGGAACTGGGATAGATAGATAGATAGATAGATAGATATGAACAAACTGAGACAGACAGAGATAGATAAATAGACAGATAGATAAATATGAACAAACTGAGATAGATAGATAGATAGATGGGTGGATATATATGAACAGACTAAGGTAGTTGGCTTGATGGATATTGTTAATACCGACTTGCCACAAGCAAGTAATTATTTGTCCAACTGCTTGACCAGGCTTTTATCTTGGGACACAGTTATGCTTGACCAGTTGTTGAGAAAAGGTGTTAAAATGTCCTCGTCAATTCAAGCGCGGAATTCAGTCCTCCGGATACCATTAGAATAAACACTTTGGTGAACTAATGTTGCCGGGTAATCGCAATAGAGAAGACACACACGATAGGAGAGCTACAAAGTGAAGGAAAGAGAAGACAGAAGAAGACAAATGAATTCAATAAAAGCCATTTTGTTTGATTAAGAGCAGGTCCGGTCCAAGGGTTCCTGGCGCCCAGGGCATGCTGAACTTAGTCGCCCTTTAAAGTATAGTATTAGAAAACATAAAGCAAAACTGTCACCAAAGCTGTCAACACTTGTCACATCAATTTTCAAGTCGGCCTGGCAGGCCGGCCATGTATATATTTGTGTATGTATCACAAAGACGGGTCACACCAATGGAGTTAAATGGTTGAAAATTTGAACATATACTCTTTATTATGGTTTATAGAGGCGGGGGCAGTTTACACTGTAACTTTATGCTAAGTTGGTCCTCTGGTTTCTGCCTGGTAGGATTAACGCATATTGTGTTTCTCTTTTCTTTTTCTTCTTTTAATAAAGACTTTTTTTTAGTGATCACTTCCTAACAAAAAAGCTGAGAGAAGTAACTTATTCATTGATCACCCTTTTGCCAATTTTTAATCGATCATATCCAATAACGGCATCCTGCCGAAAGACATTAGTCTTGTGACGGTTTTTATTGAGTGACTAACCAGACCTGTTATCTTATTTATCTACCTCTGTTGACGAAGTTGGAAAGGTATATGTGACCATTGTATTGATGTGAGTAATAATTTATCAGACAACATTAGAGTGAAATGACAATCCAGAAGACCTTGTTGTGTACAAAAGAGATTTATTTCGATGTTTCTCCAATTCATTCTGGCTCCTTCGAAAAGTGGCAGAAATGCCAGAGGATGGCTGTTACACATGAACAGGTATACGTGTCTGTCTTCTTGTCTGTTCACACGATATCTCCCGAAGTTCTCAATGGATTTCATCGACATTTTGTAGAATGGTGGACAGTTGATTGAGGAAGAGATGATCAAATTTTGGGTTGGATCCAAGGATTTACTTCCGATTGGGTAAGTTTATAGCGTTGTCAGACTTACGACTTGTTTACGTTTGTGCAACTGATCTTTTCAGACTGTCGTTAGCTCAAACGGTAAGAGCAAGGCAGTGTAAAGACTTCCTCCTTGGTATACGCGGGTTCAAGTCCCACACGACACTCATTTTTTAAATGATTTATTTATATGGTCTAGGCCTGTTCGATTTGCTACTCGGTCAATACCGGTAGTGGACGAAATTTAGTTCCTCCCAAAAATGTCTGTATAATTATCACGTTCTGTCGGACGTAAACTGTCCATATAACTCGATACACACACACACACACACACACACACGTACACACACATCATATTGACCTCTTATTTGAAATGAACTCCCGCTATTACCCGGAGAATACATCATTAGGCCAAGACAGCGTAAATGGGATAACCAATTGAAGAAAATCGGCTCTGCTGCAGGAATCTAACTATAGTCTAACTATACAAACACCCAAATAACTGTTTCAACTCTAAATTCTCACCTTGCTTATTCACGGTTTATCATCATCAGTCTTTTAACGTCCAGGATTTGCCACACTTCTCTATCATGGGCGTGACGCCCATGATAGAGAAGTGAGAAGGAGCCAGTACTTCCTGATCTTGTCTAGCTCACCTCTCCATCTAATATTCTGCCAGCCTCGGTTGCACATGTGATCTCGGGGGATCCATGTCGTGAGTTGTGATGTCCATCGGTTGTCTGCCATTCTTGCAACATGGCCAGCCCACAGCCATTTGAGATTTTTAATGGATTCTATGATGTCCCTGACTCTTGTCTTTTCTCGGATGTACTGTGCTGTCTTTTGGTCTCTCCATGTGAGGCCCAGCATTATTCTTTCATGTGCACGTTGCATGGTTCTCTATTTACGGGTCTGTCTCTTGGTAAGGTTCCATGTTTCAGCTCCATAAGTGACTATTGGGAGGATGCATTGGTTATACACCCTTCCTTTTAGGGATTAATGGGATCTTCTTGTTTTTGAAGGTTGAGCTAGCTCTGCCAAAGGCTTGCCATTCTAGTGTGATTTTTCGCTTGATTTCATCTTCTTTTGAGGGTCTCATGGAGATTCGTTGTCCTAGGTAGATGTAATGGTCTACTTCCTCCAGTTCTGTGTCCTCGATTTTGATCTTAGTGCTTTTATCCCCGATGTGGTTGTTGCACATGATCTTCGTCTTGCTGAAGTTCATGTGTAGGCCGACTTTCTTGCTCTCTTCATTTAGTTTATCTATCATTAGTTGGAGGTCGTGTAGGTTCTCTGTGAAAAGGGCAATGTCGTCTGCAAATCTGAGGTTGCTCAGATACTCGCCGTTTTGCGCACCAAAAATTCACGGTTTATACCTGCTCTATTTGTTTCTTTTAACGAGACAATTATGTTTAAAAGAAATGGGTAGATATAGACTGTGAATGGGAAAGGTGAAAATTTTAAGATAAAATGGTTATTTTGGCCTTTGCACACACACACATATATATAGAGAGAGATAGATAAATATAGATATATAGTGAGTGCTAAAAGTATCCGATACATTTTCAAAATCGACAGAATATGGACAGTATCGGTTACTTTTTTGCACTCACTGTATGCATTATAAACACACGAAGATGAGTACGTTCACGTGCACTTGCATTGACGCTTACAGACAATCCGATAAAATTAGACAAAGTGCAACTCGCTGATGTCTGTCTCCAGAAACAATTCAAGGCTTACTGAGCTGATTCTAATGACGAACTGTTGAGAGATGAGGCAGTATTTCAATTGGGACTTTTCCTGCCGAGAGATGTTCTAATTACTGAGTCAAATACCAGTACGTTTTTGTATCTTTTTCTCATTGTCAACGAATACACATACACATACATACATGCATATATATATATATGTATATATATATATATATATATATATATATATATATATATATATATATATATATATATATATATATATATATATATAAATTATAGATCCATATATATATATATATATATATATATATATATATATATATATATATATATATATATATATATGAATGCGTAACATTATTTGAAACCATTTCTATGTTCTGGGGTCTCTATGGCCTTTTAGGGCCAACATTGCTCCAACCTAGTGATTTTTTTTGGCAGTGAGGGGGGGGGGTAGATATAAATACATTTTTTAGATGATTTTAGATATTTTTCAGATAATCAGATCTAGTACACGCGCAGGCTACGGTTATTCATTTATCCACATATATCCATATACACACAAACGCATACACACACGCAGACACACACACACACACAGAGACACACATATACATGTAGAGAGAGAGGGGAGAGAATTAGGAAATTTGGGAACCTAAAGAAATTGGTTTAGTTTTTGTCAGTGTGAAAGATCGTTGTATTGACTAAAACCAAAGGAAGGTAGTGTTTGACCAACACTGCAGGGATACCATGTTAATATAACTGTTTTGTTTTAAGATCCCTGAAAGAGTTACATGGTAAACAACTGATGATCCCAACCAGAGAAAAGGCACACGTAATAACATAATATCAAAGTATGTGTAAAACATTTTTTTTTAAATACTGGAGAAAATTGCATTAACATATACTGGGAAATAAATGACTGGAATGACACAATTTCTTCTCATTTTATTTTTTTTTAAACGTTTTTAATAATCAAAGCTGTAGAGCTTTCTAGAATAAGTATACATATATATATATATATATATATATATATATATATATATATATATATATATATATATATATATATATATATATATATATCACTATATAAAGAATGTGTATATCCATTCTGTATAAACTGGGAAACTTAAGGAGTTTAAAGGTACATTGGGATCGCATTAAATTGTAAGTGAAATTTTTTAAGATACATTTCATTTTAGCATGTAGCATACGAATAAATGTTTAACGTCCACCCCAACAATATTGGGGTTTCTAGTCTCTTTTTATTTAATTTACTAACATTGCAATGCATTCCGAGAATAAGAAATTTTGCCAAGTCTAAAGAAGTGATTGTTGTATTTAATCGGACAAAATTGGTCTGGGAAACATAGTTGTCCGTTGATCGTAATGGCAGCATGAAACTGATGAGTAGCAACAAAATTGTTAACATCAATACATATATCAACACTATTTTAACAGCACGCTTGTTAGTTTTAATTTTTCTGACAGACTCTTGTCGGGGATTATACTGTTTCCAGGGCAAATTAGATCGTAAATAATTTGCTTTTCAATTTTTTCTTATTTCGCATGTTGTGTTTTATTATTTGCCAGCCAATTTTTTAAAATTTGCATATTTTAAATCTTGAATTGTATGCCGCATTTTCAATCCACCCATTATAACGGCAAATTCGTTACAAAGGCATTCACCTAAGGTGCTGTAATAACGAAAGTTAACGGCAAATGTGGACAGATTGGTTTACGTTCGTATTCTATGTGGTATGTGGTGTGCATCTGTATACTTGTGTGTGCATGTAACTCTGTGTGTGTGTGTGTGTATGTGTGTGTGTGTGTGTGTGTGTGTGGTGTGTGTGTGTGTGTTGTGTGTGTGTGTGTGCGTGTGCGTACGTGCGTGTGTGTAAGTGCAAGTGTGTCAGGCGACAGACAAAAGATCGCTGATTGGATAAAAAACGAACAAGGGAAAACAAAACGAAAGAGAATAGGAGAATGAAGGTCCATTGTGATTTTTTAATGAATGATTTGATCTGCTGAGACATTACTACGTAATTTCTACAATAAAATTTCTTGGTACGTTAAAAACACGCAAAATACGCACGAATGAATGAGCATTTCTATCTATCTATCTATCTATCTATCTATCTATCTATCTATCTATCTACCAATCTATCTACCTAACTATCTATCTATCTACCTATCTATCTATCGAGAAACCGTCAACCAAATCTGCCATCAAAACAGTCGACATAATTTTCTTCCGTTTTCAAGTTAGTCTGGCTGCCTATGTAAATATGAACCCCACCCCACCCCAACATAGGTTTTTAGTGTTGGATTCAATTTTCAATGTAAGTTTATACTTAATCGATTCCTTAGTTAGTGCCCGGCTGCATTCGCACTCGTTTAAAAAAAAAAACGATCACTACCTAACAAAAAGAGAGAGATGTAACTTATTCATTGATCACTCCTTCTTTTGAGTTTTTCAATTGATCACCCCAACACGCCATGATACCAGAACACATTGGTCACATGACAGTTTCTATTGAGTGGCTAACCAGATCTGTCTATCCATCTATCTATCTATCTATGTCTTTCTACCCACACAGCAATAAACATCCACAATCAATGTACATATTTCAGTTGGAAACAAGAACACACGCTAAAAGATACCTGCAACCAAATATGGGATAATATATATATATATATATATATATATATATATATATATATATATATATATATATATATTATATATATATATATATATCTGTCTGTCTGTCTCTGTCTGTCTGTCTGTCTGTTTGTCTCTCTCTCTCTCTCTCTCTCTCTCTCTCTCTCTCTCTCTCTGTGAAGAATTCTAAACGATTCCGCCCACCACAAGCAAACAATAGGAATGCCCGTTATCATTCCCCGTGAGTATGTGAATGGGTGTGTCTATTTGCAAAGGTAGAGACAATAAGATTTCTTCGATGACTGCTGTATTGATGTATGCAACGTTAAAACAAGAACTGTAAGTTCAACGATGCGTCCACCACCCGTTGAAGTGGTGGCAGGAAGAGAAGGAGGAGGTAGAGGAGGGTGGTTCGCCAGACGGTTAGGACCAAGTTTCATATCAATCCACCTTGATACGGCTGATGAAATTGATATTTGATATTACTGGTTGTGGTTCTAGCAACGACAGAAAGGGGGAGGAAGAGGAAGAGAAGAGCGAAGAATAAAACGAGGATGGTTCATCCGAAGATCTGAACCAAGTCTCATATCAATTCAACATGATACGACCGAGAAAATTGATATTTAACCTATCAGGGACTGACCGACCGACTGACCGAAAAGTGTCTCATTGAGATATATCCAGAAAGATATAATGAGCAGCGTATAACGTATTCATAGGCGCAAAATATATGGACGCCCCTTATCGGATTATCTAAATCAATGCTGGATTGATAAGCTAATAAGTCTGCAAAGAGGCACTGTTCCACATATATATATATATATATATATATATATATATGTATATATATATATATATATATATATATATATATATATATATATATATATATATATATATATACATATATTCTACAAGGCTTTACGGCTTTGAACACTGCATATATATATATATATATATATATATATATATATATATATATATATATATATATATATATATGGAACAGTGCCTCTTTGCAGACTTATGTATATATATATATATATATATATATATATATATATATATATATATATATATGTGTGTGTGTGTGTGTGTGTGTGTGTGTGTGCGTGCGTGTATTTTCTCTATAAAGCTTTACAGCTTTAAACACTGAACATTAAAAAAATTTCAATAGATTTTTTTTGTGTCACTTCAGTCACCCATTTCCCAATATATGTCTATGCAATTTACATAATCTTCAAAAGTGTTTTTCTTTGATTCCTTTATACTTTGTTATTATTGTACAATGTATAAATTGTCTCCTGTTGGGATTATCAGTCGTTTACCATGTAACTTTTTTAAAAACAAAACATTAATATTACCATGACACAGCATCAGTGCTGATCAAACACCACCTCCCTTTATTATATATTTTATGCCATTCATGTACTTAATCATTTTATACAAGGTTTTATGCGTATTGTATATTGATATTGTTTTATACTACTTAATGATCTTTTTAAAACAAGCCTTACTCACGTAGGTTACACTGAAAACGTTTTTAACGATGAGCTATCAATAAGCATAACAATAGACATGTCTCGCTTTTCGTGTCATTTCTATCTATGTTCACCCATGTGAATATTATATATATATATATATATATATATATATATATGGCCGGTACAGGGGTTTCATGTACCCCGGGTGAAACTCAAGATTTGTCCCAGGGTTTCATGTGCCCTAGACAAGGCTTGAAATAGGTGCCCCAGGTTATATTCTAACGACTATTTTTTCAGTTTAGAGTGCGTACCCAGAACATTTGCGCCCCAGGCCACCACCAAGAATCAGGACCGGCTTAAAGCAACTGGGATCCCTAAACTAAGACAGGGCTTTTCAAAGAAGTAGTCAGGACCCCACCCCTGGGGTTGCGTAAAGATGATTGTTGGTTGCAGAAGTATTTGCAAATCTTTTTAAATTAATAATTAGTAGTTATTTTTTATCTCCTCTATTAAAAAATGTACTCTCTATGCTATTTAGAATTAGGAAAAATATCTTTTTTCAACATTTCAGTTACTTATTTATGGGGAAAAAATCGTTTTTTCTCGTAGTAAACACCGTGGAACTAAATATTTGCCCACTGTTTTTACCGTTACAAAAGAATCAAAATTAATAGTAAATAAATTCTTTTTTCAGAAGGAGGCTGGACCCACTTTAAATTATGAGGTCCTAGGCTGAAGCCGACTCAGCCCTTATGTAAATCCGATACTGCCTCGGATGATCCGTATAGATAGATATGAACATAATTAGGAAGTAAGAAACTTCGATAGATGGCTATTTATGAATCATTAGAGGTATAAAGATATGAATCAATTGATGTCGGTGTGGAGATATCAAGAGAATCGTAAAGATAGATAGAAAGACAGACAGATGGGTCTGGTTAGTCGCTCAATAGCAACCGTTACGTGAGGATGATCAATTAAAAGTTTAGAAAAAGGCTTGATCAATGAATGTTACCTCTCCCGTCTTTTTTTTTTTTTTTTTGGTCGGGGCGGGGGTAGTGATCAAACAATTTAAAGTCAAATCCAGCATAAACTTAAATTACAAATTGAACTCCTCCCCCCCGCACTAAATATCTTTTTCGCGGGTGTATCTGAAAAAAAACATTTTCTTTTTTTTTCTGGACATTGTGAATATTTCAGTTTTCAGCCTTGTAGCTGATGCAGCCTATGCACGTTATACATTAAAGCATACATAGCCGGCCAGCTAGACCAACTTGAAAACTGAATAAACCAATGTTGACAGATTTGGTGACAGTTTTAACCGACGGTTTCAGCCAACCAGCTAGCTAGCTAGCTAGCTAGATAGATAGATTGATATGCCAGGAGCAATGTACGACTTGGCATTACCCATTTCCTCTCCAAGAAGTATGCGTCAGATTGTACTAGGTTATATGATACCAGCAGCAGAGAGTAATCCCAGATCTGACCCGATAGATAGATGTGAATTGAATGAACAAAATAAATGAACCAGCACACACATGTTTGAGTTAGATTGAAGAGAGAACTCGGAAAGCTAAAATTGATTTTACAAATGAGATTTCTTTATCCAAACCAACTTTTCCAGAAAATGAGTTTTGTGTGTCTGTGTGTATGTGCATGTGTCGCTGTGTAAGTCGTTTTTGCTATCGCATGAAAAACATTTAGCTGCAACATCTGCACTTGTCTCTAAAAACAAACTTACCGCGGAAAAACGTCTTGAAATAGATTTTGACAACCTCTAAGCAACAAACAAATCGTTTTGCAAAAGAGAATCCTGAAATAAATCTTAAAAATTGATTCGCGTTTTTCCGAAACGTCAATATATTTCACTGAAGTTCCCTGCTTTATACAACAAAATGTTATCATTCGTATTGTGCACTCATTATTGTCCAAAACCTGTAAAATAGGCTAAAAATGACCTGTCGTGACCACGAATAATCTCTGAAGTCAATTTCGTAGAGCCCATGTCACAACTCTATATCCTATCATTCTTCGCGCAAAATATTAGATCAATAGGCCTTGTAGTTTTAGCGTAATAGTGGCACAAACTAATAAACATGCAAACAAATAAACAAAGAAACAGAAGGCTCAGATATAGATATATATAAATACATGTTTATTAAAATTTACCCCTTAGGAATGACAGGGTTAATTATGCATGGATCGGCGCTAAGGAGCCCAAAGCTATTTTATTAGATAATTCATTTTTAATAATTCAAGTATCCTCATTATAAATCTTTTCAAAAGTCTTAAATCACTGCCAGCTGCTTCAATATGTGATGATCAGACATGGAGTTTTAAGAGTTTCTATGACGTAATTTTTAATTGCATGTCATAATGGAAAGGTAAATCGACCAATGAGATCATCTCATTCGAGTACAAACTAGCAAACAAAAAATTATCATATAAGCTCATTATATGATTGTATATGTACGTGTGTGTATGTGTGTGCGTATGTGTATTTGTTTGAAATACATACTGCTCCACATTTTAAAAAAAGAATCATTCAAGATGGATCAATAACAATAATTCAATAGTGTAGAGCATATGATAATTGATTTTATGATAATACTTCAGTCGGCCAGTAAGTTTCTATGCCTTTAGAAACACACCGATTGTAGTAATATAATACAGTTATATGCATATATAGGTATATAGTAGAATGGGGATTCGCTACACAAACACGTTTATGTTTCTACCGCGTCTGGGCCTCACCATAAGAGGCCGAGACGGGCAGAAACACAAACATATTTGTGTAGCGAATCATACATCAGACATCGGATTATATTATATCATATCATATTGCATCCCTGATTTTTACTATATATATATATATATATATATATATATATATATATATATATATATATATATATATATATATGGGTGGATCAATAGGTCCGTAGTCGGCCGTGTATGAAATTGTCATTGTATAATATTTGACCAACGTGATTATTATTCTGTGAAATAAGTGCATTTTACCAAAAAAGAAAATCATCTTGTTATTTAAAATAAATCCGTTTTTTTCCAGCAGGTCACCAACTTGAATTTCCATTGTATAATAATCGATCTACTTGGAAAATATATTTTCAAAATATTTATAAAAAGAAGGAAAATCTCAAAACGTCTAACAGAGCTCTTCAGTTCTGTCTGGTACCATTTCAGTCTAATGAGGACCTATTTGTAACTTTTTGATTTGTCCTCACATCTCTATTAAACGCTTTTCAGTTAGTCTGTCAGTCGGTCTATCGGTCAGTCCTGGTTATGTTGAACAATGGAAATAGGAAGGAAGGAGGAGATGTGATGTTATTAAAAAGTGCGATGTCATTAAAGACTGTGACATAGAATTTGCATTTTAAAAGCGTTAAAAATACCCATTTTCAATTTTTGCTGAAAATAATACTTGCAATAACGCAATATTTTACAAGAATGAGAATCAATTGACTCAAGGGGAGACAACTTACTCTTCTCTCCCATCCTCGTCTAGCTACTACGACTACTATTACTACAGATGGTGGACCCACAATTGAACTTATAGTTCTTGTTTTTACTAAAATAACAGACTTGAATGAGTCTTAATATATGCACACCCACCTCTCAATTTCATGGTTTTTCTTTGTTGAATGTCTACTAATGACGACATCGCCGAATACCTAGTTCCCTAGACCCAGCCCTACCGTATACCTAGTTCCCTAGATCCAGCCCTACCGTATACCTAGTTCCCGAACCCATCTGTTCCATCATTGTACTTCTCCTACTCAAAATATTGATAGACCAATGCTTTTACTTTCACGGATCAGCAAGAAAGACGAAAAAAAAATGAAAAAAAGCAGAAACCATTGCCTAACCATAATAAAGCGCAATTAAATACTCCAACGACCCTCCTGGCGCCTGAAACCGACTAATCAACCTACAGGAGTTATTTCCCCGTCCTTCTTGGTTTGTTCATATTGACTCCACCCTTCCAACGCGACGGTGGTGCCTCCTCATGCAAGATTCATAGCCTTTGTCTTCTGAAATAGGTCACTGGTGGTAGCAACTTTCACCCCCTTCCTCTGCTTACCTTCCCATTGAGATACCAAATTAGCCTTTTTTTTCGGCTAGATCTGGCTGATTCTTTCCAATTTAGCCGATAAAAATACTAAGATAGTCGGAAAATTGGCCATTGAAAAAAGCAGTTGTAAGTCTAGCATCTTACTCTCAGGGTTGCCGAATTAGCCATTTGGCTAAATCTGGCTAATTCTCTTCAAAATTATCCAATAAAAATCTTTAAAAGATGGTCATTACAAGTAGGATCAGAAGGATTACCACCTGACTAATGCATCTTCAGAGTTGCCAAATTGACCATTTTTTAAGCTAGATCTAGCTGATTATTTTCCAATTTAGCCAATTAAAATCTACGATAGTCAGTTATCCAGCCATTGAAAAAATAATTACTAAGTTTACCTTATTGCATTCAAGGTTGCTAAATTAGCCATTTTTGGCTATATCTGACAGATTCTTTTCTAATTCTACGATAACCGAAAATCTGGTCAGTTAGGAAAAAAACAATTAGTCAGTTTAATAAAAGTAGACGTACAATCTTTGTTAATAATTTGTTCTGGACTTTTATTTTGTCATCTTATTGGTGGGCTTTAAATGAGTATACACAACATTTTTAGCTATAAATCAAGTGGAAATTGGGAAATTTAGCTGATTTCAGCCATTTTCAAAAACTGTTTTAGCTATCGATTACAAACCACACTCGACAACACCGTCCTTGTTGTACGCGTGTTCGATGCAGGGATGTGTGTACGCACGTGTGTGTTTGTGTGTCTGTTGCTTGCCAATCACGATGACGTCATGTTCTAATTGAAATCTTTGGCCCGCCTACAAATCTTTGAACTAAAAGCCGACAATTTCTTACTGCATTGTAAATGATGTGAACGTGTTTACCTCCCTTTTCGTCTTCTCTCTTCATGTTGTTTCAGTGGGTGAGCATCATATTGTCTTTATGAATGACCTTCTGCGCATATATGTGCGTATATATGAATATACGTATGAAGGTCTGCATAGATAAGAGTGACTGTCGATATGATTGCAATTTTCTTTTTTTAAATATACTATTTTGCCAGTCAGAAATGACTACATATTTCAGTAGCGGCGTTACGTTCGTCTGCACGCCCCGGTAATTTTTTTTTTTTTTCGAGATTATTCTCAAGATTGTTTTAGATTGAATTTAGATTATCATTTTTTTAGATTCAGGGGAGTTCTTCAAATTTATTGCACCCCATTCCTGCAGTTACAGTGTCTGTAGGCCCCACGTGCCACCTCTGCATATATAAAATATAGGAATGTGCATCGCATTTTACAAGTACGTGAATAATAGAGAGTTGCATTGCACTGAGCTTGGAGAATAGCCTTCTATACACATTGCATTTTAGATACGTGGATAATAGAGATTTGCATTGCACTGAGCTTGGAGAATAGCCTTCTATACATATTGCATTTTATATAGGTGGATAATAAAGATTTGCATTGCAGTGAGTTTGAAGAAGAGCCTCCTATACACATTGCATTTCAAATATCTGAAAAAGATTTGCATTGCAGTGTGCTTGGAGAATAGCGATCGGTTGACCACGAATTAATTTGTTCATGTTTTGTTTTAATTCTTTTAGGATTTTTATCGTTCTTTAAATTAATCTTTTTCATTACGTCGTCTAAACATGGATGAAATTCTGTTTTACAACTTAAGTTGCGTCCCTTAGTGTGACTGAAGACATCTGCACGATGATGATTATTATATGTGTGGACTGCATATGATTATGTGAATGTATATCTATATTATTGGATTGGACAGTTTATGTCAGAAAGAATATTTTACTTTAGGAAATGTATTTCTTCCGTCGCTGGAATTCACCGTGTAGCAAATCAAACAGCCGACTACGTACATGAAAAAAGAAATGAGCAGATCTCGAACCTGCGTCCACCAGGAAGCAGTCTTAATGCAAATCTAACCTACCGACTAAGTTTACAGTAATCTTCGTAAGCAGGAGTTCGAAATAGCGCACTGAGTGAGATCTTTTGATGTAGTTGGGTTGTTCCTCCCGCAGCCTGTATTCGGCCAGGGCCAACTCTGTGTAGCTTCTTATAGAGAATTGGACCAACTTGAAAATACAGATAAAAGATCTCGAATCTTATGATAAACTCATGAAACTTCGCTTTCCACCAAAAAATTTCGCCCTCAAAGAATTATTCCAACGAATACATTTATGAGAAAACTTGCCAGTCATTCAGTAGAGACCATCATGTGACGAACGTCTTTGTGCAGCATGCTGTGTTGGGGGAGATTAAATAAAAAATGACCAATGAATAAGGCACTTCTCTAATAGCCTTTTGTCGGGCAATGATCGCTAGAAAAAAAAGTACAGATTTTCAAAAGACAGGCGTGAATCCTGTCAGTCACGTGCAAAGGGATCAATTTAGCATGAACTTTTGTCGCAAATTGCCCCCCCCCTCTAAATCCTATTTTGGGGGTGGGATTTCTAAAAAACAGAAAATTAAATTAAATTTCCAATTATCGAACTCAATTGGTTCGGTTTGTACACGTGATACGTACATACATAGTCAGCCAACCAGATTTGAAGCAGACCAGATTTGAAAAAGAAAGTACCTATATTGAAGATTCTGGTACCAATTTTGGTTGGTGGTTTCTAATATATGTAATCAATTATCCTGTCATTTTTACAACACTATTAACATACATAGCAATGTATGTCGCTTATATATCAAGTATACGTACGACGTGTTTTTCTTTAATTGCATGAATGCTATTTCCTAGGGAAGAAAGTTTTAATTAGTTTTTCTTGATAAAGACTGGAGACCATTTGTGTCCATTGCATCTGATCAATACTGTAACGGAGAAACTTCTGGTTTCTTCAACCATAACTCCTGTCTTCCACTCTGTGTCACTCACAACGACTTCGACCACTCTAATTGAGCTCTACAAATCTAATGCTGCTCTCTCCAACGTCACTCAACTGCCGACCATTTATACATATTCGTACTGAGCCGAACAGAAATGGCCCTCACAGCATAATAGCAGTGAGAGTAGTCTCCATTCAACTATCCAACATTTGGTGACATTTTTGTTGTTATTGACATTTTTGTTGCAATCAGTGATAGTGATCACCATCAAACAGAGGAAATAGTGGTTGTTAATGACATCATATCGTTAGGCTGTAATCATAATAACTAGCTGAATATCCAGGCTAACTGGTTGGTAAATTGCCGTCAAAGGAAAGAATATCTATGAGCGGTATGAAATCCCAACTCGCTTTGCAATTAAGCTGTTTTTCAGCAGCGAATTCAGCTAAAGAAGCGAGCACAAAATATCTGCCCATTTTGGAATGAATTTACATTGTAAACCGACCCACCCTATAAAAGAAAATTGAAAATGAAAATTTTTTTTTAAATTTAAATTTTGGTGTGGATTTCCAAAAACTAACTTGCTAGAAACCTGCTATGGGCCCCCATCAGCACACAGAGAAAATCTCATGGGTTTATTATGCATGGTTTCTGCAGTAGGCTGTCACATACGGACAGACAAACATTTGGTGAATTGTAATAAGATACTGATTACCAAATGTTTGTTCTTCTCCTCGGGTTTTTCTCTTTGTAATTAATGTCTCAACAATATCTATTCAGTACGCGTGACTCATTAATCTCAACGCATTAACCTGCCAGCCCCGTTCAGCTATCTGCGCATGCGTACTGAACGTGACGAAGATGGTCGCTTTGCTTAATTTTTTAATGAACAAAACGAGGCAGACTAAGAGGAATGGAGAAAAAAAAACTGACGAAAAAAAAAAGGGGGAAAATTCGTCACGTCGAAGGTTTTTCTTTGCGCTCTTCATGAATAAAATAAAAGCATTTTAAGAAGAAACAAATCTTTGGTTTGGGGGTCTTATTTGCAATTGACAATTGGGACTCAAGAAATTACCAACGGCCTCTTTTGTTGACAGCCAAATAAAATGTTATTATTAGTAGTAGTATCATCATCATCATTATCATTTGCAATTATTATTATTATTATTATTATTATTATTATTATTATTGGAAGAAGAAGAAGAAGAAGAAGAAGAAGAAGAAGAAGAAGAAGAAGAAGAAGAAACCGTTCACTAAAAACTGTCAAAATAGGTTTCTTCAGTTTTTTAGATGTTCCAGCTGGCTATTACATGTATGTATCAAGCGTACAAACCGACTGGAAAGCTGCAAATTTAAACATTTGCACCTTGTTCTGTCAAAAAAACATTTTTGTTGATTTTTACACCCCTTGATACGCTCATGGGGGAGTTAAATTTACAATGTAAGTTTATGCAAAATTGGTCACTTGTTTGTTCCAGCTTGTAATCTTACAAAAGGCGAGAGGAGTGACTTAGCTATTGATCACCCATTTTTCAAATCTTTGCATTGATCACCACAACCAAGCATGTTACCAAAGCATGTTGGTCATGTGACGGTTTCTATTCAATGACTAATCAAATAGTTGTTGTTGCTACTACTACTACTACTGTAAGCGACAGCCTGCTAGTTTCCGTCGAAGGCGTAAATGGGGCCTACCGATATCCGAAAATAAGGAACATTTCAATTTATATAACTATTTTAGTTTGAATATTTTTCGTCAGTAAAATCACCACGAATTGCTTTTCTAATCGACAAGAAAGAGAAAATGAGCATAGAGAAGGGGACTTATAAAATCATGAAGCCCCTTGGTACGATCGTACGTCCGTTTCAATTAGAGATCGGTCATCTTGACCATTCAGCTACGACCAGAAACCCCGGACTCAAGTTAAAATTAGAACCAAGTTCTTACATCAACTGTGTAGTCAGTAGTATTAATAGTAATATGCTTCTTTCATTTTTCTAGATAACTTTATTAAGGCATAAAATCAAAACTTAATATGTCTAGGAAATGACAAGTTTTGCGGAGAAATTAAGATCATATTCATTCAAAACACATCATTCGGCGATAAAATGAAATTTGATCGTATTTGCCTATTTAGACTTCTATACTTTATGATTATGGACGTTACTTTTTGACTGGACTCATAATTCACTTTTGAAATATAGTTCTAAACATGTCCCAGTGAAATACCAACACTATAGAACCGTTTTTTTTGGGGGGGGGGGTAGTAATATGTAATTTTCGTGGAGAAAATAGCTTCAACCACTCAAGGTAATTTTCTATCTCATCATCATCATCATCATCATCATCGTCATCGTCATCGTCATCATCATCATCATCGTCATCATCATCATCATCATCGTCATCATCCCAAGCAATCACTGCTTTAGTGAAAGACTGTCTTGTCTTTCATCCTAAACTCGAAATCAACTTGATCCTAGGAGTTCAAGATGTCTCCTTGTTGTATTTGATGTCTTCAAAAGTTCTGTCTTTTGCATTTGATTGATACTAATTTCCTTGATGTTCAGTTTCAGGAGATGTTTTTTGCTTTTTTTTTAAGATCTGTAGTTCTTGCCAATAACGATAGGTACAATCTCAATCGATTTTCTCCATAATTTTTGCAGTTCTATTTTCAAGTCTTCGTATTTTTCTACTTTTTCCTTTTCCTTTCGGTTCAATATCCCTGTCCGTATGAAAAATCGATCGATATAGCCTGATTGTATTCTTTATTGATAATGACAATATCTGGCTCTCTAGCAGTAATTTTTCTGTCAGTGATGGAATTAAAGTTATGAAGTAATTTTAATTTTTCATCCTCAAATGAATTTTCAGGTTTAGGCTGCCATCATTTTTCTCCGCATAACCTCCAATGATCTGTTTTTGTTGTTGTTGTTGTTGTTGTTGTTGTTGTTGTTGTTGTTGTTGTTGTTGTTGTTGTTGTTGTTGCAGTAGTAATAGAAGTAATGATGATGATATTGCTTAGTGCCTGTGATGCTGTGAAGCTTTCACTGGATATGCGACAGCAAGTCTTTACTATGCTACAATGTTCTCATAGATTCTCTAACGGATTTTATCAATGCTGTCGTCTTCAAGTTTTCCTTGGACTCTCCCAGCCTCTTCTCAGGGGCTCTCCGAAGTGCAACGATAATGATTTTTGGCGTGATCTATATATTTTGTTTTTGATTGGTAGTATCCATCGATTTTCAATTAGTTGATGTCCTGAAAACAACTGATGAGGTTGTTTTTATTTGATCAGGTGCCGCGACCCACTCCGTAATAGAGAAATAAATAAATAATGGATGGAGGAAGAGAAAGGGATGAAAAAAAAAATATGACAGGATTACAAAGTAAAGAAGAAACCAGGTCTGGTTAGTCGCTCAGTAGAAATCACCCTGTGACCAATGTCATTTGGTAGCATGTCGTGTTGGGGTGATCAATTAAAATTTAAAAAGGGGGAGATCAATGGATAAGTTACCTATCCTGCCATTTGTTGGGTGGTGATCACTAAAAAAAGTCCGAATTTTCAAAATGAAAAAAGGAAAAAAACAAGCGTGAACAACTCTGGATGCTAACTTATGGATGATTTTAACATAAACTTAAATTGGAAATTGAATCCAATCCTTCAATAAAATAAAAAACTCATTTAGGTGGGGTATTTTCATTTTTTTCTTTCTAGACAGAATAAGAAGCAAATGTTGAAATGTTCATCACTATAGCTCCTGCGTTACGGACTGTACGCGCTATATATACATAGCCAACCAGACCAACTTGAAAACTGAAGAAACCTACGTTGACAGATTTTGTTGACGGTTTCTTATCAGGGAGAGGAAATGAAAGAAATGAGCACGGAAGTCGGCAAGATGAAAAGGAGCGATAAAGAAGAGGGGAAAGAAGGGGGAGAGAGAAAAAATGTGGGGTAGAAATTAACACAAAGAAACTCCGCCATCACAGTCAATAATTGAACAACCGTAGCGCCACAACTTGAAGTCATGTGAAAAAAAATTCCACCGACGAATAAATATGGTCATAATGAATTCTATTTATGACATCACTGGCTGTTTCTACTGAAAAATATCTAATTTAGAGTTTGAAAAAAATCTAGAAACAGAGAGTGAAAAGGAAAATAAGAAGTTTAAGAAAGAGAGGGGGGAAAGCAAGACAAAAGGAAAAGGTGACAGCGTAATGGAGAGAGAGAGAGAGAGAGAAAGAGAAAGAGAGAGAGTAGACATGAACGAATTAAAAAAGAAAGAGAAACAAAAGAAAGGAAAAGAAATGAAAATAGAAAGGGAAAAACAGAGAAAGTGAACCAGAAACAAAAGAAAGAGTGAGAGAAAGAAAGGAAGAGATTGAAAAGGTAGAAAAAAAGATAAACAAAAGAAAGATGAGCAAAATGGGAAGAAAGAATTTTTAAAATGATAGAAAGAAAGAAACAAAGAAAGATAATCAAAGGGTAGAACGAAAAATGAACAAAAAAAGGAAAGAAAGAGAAAAAAGAAAGAAAGAGAAAAAAGAAAGAGGAAAAGAGATGAAAGAAAGATAGATAAACAGAAGATAGGAACAAAGCAGAAAGAAAGGAAAAGAAACAGAAAAAACAGAAGAAAGAAACATAGAAGGAAAGAAAGAGAGAAACAGAAAAAGAAAAAGAAGGAAAGAAAGAAAAAAGAAAGAAAGAGAAGCACTAGAAATAGAAATAGAAAGAAACAAAGATAAAGAGAACAGGAAAGAAAAGAGAACAAAAGAGACAGAAAGAAAGAAAGAAAGAAAGAAAGAAAGAAAGAAAGAAAGAAAGAAAGAAAGAAAGAGATAATTAAAAATTAAAGAATGAGTTTAACAAAGCAATGAAGCACAATATGCATAAAATAAAAACTAAACCAAACAAAAACAAAATCAAGAAAACAAATCAAAAGAAAACGAAGAACCCCAAAAGTTTAAATAACTCAAAAGCAAAACATTCCATCTTGATTGCATTCTCGTCTGCAGTTTTATTCTCTCGTTGTATGTCATGGCAGACAAAGTATGTGAAAGACTCTAAGTACTTTGCTGTTTTTTTATCGAGTGTTAAAGGTTTAGTTGGTGTTGCCAAGCAACTGACTAAAATTTAATTTTCAAAAAGCAAGAAGGAGAAAAAATCCCCTTGAGTCTTTTAAGAACACCTGATGTTTTATCTTTTACGTACGTTGCTATAGAGGAAGCCATTATACATCTAAGGACAAACGGATGCGTTCATGTAAGACTCTATTACATTACATATATTAAGCTTACACAAACTGTGACTTACTTATACAGACCGAAGTCTGAAAATGCTGACAACGTTTTATAAATTCAGTTTCATTGGGAGGCGTTTACCGTAGAGTAAGTTACTTAGCAGACCATTGAATGGCATCCATCTTGTCTCTACAGACAATGGAACGTTCACTCCAGAGCACATGCCTAGGCGAAGCAGAGGAAAATCCTGGAATGCCTAGTCGCTAGAATCCCATCCTGGCTTCGATGATGTAGTCCAGAGGATAATAGAGGGCAGATACGTCTGGCATCAACTTGGCTGCAGGAGCCGCCGGAGAGGCGTCAAGTTGAGCATCAAACCACCTTATGGGGGCCATATTCCCTGGATTGGATCCGGAGTTTCCCTCCTCGTTTTCAATCCTAGACAACCCAATCTGCCCTGATATTTCATCCATTACCGGGTGAGGAGAGATGGATTCATTCCTTCCCAAGGGCATTAGTATGAAGTGAATATATCCAGCCCCGACCGAATGTTTGAACTCGGATCGCCGATTCAATTGTCTGCGCCGTTACCGACTACACCAATCGCACCTTAATCGCAGACTAAAATGAGTTCCATACTGACGGTAATTAGGCTGCACTTGATGAACATTAAAGTGGAGATTTCCTTGGTGGCAGAGGTAGTTGCACGTGTTGTAAATGTTGTCACGAAATACTTGCACAAAATCATGGGTCTGCACTTTCTTTGCACCGTAGACACGTTTGATAATAACAACTGGTCTGGTGAGTCACTCAATAAAAACCCTCATATGACCAACGTCTTTGGCAGCATGCCATGTTGAGGGTGATCATATAAAAACAGATGGTAATTAATGAATAAGTTACTTCTCTCGCATTTTGTTAGGCAGTGATCGCTATAAAAAAAAGTCTGAATTTTCAAGAAGACAAGCGTGAATGCTACTGGACACTAACTAGGTAGTCAATTCGGGGTCTGTACGCATTATACATATGTAAATATCCAGCAAGCTGCACCGACTTGGAAACTGAAGAAACCTGTCTTCCAGTTTGATTGACAGTTTCTAATACATTCGCAGGTCGGTCGACAGAGAGGGTGATTACAGGACAATAATAGAAGTGTACTAGTCTCTTATAAGTCATTTATAATTGACTAATGCCTTCACTATTGTTTCCAAAATGGTTCATTTGACGAAATTAACAGCAAGATCCAAGAAAACCAACTTGTTTTTATTTTACAAAGAGATATCGTTAAATGATATTGTTTCCACGCTGGCCCATTGGTGCATGCTTTGCAGCCCGATACCAGTCCGCGGCCCCGTGGTTGGGTATTACTGCATTAGACACAGCAAAACAAGTTAAAACCTGTCGCCATAGTCATCAATTTTTATGTCACCATTTAGAACGGATAAAAGCCATGATCTTAAAGCAATCGTCTGTTTGTTGGGCTGTTGATTGACCTTCTCGTTGCCAAGTACATTATTTAACGTTGTAATTCCCGAACCAAGTTTTCTCTTCGAAAATGATGGAAATAGAAAGTCTTCATTGAATGTTTAAAACGATTTTATTTCTATTCGAATCAACTAATATGTCACTTATAGGTTAGTTATAGGTGAAATTGCCTTATTCGCGTAATTTACTTCTTTTTTTTTTTTCTTAAAGGTTGATTTCACTTTGATTACATGAACTTTTGGTATTATAGAAATAGCTGTTTTATATCCTTGGTTTGAATAAAGAAACATTTTACTGAGACGATTTATCTCGTCCGTAGCACAGGACTAACGACTTACTAGGACGGGTTATCACGTTCGTGGCAGCGAACTGATTAAACTGTGAATATTGAACTTTTCAGTCCAGCACGTATTCACTTTCTTCCTTTCTTTTGTTTATGCTTCTTTCTTCGCTTATTCTTTCCTCTCTTCTCCTTTTCTTTCAAGATCTTTCTTTCGCTTTCGTCTTTCTTCATAATTTCTTTAATCGTATGATTACAGCATATTTGCCAAATTTCACATAGGCTCGCGAGCAAAATGGTTCAGAAAATTTAAATTGGTTTAGCGATAACGAATCTCACAAATTCGACACGCGTGACGAAACCTCAAGACCCTACTTCCCTTGAAGCTGTTCGCGCACACGTTTTGCAACCAGCGCACAAAGGAAATCAACGGTGTAGGAATTAACAATTATATCTATAAGTATAGAAATAATACTTATGATATTAATCGTATAGTAATTATCATCTGCAGCAGCAGTCGTTTAGCGTTCGTCGTTGGACACAGAACTTCCCAAAGATTTGCCAGATCTCTCTATCATGGGAGTAGCAGAGCCAATACTCTCCAAATTAGTTCGTCATGCCATATTAGTTTTTGTAGGTCACAGTTAGGCGTATGACATCTGATCCACGTTGTGAGTCGTGGCGTCCAGCGGTTGTCTGACATTCTTGCAACATGACCTGCCCATTGCCATTTGATTTTTTCTAATTGATTCTATGATATATAGATACATATATATATATGTGTGTGTGTGTGTGTGTGTGTATAGTACAGATCAGGCTAGCAGTATAGCATAAAATAATAATATATTAATAATATAAAGCAACTTCTGATATGTGATGGATTTATTTCACAGAGTGCTCGATACATTCAACTTTATATTATGAAAGTATTCGTCTGATGAGGCCTGGAGAAGGCAGAAACATGAGCTAGTTTGTGTAGTGAATCCACATTCTACTATATATATATATATATATATATATATATATATATATATATATATATATATATATATATATATATATATATACATATATATTCGACCTGTTTGTTCTCTAATATAAAGTGTTCTACTATGTGGTGTTGAGCCTGATTCTCCCCAGTGAACGTTGATATTTCATTTGAAAGAATATTGATTTGCAATGCAGAGTTGTCTTGAGACGATTATGTCAAATTGCTGTCCAATGTAGAAGTTAGCTTCGTAATTCAAGAAGAATAATCCTCACCAAATGTAGAGGAGTAAAAATTAATATTATCTTACGATGGTTTGAAATCACTACCAACTGATGAAGCGGTGTCTCTCACCGAATTCATGTTTGAAAAACAAAAGGCGTTATTTCATTTTAATAAATATTTATTGCCATCTTACGGATAAGCAAGGGCTTATTCCATTCTGATACATAAATATAACAATAAAATTAACTTTTCCCTATAATGCTTTGAAATCATGTCCAAGTGCGTGGTAGGCTGGTATTTTACTGACTGAACCAAAGTGACCAGCCTTTCAGAATTTATCAAGTGCTTATTCTATCTAATAAATAAATACATGTATCCTAGAAATATATGTTTTTACAATTTTTGATTTATGCTATATACAATACAGGAGTTGCAGAAATCATCTTCAGTCGGGATAGAAGTTGGAGTGGCGTTTAGCCCCGCAGGAGATAGGCTTGCCAAGTTCAGATTTCTGCACTCACTTTACGTGCACATGATTTGGTCATAGGGAAAGAATTTCCACGACATGAGATTATTTTAATGCGCACTGGCTTCCAGAAACAACACTGGTTGTTGCAGGGTCTATCTCCACTGCAACTTCTATTCGGACTGAAGATGGATATTGTAACTTTTGTATTGAGTATATATTTATTGAAAAATTATATATATATATATATATATATATATATATATATATATATATATATATATATATATATATTCACCATGCAATAACGGGAGGTCATTTCAAATTGACTTTCAATATATCATAAAACAATTTATAATCATTAGTCGGATCATATATCTATTTCTTAATAACTCATATACTTATATATATATATGTGTGTGTGTGTGTGTGTGTGTGTGTGTGTGTGTGTGTGTGTGTGTATTTATTATTTACAAGCATACAACCGTAATAAATGACAGTGGCCATTTATGTATGAATCAGCACTAAGGGGCCTTAGATTATTTTATTCATTTTTGATAATTCAAGTATTCAATTTTAAGTTATTTTCAAGTCTCGACTCGACTCAAGCTTTTTTGATGTATGATCAGTCGTAATGTCTCAAGACGTAATATTCATCGTTATTTAGAAATAGGAAGACGAATTGACCAATGAGATGCGTGCGCGCAAACAAACAGAGAATAGATTAAGATTATATGCTTAGATCATTATTATAGTTTAGGCAATGTTTGTGTCAACACTCTGGGTCCAGACCAAGTGAATAGTCACCGTTCTGGTCACTCTGCAAAACTCGCAAACATCCTTTTTCCGTGTTTATTCGTTGTTGTTCTTTCGTCCGTTCAAATTAGATCTTGAGAAGAAAGGGAGGTAATTAAGTGAAAGTGATGCTAAAATTGTCATTTAACCGATCTTCTCACGTGTAGGCGGACTGCACCGAACAGAGCCGACTGGTTTTGTTGAATTATAACGAGATATTGTGGATTCGAGGACAAGTAACGGGGTTGCATTCCAGCGAGCCAGGTAATTATTGAGGGTCACACGTGCCTGTCGTATAACAGTAACTCAGTAACCGAGACTCCCGCGTCAAATGTGCCAGCAGATATGGCTGAGGGTGGGATGACACTTCAGTGTAAAGTTTGAATAAGCAGTTATTATCAAAAGTGCTTGCTTGGAGCATTTGACAAGTCAGCGGTTTGCCCTGGTCATTGAGTAGAGATTCGTCGGTAACGGGGTTTGTGGATGAAACAGGGAGGAGAAAGACAGAAAAAAATAATAATGGGGGAGGAGCGAAAAGGAAAGATAGAAAGAAGGAAAGAGAGAATTCATACAAAAGAAACACGAGAGGAAGAAACAAGCCTATCAGCTGCAGGGCCAAAGTCCACTTCAACTTCTATTCCGACCGAAGATGATTACTGCAACTTTTCTATCGTACAAATCATAGATAGATTCGGAGGTGCATAAGACATGTCAGTGTAGCTCATTTGATACGTGAGCCGCTCACTAATCACCTGGTCGTGATTTCAAATCACGGTAGGTAAATATTCATTTTAGATATAGGTTTGGTTTAACTTACATTAATAGACAAACAGTGAAGAGTTTACTCCCTTGAATTTGGTGAGGATTGTTCTTGTTGTTCTTGAATGAGAACATGCTACTCCATTGCCTTGAAGGGGACCCTCGTCTCAGCATTCCAATCTCATTTACTAAACCTACCTGAAGAATGCCCTGGGGTACAACGAAGCAAACGTTGAGTTTAAAATGTGGACCAAGATGAAGACAATGGTTCAAAAACTTCTGAACATATTTCAAGTCTTTAATACAAAATCTCATTCAACCACGACTAAATTTTCTTATGTTTTTTATTATTATTTTCATCTTATTCTCCTTTGTATATAAGTTTGATTCGTGTTGTACCATGAACAAAAACTCATTTCTCAAGTATTGATTTTATTCATGTTTTTTTTTTAACATCCTAAAAATATGTAAAGAAAACTTGGAACGGCAAAAACTTGACACAGAAAAATTATTAGAATTTTATGTTCAACAAATATGTTGAGGGAAAACACACAACGGTTATCATCGAGAAAGCGAAGCCAAAAAAAATGGTGGAACACAACCCCTATCTTGGACAGCAAATCTCCATGAAATCCTCGGAAGAAGAAGAAATCAGGCGAAGAATCACTCAAGGCTGACAAGCTTTCGGTAGAGCAAGTTCAAAATTCAAGAACAAAAAGATCCCATCAGTTTTATAAGTAAGGGTATGCAACCAATGTGTCCCCTAAAAATAGTCACCTATGGAGCTGGAACATGGAACCTAACTAAAAAAATTGAAGTTCAACTTAATTCAACATATAGCCAAAGGGAGAGAAATGGGGTGAAGAGATTTATTGCGCCAATAATCAAAGTGTGAAAGGCTCGTCTATCGACCAAGAAAATCAGCATTCAAAATATTTGCTTTCATTTAGGTTTTAAGACTGAACTCTTGCACCGGTGGCAAATGTGTAACTATATCGGCTACAACTGACGTACTGGAATGTGAGTTACATCCCTTGCTCAGTGTTGCCAATTAGGATGTTTTTCATTAAACTTTAGATGTTTTTGGTTGCCATTTAAATGATTTTTGATAAAATAAGTTGTATTCTTATGTATAATCCATAGTAATGAAATAAGTAATATTTTCATACATAATCCATAGTAATGAAATAAGTAATAGTTTTATACATAATTCATAGTAATGAAAGAGGTAATATTTTTATATATAATTCATAGTGATAAATTAAGTGATATTTTTATACATAAATTATAGTTATAAAATGAGTAATATTTTATATATAATTAATAGTAATGAATTAAGTAATATTTTTTATACAAAATTTATAGTAATGAAGTAATATTTTTTGTATATAATTCATAGTAATAAATTAAGTAATATTTTTTATACATAATTCATAATAATGAAATAAGTAATATTCTTATTTATGATTCATAGTGATAAAATAAGTAATATTTTGATAAAATGAATGTTAAAGATTAAAGTCATATTAAATTTATTGATAATACGTAATATATTTCCTTGATTTGAGCTATATATCTGTATAATCTAGATTTTTCTAAGTACTTCAAAATGTTTCTGACTCAATTTTAGTGGTAAGCATGAAAATAAAGATGGCAGCACTGACCTTGCCAGCTCTACACAAGAAAAGTACTCGTGCAACTGTGGTCTGACTTTCAGACTCGTTTTTTTTTTCTTTCTACCTCTTCCTTCTCTCTATCTTTTTTTTTTTTTTTCTTACTTAACTTTCTTTGCCCTTTTCTTTCTTTCAACCAAAATTGCCCCTTTTTCAGAAAGTCACCTCCCATTTCATGTAGTACTTCAAAGTAGGAGGATCTTTTGCACTCGTGGATCGGGGTCATCGATGCTGCAGGTCGGACTAATGGGGAGGGCAGCGGTCCTGTCAGACCCCGACCCCACTCCCCATCAAAGCTGCATTTACTGAGGCCACTCGCTGACAGATCAGTGAAAAGTGTTCTTCCGCTTTTCAAGTCTCTCTTTTTGTTTGTTATTGAGTTTATTGTTGTATATAGACCTGAACACAATGATCACTAAGTCGCCTCACCGTGGGGGTAATTGTTAGCGATCTACTCAGGTACAGATCCAAGGGGGTGGATCTGGGGGTCAGCCCCAATCCGGTTCGGACAAAAAACACTTTCTTTAATATTTCGGTGAAAAAAATATAAATAAAAACCACAATTGATCCCAAATGATTTATTATTTCTTTTTTTTTTCAACTCATGTACATAATAGGTGCTATTTGTGCTGTCAGTGACGACACAAACAATAGGAATCAGTAAACCCAGTTCGAACTCCCATCGGGGCTGTAATCCCCTTGAGAAGAGCATGGATCCATCTCTTCTCAATCCATAGTTTGGCTCACTAGTCTTGGAAAGGACAACTCAGATTCCAAATCAGGGATTGGAAGCCCCTTAAGGTGGTTTGCAGCCCAACTTGACGTCATTCCGACAGCTGCAGACTGATGCTTTCCTCAGGACTGACGATTCTACCCTGGAGGGGACGCTTCATTGTCTGTAGTCTCATTCTAGATATTATAACAGTAGAGTTATAGTTATTGGTTCTGTGGTAGATTTCCTTGGTTAATGTTTATTTGTATTTACTCTTTTGATGATTAAATAATTGAGTTATCCACAGACAGCTGTTTCGTTGTATTACAACTCTTCAGTGTGGCTATAGACTATCCATTATCCCATCCAGTACCATGAGGTAGGATCAAAACCTTTGCTTCAGACCCAGTGGCCGGCATTTTACTTCTGTCCTACTAAACGGTCAGTAAGGCTAAATTAAAGCGATATATTTACTAATGCTCAATTCTCCATCCACCAGAGAGCTCTATTCCAGAGTTGGAAGATATATATATATATATATATATATATATATATATATATATATATATATATATATATATATATATATTGTATGTGTGTAACACTTTTCAATGAGCACGCGGATACAACACTATGATCTTAAAGAGGGGACCAGGGAGCGACACTTAGATCCTTGGTGAAACACAACAAATACTCTGAGTCTAGACAGGGGAGAAGAGCCGATCCATACGTCAATAATCCTATCATTTTTCACGGGTACTATACTAATAATATATATATATATATTGTCAATGAGCATACACACATGTCCGTGTCTGTTCTCTCATAATCTGAAACTGCACGCACTTCCTCTTCCCATGTATACATCATCGCAGATTATCTTCTTGGCCAAGAACTGTTTGTTTTCATAGAGGCCAACATTGCTCAGAAAGCAGTCAGATGAAAGTTCAGTGTCTGGAATACAGGCTGAGAGGTACAAGACCGGGGAACATCCGACTCTTTCTCCCTTCTTAGTCAACTTCTTTACTTCTCATTTTTCCCTGGTTATTGTTTCTTTCTTCTTCTTCTTCTTCTTCTTCTTCTTCTTCTTCTTCTTCTTCTTCTTCTTCTTCTTCTTCTTCTTCTTCTTCTTCTTCTTCTTCTTCTTCTTCTTCTTCTTCTTCTCCCACCCCACTTAGACTTAATCACCTCCATTACCATCACATACACATATATAAATCAATCTACGTCTATCAACTTATCTATTTATATATACATATATATATATATATATATATATATATATATATATATATATATATATATATATATATATATATATGTGTGTGTGTGTGTGTGTGTGTGTGTGTGTGTGTATCAGTCATTCTTGGAATTCTTTTCCCTTCCGGAACCTGTTTTTTTTCCTTTGTTGTTGCTGTCTTTCTTCTTCTTCTTCTTTGCTTTCTGTCTTTCGGCCAAATCACGTTGGATGCATCGGTTCTCGTAAGATCATCGGAGTGAAACAAGCGAGTTTGGTAAAGTGAGCGACGACACCTCGGATGCTTGTCACTTCTAAAACTATTTCAGATATCTCAAAAGGAATTCGTTATATGATTGTTTTACTGCTCCCACGTTCACCCCCTCCCTCTCTTCTTTCCTCTCGCTAGTTCTAATCTTCCCACGTTCTTCTTCTTCTTCTTCTTCTTCTTCTTCTTCTTCTTCTTCTTCTTCTTCTTCTTCTTCTTCTTCTTCTTCTCCTCTCTGTATCTACTCCTCCCACTTTCACTCCTCTTTTCTCCTTCTATGTTCATTGTAACATCAGGAAAAAACCCAACTCCTTTAACCTTCTGCCTGCAGCTGTTGAACTCTGTTTTTGACTTGGTGAATCACATATGTTTTATTTTACGGCCTCAGCCAGTAAGACGAGAAATTTTCTTTTTTGCCGCAAGAATTTCTGCGAAAACTTAGCAAAAGTACTCGGCCTTGTCCAGGTCTGTAAACATCCAAAATAAATACAACCGCATGAGTTCATAATATTTTTTTCAATTGCTTAAAAAAAGATGCTGACAATTTTCACTTAGTTCAGAAATGTTGATTCTATCAGAATTGTTGCTTCCATAGCATTAAGAAAATAGTTCTATCTTACCTTTGTAGAACTTCACAGAACATAAACATTAATAAGATATTTCTCGATTCCATCAATATTTATTTTTAACGTTGGGTGATGCTTTGTACCTTCATCATAATTTTACTTGAAGCGATGAAGCGTCAACGCCCTTTACTCACGACCGGAGGGTAATCGACACAAGCAAAAAAGTTACAATAAGAAGCAATTAATAAAGTTCAAGAGAGGCATGAAAATGACAAAAAGATTTATAAATAGTAATGATAGATTCACAAATATACGACCAAAAATCGGAGGTTAGCACCACTTATTCCATGTTCATCATTGAGTCAAGTTACCCTTAGAGACTAATTTTCAGTCCCTCAGGGTCCACCTGTTTATTACTGAGCCCGGATTGCAACTAAAAGTATTTCTTTTTCTGTTGTTTTCACTTGTGATTTCGGACTTATTGTTGAAATAAAGTTTGGATAAAAAAAAATTTTCTAATTATTTTTTCAGGTGCTTCCATCTCTATAAAACACTTATATCTTAACAGTATCTTAAATATCAATTTTCGGAACCATATCATGTGGTATTGATATGAAACTTGACCCTAACCTTCGGGTGAACCATCTTCTTCTTCTACGCCCTACTCTTCTTCTTTTTCCATCTCTTTCTCCTGCCACCACTACCACAACCAGTAGTGCTATATAATGATTTCTCAGTCGTATCGTGTTGGATTGGTATGAAACTTAGTCTATAGCCTTCAGAAAAAAAAACATCCTAATTTTCTTCTTCTGTTCCATCTTCCTCCTCCTTCTTCCCTCCTTGCTACTACTACTCCTACTTCTACCACAAATGTTGGACATATAGTCGAACTTGTTGTTCTTAAGGGTTTTTGGTTTGTTTTGTTTTTTTTTAGCTTTTAAACTGTTGCCAATGATTTTCGGAATCGTTTTCCGTGCTTTTTATAAAAAGCTTATCGTTTTAGTATCTTTTACTTGTTCTACCGCGAGATGGTATAATCATATATTGACCAAATATGTAGAGGAACTGGAATGCTGATGAAAATAACTATAACTATAACTATAACTATAACTATAACTATATATATATATATATATATATATATATATATATATATATATATATATATATATATATATATATATATATATATATATATATATATATATATATATATTGAGGAATGAATATATATATATGATCTGTCAGAAAGATAAAATGCGTTATATTATCTAGAAACTCTGATTTGAAATGATCTCCCGTCATTACAGAGAAAATGTATCACTCAGCCAAGACAATGTAAATACAATGAACAATTAAGAAAAAAAAATTCAAGGAATAGATTACTTCTCTAAACTTTTGTTGGTCAATGATCACTAAAAAAAAGACCTGGATTAAAAAAAAAAAAACGAAAACAAGAGTGAATTCTACCGGGCACAAACTAAGGGACAAATATAGCATGACTTTTGATTACATATTGAACCTCTCGCTAAAAACCAATTTAGGGTTGGGGGCAAGACATAAGAAGGGGTAAATGTTCAAATTTTCAGCCCTCTAACTCAATTTGTATAGTCTGTCCACGTGACACATAAGTACACAATCAGTTTTAATATCTATGTACATTCCTTTTAATTTGGGCCCCCTTTATAACACATGCTACAGGCCCCTCATTACTATGATCTGGCCCTGGGAGCGGGGATGTTGAAGTGGGGGTATGTTCATGTCTGGTGGTCACAGAAGTGGAGTAAGGGTCAAAGAGGTCAGAAGAAGGGTTGTGTTCTCTTGGAGAGATGGTAGAACCGTCATCTTGCCCTTAGCATGCCTGGGAGAAGCGTGTGGAGATCCTGTGATGCCCAGTAGCCATAATCTACCTTGTTTATACAGTCCAGGTGAAAGTAGAGATCGATATACCTGGCATTAGTTTGGCTGTAGGAGCTGTCGGAAATGACGACAGGTTGGGCGTCTAACAGCCTTAAGGGGCCTCCACTCCTTGGTGTGGAATCAGATTTGTCCTTCTCCCAGACTGGTTGCTTTCCCAAGGCTATAGTACTGGATCTGCCCAGCAATTTTACTCATAAATGGGAGAGGAGAAGGGAGATGGATGCATTTGTGCGAAGTGAATATAAAAAGCTCCGATCGGTGTTGGAATTCGGTTTGCCGATTCCATTGTCAGAGCTGTTACCGACGACGCCTATCGCACCCCAGTTAGACAGACCGACAGACAGACAAACTCAATAGTGCTCTCTTCTCCCATAGCAGATAAAAACAGGAAGGCTACAAGACGAAGGTGTACGTGCTGTGTAAGTTGGGTTAGGGGGATCCAGGATCTTCAGCCGGGCTAGGGGCCAATTTTCTTTAAACTTCGTTTGTCTAATCAGACTTTGGCGATAATGTTTTTGCTTTTGTTTTTGTTTTTGTTTTTTCTTGGTATTTTATGATTACTTGGGACCATTTGTTGTTTTTTTTTTGTTTTGATTGGGTTGTTTTTACAAAATTTCTGTGTTTAGATTTCTTAGCGTCTATTTTTTCATAAATTGTGATTTGCCCGAGCAGGGAGAGGTGTCCAGCCCGTACTCCCCCCCCCCCCTCGATTCACGCCCGAGGGTGCAAAAATAGTTCGGGACGCCCAATAAAATTCCTCCCGGAACCTCCTGTCTGTACCTAATGATAAACTTTTCTTATGAGTTACCCTTAGTACGCATGCACTGAGATTTGTTCTTCAACAGATCGCCAGACGGTAGGTACCCACCACCCTTTCCACGCCTACAGCAGTCAGCCACGTCTCCCAGGATGATGACGGATTCCTCACTATTTTCGGATGTACAGACAGACAATCAGGCTGACAGACTGAGTTGCCAAATAGTTGGATAGGTTTCCGGCCAAAAACACGCCCAAAAAACGGCCTTAAATCGCCAAATACAAAAATAGTGTTCAGTACACAGTTTTACCCGATTTACTCTGATCTGCCCCAAATTTAATACGTTTTGCACATTTTTTTTCCCTGGGGCAGAGGCGACAACACTTCAAAAAAAATCTATGCAAATCATTTTAAAATTGTATTGTTGGGACCGGGTCCCCCAAACATTTTAGACGTTCGACCCTTTTATGCAATACTCAATCCCCCAGGCGCACATAAAAATGTTAGTACTGCAACTGATAATAATTTTCGGGATGGCTTCGTTTCGTTTTTTATTCCAAAGAAAGAAAAACAGATCTGATCGAACGAAAAGGAAATTTGTGAAATTTAACCATAAAATGGCCAAAACAGCCACCCTGCAAACAGACAGATAGGCATCAAGTAGGCACACTGATGCAGTTCTAGAACGCGATGCCACAAATAGGTCTCAACCCGTCTTGTATATTTCCTTATTTTCAATGCTATCAAAGATTATTCCCCAACTTCCAACAAAAACATCCCAGTTGAAAGTGAACCAGTCAACTATTGAAGGTCGGAGACTCGCCATGTTTTTTTTTTGGGGGGGGGGCTTTTTTTGCTTTGCAAATTTCTATTTAGCTTTCAACTTTTTCCTTTTTTCTTTCTTTGCCATTTTTTTTTTTTTTGATATCTTCCTTCCGTCTGTTCGTTCCTTCTTCCTTTTCTTCTCTCGTGGTCTTCCTTCCTTTTTCTTTTTTTTTCTTTCTTTATCTTTCATGTTTTCTCTTTCACGCTTTGTATTTCTTTGTCCCTTCGTCTTTTCCTCTCTTCTTTCGTCTTGTCTCTTTCTTACTCTCCATTCCATTTTTTTCTTTCTTCCTCTTTTCTTCTTTCTCTCACTCTTTGTTTTTCTTCCATTTTCCTTCTTCCTTCGTTTTTGTTTCTTTTTTCTCATTTATTATTTCTCCCTTTTTCTTTTCTCTCCGTTCGTTTGCCTTCCTTGCCTTCCATCCTTCTGTCTTTCTCTCTTTCTTTCTTGCTTTCTTTCTTTCTCACCTTCTTCCTTTCTTTCCTTCCTCCCAACCGTCTTTGCTTCCTTCCTTTTTCTCCCTGTCTCTCTTCCACCTTCCTTCTTTCTTTCTTTCTTCCTCCCTTCATTCTTTCTTTCTCTCTTTCTTTCCTTTTCTTTCTTTATGTCTTTCTATCAGCCTTTTCCGCCAATTTCCATAAAATTCGACCATTCCTTTCATAAATCCCGCAATGGTGCATAATAGTTCAAGACATTTATGTGGATGTCTCATAATTTAATGTTCCAAACTTAATATAGACTAGGTGTGGCCCTTCTGGTCTGTATAGAATATGCCCAGTACACTATCAAGGGTAAACATTCTCTTTATCCAATCAATAAAAATAGAACTTATGCGCCCTACCTTGATTTACAGGTAAGTTATTACTTTAATATCTATTTAAATGCCAGCTCTTATCTCACTACAGTTGAAGAAATCTATGTGTGTCTGAATCGCGATTACTCTGCAACTTCGACATTCACAAGGTATATTAGTAAGTACACACGGCAGTGTAGTGTTGAGTAGGAAGTTGATTGCATCAGTGGTTTTAAGAATTAAAAATGGAAAATCATTAACCTCTATGAATTATCTCCCTTGACTTTTGCTCTTAAAAATACGTTTTACATTGATCGAACGCTATGGATGTATTTCTTCGAAATTTGATTCAACCAGAAAACTTTGATTTATTTTAGATTTTTACAAGAAAGAACATATTCTGTCCAAAACATACGACGTTGTTCCCCCAATGTTTAAAAAAAGAAAATTTCAATTGTTCAAAAAATAAATTCAAAATTTCGCTCCAATTTCAACAAAATTATGGAAATTGAAAGTTTGACTGAAATGGAATTGGTCCTGAGAATAAGGGTAGTTAGCTTTTATGGACCTAGCGACTCCCCCACCCTACCCCCCAGTCTACTTTTTCCGTCCTTCTACTTGGTTTTGCAAGCAAAAAGTAGGTCCTTTCTTTTCCCATACTCAGTACTTACGAATTCTTCGTTGTTATTATATTTTGGAATAAAATGCTAAACAATGCTTTCAATTTACGCATACACACACACACACACACACACACACACACATATATATATATATAAATATATATATATATATATATATATATATATATATATATATATATATATATATACAAGAGTGGTGTACGATGACTATGAATCTCAGTTGAAAGAGTTAGAAATTAAGCAACTTGGTTGCCTCAAAAATGTTTTATGAATACCGAATATAAGCGACACAGAGAAGGTAAAAGCAAAAGGTTCCATGGTGAAATCAAAGTGTAAAATTGAAGAGCCCAACTTATCATTCCCCTTCTCTCTCTCTCTCTCTCTCTCTCTCTCTCTCTATATATATATATATATATATATATATATATATATATATATATATATATATATATATCCTCATTCTCTGTGGATGCTCCCAACCTTTTTGAATTTGGTCCGAGAGTAATTGATTTGGGCTCTTATAAGCCTGCCTCCTCTTTCCCTCCTTTCCTCTCTCACTCTCACTCTCACTCTCTCTCTCTCTCTCTCTCTCTCTCTCTCTCTCTCTCTCTCTCTCTCTCTCTCTCTCTGTGTGAATGCTCTGGACCTTTTTCTTTTAGGTCTGAAAGAAAATTTGGCTCTCATAGACCTAACAGCGTTCGTTGCAGGTAAAAATAGAATCGTATGAAATAGAACTTCATGTAAGTCTAACGACCGTAACATATATTCTTACCAAATGTGAAATTCTTCTTTTTTTCTTTCTATTCTTTCAAACTGAACATATTTGTCAGTTTACCGAAACGGGATATGTAATTATCAGCTATTGTTATGAATTTAGGTCTTGCTGGCAAGTGATTCTTTGAGTTCAAAGCTGAGGACCAAAAACTTGGAAACTTAAAAAAAGTATTCATGAAAACTATCGAGGAAAAATTAATGGTTGACAGGGAACGAGACTTGATTTTCCTCCGTGACAATACGAGACCAAAAATATATAAAGAATGAAGTATGAAAATTTATTTCATATCTACCTAGGAAATTGAAGAAGTATTGCTATTCGGTTGCGTTTTTCCGTATATCCATCTGTCTGTGCACACTATATCTCCAAAAGTGCTCAATGAATTTCACTCAAAATTTAAAAGGAAGCAGTGAAAAAATGTGGAGGTGGATCCATGAATTCCTTTTCTTTATTGAGAGATATTTTTTCGTACAATTATGTATACGCTCCTGACTTTCCATACGATATCTCCAAAAGTTCTCAACAAATATCAATGCAATTTAGTTCAAGGACGGGCAATAGATACGAAAGATCTGATTAGATTTGGGGGTGAATCTTCACACTACTACCTCCTCTATGTCGTCATATGTTCACAATACATAATATCTCGCAAAGTTCATATCTCGAAAGACTCTCAATGGATTTAACAGGAAGGTAGTGCAATATACCACAAAAAAAGTGTTTATATTTCGGAGCGGATCCTTGCACAATCACTTCTCCTGACAAAGTCGTTTGCAGAAGTATGTGCGATTTGAATGCTTTCTAGTGTTATCAATTGTATGTCTTAATGCAATGTGCTTGCTTCTATCGCGATGAGTGGATGTTCGATTCCAAATAAATTTTTTTTTCGAATCAGGTCTGCCATATTCGATGGACATCATCCTTATCCTTGTCATCAGTCCTTTGGCGTCTGTCGTTGGATATAAACCTTCCCTATGATTCGTCAGACCTCTCTATCATGGGCGTCGCTCGGCCAATACTTTCTGAACTTGTGTAATTCGTTGCACCATCTTATTTTTTATCGATCATAGATTCGCATAATATCTCTGGGGATAGACGTTGTGATTCGTAATGTCCAGGAATTGTATGACCTTCTTGAAATATGATCAGCCTATTGCAATTTGAGTTTATCGAATGCTATGATATTTCTGGCTCCTGCCTTTTCTCTGATAGACTGTGATGTTTTGAGATTTTTTTCATTGTGATATTGAGCATGATTCTCTCCTGTGCGCGCTGCATCGTTCTCTGTTTTAGGCTCAATCTTTTGTTTAGGTTTCATCTTACAGCTACCATAGTTCACAAACGAGAAGATGCATTGGTTGAAGTCCATTGTTTTTAAGACTAATTGGATCTTCTCGTTCTTGAAGGTTTGGGTCGCTCTTCCTAAAGCTCACCAACTTGAGTGATTCTTCGCCTGATTTCTTCTTGTTTTTAGGATTTCATGAAGATTTGTAGTCCTAGGTAGAGGCAGTGGTTTACTTTCTCCAGTTCTGCGTTTTGATTTTGATCGTTGTATCTTTGTCCTGTTGGACAATCTTCTAAAATCAGAAAGCGCTCAGAGACTGCATACCTCAGCCGACGCCGTAGACTGAGTCAACGGGAAAAAAAATTTTGATTCTGGAATCCACCCCCAAATTTAACCTCTTCTTCCTCTACCCATTGACATTCATTGAGGACTTTTGATATTATATGGACTGACCCAAGCAAATACATAAATGTGGGGAAAAAAAGAACGGAAAATATCTCTCATTGTTAAAGAATGTTTCTTGATTAGCCCCCAAATCGAATCACTTCTTCCTTAGTTAGGTCCACTTCATCAATGAAATTTCATTACTATTAATTCAGAACTTTTGAAGATATCATTTGGACAGACTAAGGGAAAGACGGTCAGAAGGACGGAAAGACGCAGGGTAATACATTTACTTTCGTTGGCACAGGTAAATGTTGAGCCTGCAAAGCATTCAGCACCGTGTAGATATATTCTTTTATTCATGACAATCTTTGCTGGTTGAGCACTAAAATACGATAGCCTAATGATTGCTAGAGGGTTATCTCTCTTTAGGGCAAAAAATTATCATTTTCAGCAAACTTCATAGCTAAAAAATGTGTACACTTCAAATAACGGTGTTATCGCGATAAAATATCGTTCTTCAAATATGAGATATCACTCTTTAAATCTACGATATCGTTTATCGAAGATATCGTTTTTCAAATCTAAGCTATTGTTCTTCAAAGCAAAGATATCGTTCAATAAATCTAAGATATTGTTCTTCAAATTGTGCAGAAAGTCAATTTCGGCACATCAAATTGACTTTTTGCATCATGCCTGGATGCATTTGTGATCAGAGTTATTTTAATAAAGAAACGAATATACGGCGTTTTATATCTTAATAATCTTTATATCTCATCAATTTTTTGTTTAAGAATATAAGTGAAAAAACAACAACAAATTAATGGTTCTTATTTTCATTATTGTGTTAATATCAGATCAATACAGTGTATAAATATACCCTTTAGAGGCTTTGTATGAATTGTTGAGCGTACTAACATCCTTAGCAAGAAAATTAGCTGAGAGTGAAAAAAAAATCTAGCCATTTTTAGTCATCAACTTTTGACAGTCTTTATGCTATCTTGTCTTGGTACCATATGAGCTAACGTTACCTTATTTGCAATGGTCTACGTTTCAAAAACAGACGTAAAGACTGGATGTTCAAAGGAAATGGTTGGTTCCAAGTTCTCTTGCCAACCGTCATCTTTTTAAATGATAAATAAGTATTGAACTTCAAGCGGTAAAAAAATGTGAGAGATACCAACTGTCTAGTTTTGTCTTAGAACTATTATACACGAGCTACGTTATAATCAACAAACAGTAGTACACCAATTTTGGGAACTTATTCAATACACTTTAATACGACCGCTGTCAGGTTACAATCGAAACCAATCTTTTTGAATTAGGTTAGTTAAAACTGAACGCTAATGCCATCTGACGACAAAAATAGAACGACTCTTTTTGGCCGAATCAATATTTCTTTTTCCCACTTCTCTCGCTTTATTTCCGCTTCGTCCACTATTTTCTTTTTTATTTGTAATCATCTATCAAAACTGTCAACATAGGTCTCTACAGTTTTCAAGTTGGTCTGGCTATGTATAGATGAAAAGACCAGACGGCTGAAATTTCCAACCTTCACTCTTTATTACGTCTAGAAAAAAAAGTTTTATTTTGTTTTTGCAGAATCCCTCCATAGGTTTCAAGTGTGTGTTCCATTTGGAATGTAAGTTTGCGCTAAATTAGTCCTTTTATGCGTATCCGGCAGCATCGACATTTGTTTTTTGTTTTTTTTATCCAGACTTTTTTCAGTGATCACCACAACAAAAGGTGAAAAGAGTAACTTATTCATTGGACACCCCTCTTTTTTTATTGATCATCCTCAACACAACTTGCTATCAAAAGATGTTGGTCACGTGATACTTCCTAATGAGTGATTGACCTGACCTGCCTTCTTTTTATTCGCTATGGCAGTGTTTCCCAAAGCTTTTCGCATCACAGCGCCTTTAGTGTATAAGGATTTTTCATAGCGCACCAGACAGAAAATACTGGACAACTGTATTTGTGCTCCTGTGGTTAAGTTATTTAGTTTAAAAAAACAAACGGCTTCGGTTAAGCAAACTTGAGTGATCAAATATGACAAGATGGTTTTATCTATTTTTATTGACAGTATAAGGGTACTTTGGAAATTTAACATCGAGTGTGGTTAGAACAGGCACAAAGTAAAATTCTAGTTTAACATTATAAAAAAACACTATAAATCTATCACCAAATAACGAACAGGATACACAAGACGTGAGCAATCAGTTCGAGGATTTCCCAGAAGTTGTACTATGGGAGTCAAAGAAAGATATCAAACGAACAAAGAAAGGGAAAGCCCCTGATAACATCACCATCAATCTACTCAAAAAAACTGGTAGGACCATCTCGAGGAGATTAGCTATTCCATTCAACTTACGCCTAAAACAAAGTAAAGTTCCGAATATTGGAACGCGGCAATCATAATGATTTAATATAAAAAAGAATCCTATAAAACCTCAACAACTACAGACTTATAAGCCTTCTCAACTACATCGGAAAACCCTCTGATAAAAATGTACTTTTTTTCCCAAAACAAATTCAAAGCAGTCCAACCTACATGAAAAGTATTTTTTCATAATATTTTACTTGCTTAACCGAATTTCCACTAAATAATAAATCCTGTTATTTAAATTCATAAAATGTTATATAAGTATTTCTTTCTCTAATAATGCTGATTACTCGTGGGATGGAGGAGCCTGTTGTTCCCTACATGGTTTTTCAAAGCTTGGAATCAAACTGGTAACATCTACCCTCATTTTCTGTTTCATGTAATATTTTGTGCGATACTTTTTTTACCACCGAAAACCCACTTTCGCATAGATAAGTCTCTGCAAATGGAATTTGGATTCGCTGAGCCTTAGCACTTAGCAGAGGATATTCATCTTTCATTGATACCCGAAACTCAGTAATTCCATGTTAGCAAATTTGGTTTTTATTGCATTTTCGCAAGACAGCTCAATGAGATTTTTCTTCCTCGGCAGACGTCAAGTCAGATGGAAATTGAGCCCTGAATGGATCTTGAATTCATATGAATTTCTCCATCTTTTACACTTATAAACTAGTTACTAAGCTGAGATAGGTATTCTTCAAAAACGAATTTTATATCCTGAGTGAAATCAATCATTTTCACAAGCGGTTGCAACAACTTGAAGCACTCTTCGTCGGCGTATTCATTCATTTTTCTTTTCCGTAATATTTTTTTCCTGAAGGCTGAAATCTTCCCTATCAATTTCACTACGTTTATGTTGCATCCTTGCAGGCGACTAGTTGAGCACATTTAACTTTTCAAAGATATCAGACGAATACGCCAATTCGATTAGAAAAATGTATCCACAAAATATTTGACGTATTCGTGTCGGTCACTTTCAAGATAAGCGAAAATTTCCTCTCGTAATTCGGATGTATGGAACAGTACACTTCCATAAGCCGGCCACCGTGAGCTTCAGCAGTATAACAAAAATGTCTGCTTGGCCCCCATATTTCCGCATACATTTTCGAAAAAACCGTACCTTTAATGGCCGACTTTTTATATAGCTGATCGTTTTCACTTCACATACCAGGGCCAGATTCACTGGATGACTTGAATGCTTTAATGTAAGTGCTTCCCTGGGAATTATACAATGGGTCCACAGTACATCAGGAGCTTTACTTCGGCAGAATGCTTACAAACCTCCTTAATTATCGCCCACTCTTAATCATTTTCATTGATAAATATGTCTGGTATCTTGGACTAATCGCGAACCTCGGTATCTGCAGTTATAATCTTACAAAATAGAAGATCTATAATTTTATAAGCATCAACAAATCCCGCATAACAGATGAGATTAGCATCCTTATTACTGTTAGTGGCCTCATCCGGCTTCAACCAAAATTCCTTCAATTTCATTTTCCTAATCTATTCAGATCCTCTGTTATGTGCTGGATTCTGTATCAAATCATGTTATCTGATAAAATCACCTTTGAGGATAGTTTCACTAATCATAATCTGTACCGTATCTACAGCGCCCGGTAAAATCAGACCTTCTGCCATTATACACTTTTTGGCTTTTGCAACTCTGTATGGTTCATTATAGAATACTAACAAAGCATTGTTTGATTTTGACACACGCTTAGAAAAATTACGTTTCTATTGTTGTAAAGCTTTTGTGACTTTCTGCTAAAATAGTCACAAGGTGTATCAAACATGTAGAGATAATTTGTTTATAAAGTGGCACTTTGATTTACTTGGAAGCATTCTCACTGATGCCAAAACTTTCAAATACAATAGACACCGAGGTCTCTATTCATTGATCATTAAATTTACGATTTTCCGACTTTTCCCGTCTCCTTGTCTGGTTTGTATTATGCTCCATCACTTCTACAACGTTTATTAATGCTTGATATAAACGACCTTCCTATTTGCACGAAAGAGTAAAAATCTGAAATACTCAATTTCAAAAAAAAATTTCAATTTATATTCAATTATTCTTATTTCATTATTATTCTTTATTTCGTTAAAAAAAAAATTTTCAACTTAATACTCTGATCACACCACCATTCAGTAGATTCAATCTTTAATGGGACCCACAAGGAATCTGCAGTTAATGTTGTACACAGTTTAGAATAATCCAGAAGGCAATTCTTGTCTCACAAATCTTTAAAAAAAAACATACTCTGATATGGTTCTGATACTTATGTTGCAAAGTGTATCAGATAGTTGTACAGTAACATTCACAGTACGCAACCCGCCGGGAGGACGACTGCGGAGAATTGGAAGAATGGATAAAGCAGAAGACAAAGAGAAGAATAAAAGATGAAGGGAATGATGGCAGACAGCAGAAAAATAATAGAAATCAACGGCAAACCGAAATTTCTGTCGATGTATAACTATATTAAAATTTCCGAATATCCTGGGGCACCCCTGAGAGCTAACCGCTGCACCCAGGGCGCTGCAGCGCTGACTTGGAAAACCTCTGCACTATGGTCTGATTCAGGAACGGATCAATAGTTCAAGGGGAGGGATTTACCAAGATGTATTGAAGTAGTCGCAAAGACTGAATGTTTCAAAAAGATCGTTGGTTCCCAGACGTTTTTGCTGAATGTCGGAGGCTGGTACTGATTCAGTTTCTCTACCGTGACAACAACAAGAACAATCCTCACTCGATTCAGCTGATTAAACTGTTCACTATTTGTCTGTCCTGTCATGTTGAGACAAACCGATGTTCCCTACCGCAATTTAAAACACGACCAAGTGCTCGGTAAGTGGTACACTTACCGACTGAGCCAAACTGAAAAGAGTTACATTTCTACGAAAACTTATATTACAGATATGCAAGGGCTTATTTCATTCTATCCGATAAATACCTTTATATTTAGAAAAATATTTTTATTTTTATTTTTATTTTTTCTATACACAAAATAGAAGTTACAATAATCATCTTCAGACAGAGTAGAAGTAGGAGAGGTATTTGATCCTGACGCAGTCGGGCTTGTTTTGAATGAAAAATAAGCATTGAACTTCCCATTTGCTCTGAATCGATAATACGGCAAGTTTGAGAATTTCTCTTTTTGATGCACGTTGTCACGATTCAATGGAAGACAATGTTTTTTTGTATGAAATTAGTTGAAACTAAATGCTCCAAAAGCCATCTAACCACAAAACCCGAACGAACCCTTTTGACCGACTCAATATTTCCGTTTACCACTTCTCTCGCTTTATTCCCACTTCCATGGGGGGCATGGGGTGTATGCATGTCGTTGTGTGCGGCTATAAATATTTACAGAAAAGAAATATGCGTCTTTCAGATGTCAGATAAGTGTGTGTGTGTCTTTGGCGATGGACATATTGCAAAACCCGGTGATGTATATTTATTGTGTGTATTAATGAGTGCGTTAATGAGTGATGTATGCTTGTGCTTGTACTGTCGTATGATTATCGCCTGTGGTTGTTGGTATGAGAGTGTGTATTTATGTGCCGTTGTGTGCGTGTGTGTGAAGATATGTACGAAAATAGATGTATGTTCATTTTATATGTTAGATATGTGTGTGTGTCTAAAATGGTGAGCATATTTGTACCGCCCGTTTGTCTGTGTGTATGTGTGTGTTGTCGCATTGTATACATTAACCAGTATATTAATACATCATGTCCATTTGTGTTGTATTGTGTGTATTCTCAGGAGCAGATTTTGCGGAATTTATGAGATGTACTAACCTGCTAGGATTGGGTGTTGATTGACTGTATTAATGGTGATACCTTGTTTCGCTATGAGCTTGGCTAGACGTGGTCATATATTGAAAGAACCTGTGCACTGCCAGATAGGGTCGGTCATTGCAAATAGCACTGATTCGATGCATTTGCAAATCGCTTTGTTGTGTATGTGTTTGATCTTGGCTTGTTTTAGATCAAACTTATAGCCCAGTTCGTTGCCAAATGACCTTGCTTTATGATACATTCCCTGTCGTGCAAAATACAGACAAGTTATGTAGGATTCTGTAAAATTCCGCTGGCAGTATTTCCTCGTTTCTGTTTTGAATCATTCGTACTTTCTTGAGTGAACTACATCTTGAACGTACAGTCTTCCTCTGCACCCTGTCGGTCTCACTCCTCACACTACTATCATTCATTTCTCTCACTAACATTCCATGATTCTTTCTTCATCCCTTTTCCGCCTTCTCAATCATCCCCTTCTCTACCGACTCTATTTCTCAAACGTCACTATTTTACTCATCATCATCATCATCATCACTGCAACTAGCTTAGGCATCGTCCCTCTCTTTTTTTCCCTGGACAACTCTTTCTTTAGCTTTTTTATAGTCTCTTCTTTTCTCTTTCGGTCTATTGTAGAATCCCACCCACACCTCTATTTATCTCCCCCTATGTCTCTTTCTCTCTCTCTTTCCCCTTCTCAAACCTCTCTCTTTTTTCTCTTTTTCTTCGTCTATTAGGGTCTGTTTCAAAGCCTACCATCCTTTTTTTCTCTTTCTTCTCTCTTGCCCTCCTCTCTCACTCTCTTCATCTTCCTCTGTCTACACAGTTCTTGGTGTTTCTCTTTTCGCTTCTGTTTCATAGCCTCTCTCACTCTCTTTCTCACTGTCTGTCTCCCCCTCTCCTTCTCTCTCTATACATACAACTGTCTTTTTTCTCTCTTCCCTCTTCTCCCTCTCTTTCCTCTTCTCTCTCTCTCTCTCTCTCTTGTATGGTCTATTTCCCCACAACATTTCCCGATGTTTCCCGTTTTATTGGCAATGTCGCCAGAACATTACATTCATCATCAAAATTTTATTCTTTATCCTTTGTAAAGCTTTTATTTCTCTTTTTTCCGTTTTCTTTCTCAACCTACCTTTGCAACTATTTCGTCTACATCGAATGGAGACAATGTGTGAGAATGACACCCAACGCAGACTACGTACATACTGGTAGGTAGTAAGAATCAGGTAGGAAAAGGTAAAAGAAAACAACAGGTCTGGTTAGTCACTCAATCGAAACTGTCACGCAACAAACGTCTTTTGGCAGCGTGCTGCGTTCAGTGTGATCATTTAAAAAATTAGGGAAAAAAGTATGATCAATGAATAAGTTACTTCTGTGGTCTTTCGTTAGGCGGTGATCAATAAAAAAAGGCTGAATTTTCGAAAAAAACAAGCGGTCACAAACTAAGGTATCAATTTAGCATAAACTCACATCGCAAATTGAAGCCCCACACCCACCCGAAACCTGTACGAGGTGTAATTTGCATAGAATAAAACAAAAACGTCTTTTTAGATGTAATAAGGAGTGAATGTTCGAATTTCCGTCCCTCTAGCTCCACTGGTGCAGCAAATACAAATGAAACAAACATTGCCCGCAAAGCCAGACCAGCTTAAAAACTGAAGTAACCTATCCAACTTTTGTTTATTCATTTCATCACATTTTATTAAATAAAGTATTGTAAATTATTATGAATCATTTTTCTGTTACAATTACCTTTATCTGGGAGGTTCGTGAGTTCGATTCTCAAAGGAACGTATTCTTTTTCCCCGATCTGCACTGTTAATTCATTTACTCACTGCTGATAATGAACTGGTCCAGGTTCAGCAGCGATAATAAAAGCAACAACAATTAAGATGAAGGTAAATAGTAGCAAAAAATTAATGATAATGAAGAAACCTATGTTGACAGTTTTTGGTGACAGTTTTGGTTGACGGTTTCTAATATATACCTAATGTAGAGTATATAGGTAGGTAGGTAGGTAGTCAGGTAAGTAAGTAGGTAGGTAGGTGAGATTCGGGTGAAAAGATAAATGAGACCGAAACGTAACCAGGTCGGTTGAAGAGTACTGATAAGCCAGTGGTTGAGGGATGAGCTTGGCTAAGAATTTGGATACCATTCTTGTGTTCTTGCTTCCTTTTCGATTCTTCATATTGTATCTCTTGACATTCACCTCCAGACTACTCTCAGCAGTCAAGGACACACCTTGGCCTATCTTCTCACACTTATCGTCTTTGCAAGTGTCTATCTATGTATGCACGTACGTGTATATACTCATGTATATACGTACTATGCTTATTGGAACCAAAGATTCGTTCTCTTGTTCGAAAACGAGAAAAAGTTACTAAAACGATGCTCCAAGTCTGTTATATCTAATGAAACGTATATGGAATAAAAATTGCCACCAGAGTGAATATATGTACACGTGTATTTGTGTCAACGCTTATATGTGGATATTTACATGCGTACGTACATACATGCGTACGTTTGCACGTACACGTAGGTATGGGAGTATGAATTCACGTATGCGTGTATGAACGTCATAAATACGTATGTACAAATATACTATCATGTAACACAGTGTTTTTTTTTTAAGTGTAAACACAAGTTTGGGAATACATATGCCAGGATTTAATTGTTTGGACAAATAATTTCCAGATGAAGATTTTCTACAATCTTTCTTCATAACATAAACATTATTACAATATCATTGACATGCTTACTAGTTTCGGGTATGTTGTTTGACAAATGTCGTTTTGTTGCCAAAAGTCCATTTGAGTTTGTGTTCGTCTGCCCGAAGTTTCCGAAGAAAAAAAAAACGAATGAAAAATTGATAAAATGCAAAAAAAAACAAAACATACCAAAGTTTCTTATTCAGTATGGCTGTCCTATTCTTACAAATTGCACGAAATCGCTGTCGAAATATTGAAAAATCGATGAAAGGAAAAAAAATGGCCTGATTTTTTTCTATGTGAAATTACTTCTTTGGAATCGGGTGTATGCTGATGACGTTAGCGTTTTGCCAGTCTATTTACCCCAACAATGGATCTGCGAGTAGAACCCGTTTGGCTGTCATTGTTTGAGTAGTTCAAATAATCTTATGGGATTGGTTGCTCACATCGTGAGAGGATTATAGTTGATGGACGATGATAGCTTGATGAAAGGTGGATTCATGCCTTTCCCAAGGGCATTATCCACTTACTGTGAATAACATGAATTTCTGTCATTGTAGTTATTTGGCTTACTCAATGAAATTTCCGTTTTATAGTGATTAATGGCAACTCAGTTCTGTCTGTTGTAAGTTGGAGCTTTTTATCTTGCAATGGATAATTTGAAGGAAAAATTGATACACTTTGGAATCGTAAGTACGCTAATGACGTCAACAATTTGCCATTCTATAGACTTACCCAAATAAGGGATATTGCATCCGTGAGTAGGGGTTTTATCTTGCAATGGATAATTTGCAATTGAGTATCTTGCGATGGACAAGGTATTTTATCCTGTAATGGTTAACGCTTATTCTTCAATATTTTCCACAGGGTCTAAATTAAAATTCGAACCAAGTTCGACGGTCCCATTTTCCAAGCTGGTAACCATTCCGCTACACTACGTTGCCATGGGGAATATGTTATATTCTTGAAACAAGAACCATAAGTTCAACGGTGCGTCCACCATCTGTGGTAGTTGTAACAGGTGGACAGAGACGAGACGAGAAAGAGGTTCACCCGAAGGTCTGGACGAAGTTTCATATCAACCCAACACGATCCGACTGAGAAAATCAATATTTAACATATTGGGGACCGAGGAAAAAGTGTGTTATAGAGATGCGAGATGCAAAAATTATTTGATGATGACATCTTATCCAAGCACAGAATATTAAACTAGACCAGACGAAATAATCCAACAAGCTCAGAAATTGCTCTACACAGGTTTCACCTGATTCGATTTCGTCTGTCATCGAAAATAAATATAATATTAGGAATTCCATTTATTCATCGACCATAAAACCTTATCTTTCTTTTTTTTCTGTTTTCTAACTGCGATGTAAGTCGACAGTTCTCAGGAAGTGGAAAATTTCATGTTGAGACCAATTTTCAAATCGGTTAACAGCGCTTGTAAAGAATTAAATGGTTAAAGAGAAATAGACAGCGTTTTTGTTTGTTTGTTTGTTTTTTTTTCAATCTGTCCAAAGCGTTGGTAAATATGGAAAGATACGCTATGGAGAGTGTACAAAGAAATACGAATATTTTTCTTTTTTTTTACGTCACACTACATCATATCCTTCCTTTTCTACATCCATTGTCGAAATAAAAATATAGACAGTACTAGAGAGAGAGAGAGAGAGAGAGAGCAGTCTATACATCGTTCATATACACTCCATTTATATATATATATATTTTTTAAGTATAGCATTTTAGACAATTTTTTTGTTTTATTATCAAATTCCTATTATTGAGTTTCAACATAGTTTTTGTTTGTCACGACGATGTCAATGACCTCACCAAAAACCAGTGTCGCCATGCCAGTATGAATAAGAGTTGTATACGCCAAAAAACAGAAGATGAATTCTCCCTCTCAATTCAGATCGACTTGTTGTAATGAAAGAAGTACTAATAAAGGAAATGAAATGGGATACATAGTTTTGGAATTCTATTGTGTAGAGAAATGAATTCTGTTTTGTTCACTTTTTCGATTTTAATGAAGCAAGGCAGAGTTGACCTTAGCGCTGCCAAGCTTATTGTTTATGCGATATTTTTTTTTTGTTTTGTATCAGGCGTTTAACGGTGATTAACCGGAAAGTAAATAGTTTTATGAGAGATACAAATGTTGACAAATACTGTCAAAAATTCTATGGACAACGTCGTAGTTTTTTCTTAACAGAGTCTGTTCTTTTCCTTATTTCTTTGATGAACTGTGCAGTTAGTCTGGAATTGACTTTGTTTCCCTACCATATCAAGAACAGCAAGAACAATACTCACCAAAATAAGTGGCGTAAACTGATGTATAAAATTAACATACCACTACTGTGATTCGAACTTACGACATACTGATTGCCAAATATGCATGCGATTATTTTATTCTTGTATATAAATATATCTATACAATATGCATATACAGTATATACTCGCCGTTACAGTCAATACTTGAACAACCGTAGCGTCAAAATTTGAAGTTGTGTAAAAAGATACATCGAGGGATAAGTGTGGTCTGAATGAATTCCATTTATGACATCACTGACGTTTTCCACTGGAAAATGTATTGTGAAAAATATCTAAAAATATCTAGATTCTCTATAATCTAGATATTATTCAAAATGAGGCTCGAAGAAGGTCTACTAGAGCACTGATGCTAATTCTCAGGCCTGTTGACAAAACTGTATTGCCAGGAGCGCTAGAACACTCAAACGTAGAAATAAACACGCAATTTTTTGAATAAAGAACCGTTTGCCATCTTTGATGGCTACGGTTGTTTTTTTGTTTTTTTCATTTGTTATACATACAATACAAAAGTTGCAGTAATCATCTTTAGTCGGAGTAAAAGATGTGGAGTTTGACCCTGCAGCAGCCAGCCTTGTCTTTTTTCTTCTTTCTTTTGCTCTTTCTTTCTTTCGGACCCTTCCTCTTCATTTTACTTTCTTTCTCTCTTCTTGATCATTTTCTTTCCTTTCCTTCTCTTCTTTCTTTCTCCTTTTTTTTCTCTCGTCGTCACTTTTTATGATTGTTTTTTCTGTAAAACGTTCAATCTTCATCCTATCAATTCATTTTAAAAACTTTCCTTCATCCAAACTTTTCTTCAATTTTTCCTTCTCCACTCAAAAAGATGAATGAACAATTTATTGTTTATTCATTTTTTTCTCTATTCATTTTTTCTCCTTAACCTTCCACTTCTTTTATCTTTCTTTTTTTTTCTAAATCTTCTTTCTTTCATCCTTTCTTTCTTCAAAACCTTTCCTCTTTTCTTTTTTTTTCTTTTGTGTGTGTGTCGAGCTATCATTTTTTAGCCATCCTTAATTCTTTCATTCCCTTTCAAAATATTTTCGTTTTCTTTTTATTTCTTTTTCGCTGTTTCTTTTCCTCTTTCTTTTTCTTTCAAGTCTCTCTTCATTTCTTTCCTTCCTGTCCTCGTTCCTTCGGTCCTTCGTTTCTTCATTCATTGCATTTTCTTTGTTTCCTCCTTCCTTCCTTTCTTCTTTGCCTACCCCTTCCTCCCACCCGTCTTTCCTTCCTCCATCCCCTCTTGACTGTTTAGTGACCCCAAAAATCACAACAAATCAGCAGACCCGCTATTCAACTTCCTTTCCTTCTATCAAGCCACCGTCCCCCCCTCTGTCTGTCTGTCTCTGTCACTCTCTCTCTCTGTCTCTCTCTCTCTCTCTCTCTCTCTCCGTTTCCTTCTTCGTCCTGACGCTTTTGCCCTTTGCATCGTCGAGAAGATCAAGATTCACGGCTTCCGAATTTGGTTCATTCGTACCCATTTTGGTTCTTTTCACACGATTTGGTTCTTTTGGTTGACGTTGCGTAAATAAAGTACTTTTCTTTAATTTCACTCATTTAATTTAGTATCACGATAAAACATGACATTATCTAAAAACAATGATGAGTTTGCATTGAGTTTGCAAAAATATTTGATTCTAGAACATTTTGGTCACGTGACATATTGTGTGCGTGAGCGTGAAGTATCAAGCTTTAGACAGGAGCATGGTTGCTAATTTAACTATTCCGGAGCTAGATAAAGCCAAAATAGAGCCAAATTGGCATCACCGGTGAGTATTTTAACCTTTATTATTAACTAGCTGAAAATGTCGGCCTGGGTATGTGGAGCATGCGATCGTTAAACACTAAATCATTAATCAACTCGCAGTTTTACAGCCTAAATAGCTGGTGATAACCGACCGGAGGGCGGATATCTTCAGATAGTGTTGATAAAAATTGAGAGTAAATTGTTTATTTTTAAGTGAATAGTGTAAAAACTTTTTACTTTTCAGTTTACTGTTTAATTTACTCCCCAAAATTGAAATATGAGTGTATATTTTATTTAAATGAAAACTGTCGTTTTATTACAGAATTATAGTTTAAAACCATCTGGAGGGAATTATCCAAAACCGTTGGGGGTGGGTAAAACGTAATTGTCTGAGTGAAACGTCGTGACATAGAGGGCGAGCAAATCTTTTGCGAATTTATTGAATGATTTAACTTAATTTTTGCTCATTTATCTATCTAATCATTCATAAAGTATTTTATTGTAGCTAAATATGATAAATATGAGCACTTGCCATGTTTGGTTCTTTTCTTACAGTTATATATTTGGTTCTTTTTTGGTGGCCATTTTGGTACTTTCATTGACAATTTCTAGGCAGCCCTGGATCTGATATGGTCATAGTTCGTCACTTGTTTACTGGCAACTGGATCTGACACTGGAAAGTTAAATCTTGCATCTATAGTGGGGGCGTGATGTCTTCAATTCTGGTCAGTATGGCTTCCATATCGAGTGCTTATGACATCTTTGACGTTTCACAGGCATCTGTCCACTTCGCGAAAATCGGGCCATCACCAAATGTCATTTCCGTTGCAACTCGTCCAATTTTCCCACAAGAACATCATCTAAAACTTTCTTCAGAGTTTAGGATCTATATTTTGTCAGGAATGAATCCAAACGAGGGAGGTAAGAAGGTTTGACCCTCCTCCGCTCAGGCAAATCACAATTAAACATCTCTGCGGATTGTAATTATAAAGTAGCCTAAAAAACAGAGTTTGGGTCAAACGAGTACAAACCTGGCGTTGACTTGTTTTCCTAAAAAGGACGAGAACACTAAGGACAACCTTTTATCAACCAAACTGACAAATCTTACGAATCAACGAAAATGAATCTTACAGATAAGCAAAGGCGTATTACATTCTAATAAGTAAATACTTTTATAATAAAAGGGTATAATAAAAAAAACACAATTTTATTTATCAAAATATATGTAAACAATATAACAAAAAAGTTACTGTGATCATCTTCAATTGGAATTGAAGTTGGAGCGGTGACCAGGTTTGTATTATTTTGTTCTTCATCGAATATAAGGATGATTTCTTTTTTCTTATTATTCATAATTTTCTAATTTAATGGTTCGGTGGTGAATTTACTTGATCATTTTCTTTTACTCTTCTGTCAATACTAGTGCTAAGAAGTTACGACACTAATGTAAGGAAAATACCGGATCACATATTCGAAAACTCCAGTACAAAGTCTGGAGTTGACGTTGTTTTGCTAACGCGAAAAGAACGACAAGAACAATCCTCATTCAAATGAAAATGAATACATTTATTAAGGAAAATATCGTGTTTATACTTTTTATTTGCTATATATACAATACAAAAATTGCAGTTATCATCTTCAGTCGAAATAAAAGCGGGTGTAGATAGATAGATATGAACAGACAAGGATAGATAGATAGATAGATAGATAGATAGATAGATAGATAGATAGATAGATAGATAGATAGATAGATAGATATGAACAGACAAGGATAGATAGATAGATAGATAGATAGATAGATAGATAGATAGATAGATAGATAGATAGATAGATAGATAGATAGATATAAACAGACTAGGATAGATAGATAGATAGATAGATAGATAGATAGATAGATATGAATAGACTAGGACAGATAGATAGATACTAAAGTTGTTCTTACTCTGAAAAGGCGATACTATAAGAGGAAACCTTGTTGCAAGCATAAAATATGGAGTTTTAATCCATTTTTGCTGATTCTTTAAAAGCTCTTCTTTAATCATCTCGCATCAAATTTTGTACAGTCTTCTAGAGGACTGATTTCAAATCCGACAAAGAGGAAGAGAGAGAGAGAGAATGGGGCGAAATCAGAGAGAGGGGAGGGGATTCAAAGAGAGACAAAGAGGGGTTTGGTCACAGAGAGAGAGAGACAGACAGACAGACAGACAGAGAGGTGAAGTCAGAGAGAGTCAGATTCGAAGTCAGAGATTAAAAGAGAAGCGAAATCAGAGAGAGAGAAAGAGGAGGTGGATCCAGAGAGAGAGGGGGGATAGATGAATTCAGAGAGAGAGAGAGGGTTACAAAGTTAGAGAGAGAGAGAGAGAATAACAGAAGAATACGCGGGGGTCATAAACAGATAGGGAGATGTTCCTAAAGAAAACGAAAAAAAAACAAAGACGTCATTTCTTCGCAAAATCGACATCAGAAAAAACATTACAAATAAAAAAAAACAGGAAGTCCCTTTCATTTCAAATCTAGTTCGATATGCACACACCGTTTCCACACAGAAGATGGAAATATGTTTGAGGCATTAGGTATATAGCAAGACTGTTTTGGGGGGAAGTGGGGGTACGTATACGTCCAGACTGAGTTTTGGGAACTAGGTATACAGCAAGGATGGGCTTTGGGAACTAGGTATACATTAAAGCTGAGAGTGTGGAACTAGGTATACAATAAGACTAGTGTTTCGATAACTAGGTGCACGTTAAGGCTAGGTTTGAGGGGAATAGGTATACGGTAAGGCTGGGTTTGGTAGAATTAGATATACGGCAGTGTCTCCATTAGTAAACACTGAACGTACAAAAAAAACCCCTGGATATTGAGAAATAGGTATACGCCGTACCCACGAGTACAGCACCCCATCTCCGCCTCAGTTCCACCCCGCAAAGTCATTAAGCAAAGAAGTTTCTCTTCAACAAGACTGGATTCCAAATGGAGTCTTCGTTCCTTTGTCTATATCAATCCAAATCTAAGAGCTTTAGAGGAATCGATCGGAAGAGAGATAGAAATATCGATTTTAAAAACGGTTCATCTTAACTACCTGAATGGTTGATGATGAATTCAAAATCAACTGCTGCTGAATTAGAAACTGGCAACCAAAAACTGTCGACATAGGTTTCTGCAGCTTTCAAGTCGGTGTGGCTGGCAATGAATGTATCAGTGGCGTAGTGTGCTTTGTATCTTGGGTGTACTGTGAGGACAAAAACGCAAAAAAGATCTAAGTCTATGTAGAAAGCAACGGGCAGTATAAGCCTTTTAACTACAATGTAGGGAAGGCGGTCCCGATGTGAAAAACGATGAACAAATGGAAAGAGATAATTGACAAAAATTGATTGGATTCTATTATCCATTGATAATGTTGTCTAATCCAAATTCAGGTTTCCATTAATTCTCTGATTTCTACAATCGGGACAAAAAGGCTTCAATGTCCATTGCTTTTTACAGACACAAAATATGTTTACGTTTTTGCACATCTGTTGCACACAGCACATACACGATACAAAGCACCATACTCCACTAGTATGCATCAAGTATACAGGCCGCATCAATCGAGCTAGAGGGCTGAAAATTTGAATATTTACTCTTTGTTATATTTAGAAAAAACACGACTATTCTTCTGTTTTTTGAGAATAGGTTTTTCATATTCAGGTTCAATTTACAACGCAAGTCCATGATAGATTGGTCCTTTTTTATGTCCGGCAGTATACACGCTTGTTTTTTTTTTTGGTTTTTTTGAGGGGGGTATGACTTTTTGTGATCTCTGCCCAACAGAGGGACACGGAAGTAACTTATTATATATATTTATTGATCAGTTGGTCATGTAATGGTCTCTATTTAGTGACTAACCAGACCTGTTTTTCGGCCTTTTTTACAAATTTCGTTCTTCATCCGTAGAGACATTTATTCCATATTCAAAAGGACGTTTCGCTTTTTTTGATTACTAACATCAGATGGAACAGGTCTGGTCAGTCTCTCAATAGAAACAGTCACATGACCAACAGTTTTTTTGGGGGGGGCAGCATGCCATGTTGGGTGTGATCAATTAAAAAATGGAAGAAGGGATCATCAATGAGAAAGTCACTTCTCTCGCCTTTTGTTGGATAATGATCACTAAAAAAAACAGTCTGAATTTCTGTAATACGAATGTGAATGTTATCGGGTACAAACTAAGGAACCGATGTGAGATTAACTCTCTTGCAAATTGGAACTGCCACTAAAAGTCTATTTTGGGTGATTTTCAAAAACAAAAACACGTCTTTCCCGAGGCATAATGTAGAGAAATTGTGTACAATTTTAAGATCTGAAGATCCATTAGAGCGACCTGAATGCATGGTACATACATATCCAGCGAGACCAACTTAAAAACTGAAGAATATTATGTTGACAGTTTTTGTTGACGATTACTAATGGATGAACAATTCAATTTTAACAAGTTCATGACTGAAAGGGATAAGCAAAGGGTTATTTAAAAAATGCTTAGTGCTGGCTTTCACTAAGACGAAACAATAATGGCGTAAAGGTTCACACATTAGTTAGTCCACGTCTGTCAAAGCAGGCAACGGATATAGCGGCCATTTCACTTCTGCCTCACTGGGTAAGCTTATTTGTGCCAAACAGCTATAAGGCCGGGAAGAATTTGAACCTAGTTTGCCCTTTCCATTGTATGTGTATATATTTCAGTCTGTTCGTATCTATTTACCTATCCCAGTTTTATCTATCTATCTTAGCCTGTTCGTATCTATCAATCTATCTATCTATCAATCTATCTATCTATCAATCTATCTATCTATCTATCTATCTATCTATCTATCTATCTCAGTCTGTTCGTATCTATCTATTTATCTATCTATCTCAGTTTGTTCGAATCTATGTATATCATTACATTGAGCCGTCAAGAGGATCTCTACAATTATCACATATCTATCTATCCATCTATCTATCTATCTATCTATCTATCTATCTATCTATCTATCTATCTATCTATCTATCTATCTATCTATCTATCTATCTCAGTCTGCCCAAATCTATCTATACATCTATCTATCTCAGTCTGTCTATCTATCTATCTATCTGTCTTGGACGCCAACCATTGCTTGATGTTCAGTCAGCCAGTCCCACAGACCAACCCGCTGTGGTGAGAGTTCGATCCTATCCAAGATTTGTATTCATCCAACTCACGGAAAGAATGAACAGGGTTTACCCTCAACAGCGAGTATTAGAAACCGTCACCAACTGTCACCAAACTGACAACAAAAATTTCTTCAGTTTTCAAGTTGGTCTGTCTAGCTATGTATGTATGTATGTATGTATGTATGTATGTATGTATAATGCATACAGGCTGCACCAGTGGGATTTCAGGTCTGAAAATTCAAAACTTTACTCATTATGTCTAAATAAACCAAATAGGTTTTTAGGGGGAGGCTACAATTTGCAATATAAGTTCATGCTAAATTGACCCCATACTTTGTTTCCAGTGTCATTCACACTTGTTTTTTTGTTTTTTGTTTTCTTTTACCGATCACTGCCCAACAAAAAGCAAGAGAAACAACTCATTCATCGATCTTTCCTTTTTCCAGATTTTCTAATTGATCAACCTCAACGCGGCGCATGCTGGCAAAAGACACCGGTCATGTTGTGCTTTCTATTGAGCGACTAACCAGACCTGCCTGATTTAGTTCAGGTTTGATGCCGTCATGAGGAATAATAATTTCATCAGGCTGATAGATTACTCAGCTCACCTTGTGGAAGAAAGTAGTTTCGATGAAGAAGGGAGAGAACTGGGGAGAGATGACGTGTTGCGAATGTTGCGGAGAACAGAATGAAAGACAGAAGAAGGAAAGAAAAAGATGAAAGGAAACATTTTGAAAAAATTTAAAGCTATGAAAAAAAAAATGAAGAAAATCTTTAAAAAAAAGAATTGAAAATTGAGATCAGAGGTAAATGAAAGAAATAAAAGTAGAAAGGATGAATGAAGAAAGGAGAAAGAGGGAGGAGAAGTAAGGAGTGTAGAAAGAGAAAGGAAGAAAGAGGGGAGGAAGAAAGAAAAAAGAAAGGGGAAGAGGAAAGAAGGGTGAAGGAAAGAAGGAAGGAACAAAGGGAGGAAAAGTGAAGGAAGATTTTTAAAAAGTAGATAGCAAATAAAGAAAGACGTCGAGTAGAGAAAAGGAAAAAGAAGAAAAGGAAAAAGAAAGATGGAAGGGGAAAAGATAGGAAGACATGAAGGAAGGAAAAGGGGTGGGGAATTAAAAAAAAGAAAGTGACAAATAAAGAAAGTCCGGTAAAAGGAGGGGGGAAAAGGAAAAAGATAAAAAAAATGTATTGAGCATGTGAAATATAAATTAAATAAAGAAAAAGAAATAAAGGAAAAGGAGAGAAAGAAAGAAAAAAGAAAGGAAGGGAAAATGAAAAGAATTATATAAATATGATAAAAGAAAGAAGTTTGCCAACAAAGAAAAGAAGATTTGAAAAAAAAATGCATGAATGTGCTTGTGAAAGGTGGGGGTAAGAGAAGGGAGTTATAAACGATGGAAAGCAAGTGAAATAATAAGTTAAATAAAGAAAAAGAAATAGAGGAAAAGAAGAGAAAGAAAGAAAAAAGAAAGGAAGGAAAAATGAATATATATATATATATATATATATATATATATATATATATATATATATATATATATATATATATATATATATAATAAAAGAAAGAAATTAGCAAACAAAGAAAGGAAGATTTGAAAAAAAAAATGCAAGAATGTGCTTGTGAAATATTTCTCAGTAACACATCAAAGCGTTAAATTTCAGCTGGTGAATCGCATCAGCAAAGAAAGTAAAGAAAGAAATGTTCCAACGATGTAGGACTGACTAATCCAGAAGCATCAATTCCTCACCTGCCACGCTATTGTGCGAACCAGTCAGGCTTGTTCCGCCTCGCCAGCCTCCAGATCAATAGCGTTACAGTTCACTTCATACGCTCACTTCCTCTGCCGACGCCATATTCTAACCGGGTTGAGTCACGTGGTGAGACACATTCCCTCATTCGGAAACAGTAAACCCAGCATTGCTGAAAGACTTGTAACGAGATCTCTCTGCAAATATTGTACATAGCGAAAAAATATTTCATGTTCAAACAGTTGATATACGTAAAGATATGCTTGAAAGCTCTCCCTCTAGAGGCAAATTCGCGGCGTCCGATAACAGCAATATCGTGCAGTGCGTTTTTTTCTTCCTGGTCTCATTTTCTAACTACCTCTGCCAACGGTCACATTATTCTGTCTGTCTGTCTGTCTGTCTGTCATATCTCCGCCTCTCTGTCCTCAAAATATTTCAGAAAATCTTAATATTTTGCGAAAATGTTGGGGTGAAGAAAAATTGGTTAAATTTGAGGGCGGATCCTAGGATCACTCTTCGATTGAGAGATATTTTTCAATTTTCCATTCATACATTTCTGTATATGCTCATGATATTTCCTAAGATTCTCGATGAATTTCAATCGAATTTTGCGGAAGAGTGAACAATTGGCTAGGAAAGAAGTGATTAAATTTGGAGAAATATTCATGAACAATTACCTCCCTTTCATCGTGGTTATAAGTCAAAACCACGTAATTTAGTCAAAATTGCATGTCTGATCACTTGATATCTCCAAAAGTTCTGAAAGAATTTCGATGACATTTGTGGAAGGGTGTACAATAGGCTTCTGAAAAACTGATTAGAATTCGGGGCGGATCCATGCTAGATTACTCCCTCTGACAATAATGTTGACAGAGGTATGTGCTATTTGAGCCTTTTATTGCTGCTCATGTATTCAGATAGTTTGCAAATTAGAAACTGTTATCCAAAACTGTCAACATCATCGTAGTGTTCTTCAGTTTTCAAGTTGGTCTGGCTTGCTGGCTATGTATGTATCACACGTAAAGGCCGTGCCAGTAGAGCTAGAGGGCGGGAAATTCAAACATTTACTCCTTATTATGTCTAGAAAAAAAAAAGATTTCATTTTATTTTTGTAAAAATACCTCCCAAATTTTTAAAGTTATCCCCAATTTCCATTCATGATATAAGTTTGTGCTAGTTTGTGCCCGGCAAGTGTTCACGTTCGTTTTTGGAAATTCGGACTTTTTTAGTGATCATCGCCCAACAAAGAGAGAAAAGTAACTAATTCATTTATAACCTATTTCTTTAAATATTTCTTATTGATCACCCCAACACAGCATGCTGCCAGAGGACGTTGGCCACGTGACAGTTTCTAATAAGTGACTATCCAGACCTGTTTATTTGTTTCCTTATCAGATATTTGTTCGGATGACTCCTGTCTGAATCTTGTTATGTATTATTATGCATAGTATGGTTGGACCATTTTCCTCGTCTGTGTGTTTATTTAGTCACAATGTTTCGACTGTGTATCCTCTGGCCTTCATCAGATGTTGTTGGTTCTAGTACGTAGAATCACTACTTAGAGTGCATACACAATTGGACCAAACACCTGTGTTTGGTATGCCCGTATTGTGTTTTCGGCGTACTTCCTACTTGTCTCCCTTGCGGTGAGTAATCCGTTTGTTTCTTTTGAGAAGACTCTTATGATGAGAAGTTCCCAGATGCTATTGATATCAATGCTCGGCCGACTGATTAGTTCGACTGAAGAAAGTGTGTGTGTATGTTTCTTTCAGTCTTCGTATTTACCACCCCGCTCTCTCCGAACGTGGTCCACCATGCCAGATGTGTGTGGGTCGCTGCGTATTATGACTTTCCTGTGCTATTCAATCATTTTTCACAGGCTGGCATAAAGACTGGAGGGTACGCAGCCGAAACGTTGTGAATAAATACACCCATAGATGAGGAATAGTCTGACCATATCATACATAAAGACTGTCCAGATGAATTTATAAATTTGTTATTCAGCAATACAAAAGCACCGGGTTGGGGGCTGGGGTTTGAAGTGACCGTTTTTAATTCCCATGGAAGATTCTCACCATTGTTTTTACCTATTGTCAGAACTGCATATCAAACAATTAAATATATTAGAATTGAGACTACCTTAACATAGAAAGGATGAAACCTTCTGACCACGCAACACGATTTTTATTCCTGGACACCTTACAAGATATCATCACAAATACTGACCTTTCCATTTTCTGAAAAGAAAATGTTCAGTGAAACTTATTTATACATCTAATTCGCATACAATATATCAAGTGTTGTGTATATATTTCATGTAGGTTTGTCTATATTGCAAGTTAGGTAAGGAGGTTATGTGAGGGAATACTTCACCAGTGCGTGTGCATGCGTGAATGAGTGTGAGTGTGTGTGTATACGTGAGAGTGTATGAGTATGTGTGTATGTGTGTCTTGAAATATGATTTGTACATTCTATTATTCTCGCATTTTCTACGGCAATCAGCACGGCTTCCATGAACTGCTAAGTGGGATAGATGCGTATAGGAAGCAATCAAGCATTCTCTCGCATACATGTATTGGAAATTCCGATCTAAATGAATGGTAATTGTTTCTTTATTTTATGCCATTTCTGAACATTTTTTTTTCTTTTGAATGAAAGTAGCGTAGAGCGAACTTTTGAGAGTAGGGGAATGGTTAGAATGTGGTTATAACTTCTGCAGCACGCGACAATCTTGGATTAGAATTGGTGTTAACAATCTTGGTCTATAACCGGGTGCTTCGCTTATGGTTATCGTAAAAATACAAATGAAAATGTATGTAATAATAAACGTTAAGACACAAAATCTGTGCACTTCGGAAAGTTGGGCCCTGTCCGAAGAAAGAAAAGGAAAGAAGATCTCGGATTGAAAGCACAAAAAATTAGTCGCAATTTTTTCCCTTTTAAGCAGTTGGAGGAAGTCAACCAAAACCCACTTTCATACCATTTAACATTGAAACTTTTCTCTCTTACCACAGTAAAAGCATTATATGTTTTTTGTCACCAAGTTTCACCTCCTCTTTGAGATGTTAATATTGCTTGAACCAGATCAGATTCGGTTTTGTAAACCGACGTAATTTCTTGGTGAAAATGTGTATTATATTCCAATTCAGTGACTTTCAAACTGAGCTCTGCAGAATCCCAGGGTTCCGTGCAACCTTTTCAGGGGTTCCACGGAACAAAGTGACATTTCCGTAATATACTTGATAATCATTTGGGATAAAATATATTTTTTATGATTTATATATCATTGCTCCTGTCCGAGAAAACGCCCCAAAATATACTAGCCTCTTTTTCGTTTTAAGACGATGCAGCTTGGGAAATTTTATCTAATATTGATTGAAAATAAGTAGAATTACAATTTTTTCTTTTACGGGAAACAAATTTTCAGAGAGTCAAAATCATAATGTATATAAAAAAAAAACGGATCATTGGATCCGCCCCAAAATTTAATCACCTTTTCCGTAAAATGTGTCTCACACTTTAAAGAAATTTCAACAACATTAATTCAGAAATTTTAGTGATATCGTGTAGACAGACAGGAGCGAATACAAAATTGTATAAAATATACGGAAAATACCTGTCAACCACAAAGGAATTCCTGGGCCCACCCACAAGTTTAATCAACGCCTTCTTTACTGTGTTTCTCAACCGACAACAAAATTTCGTAGAAATCATTCAGAACTTGGTTAAAAGAGATTTTTTCGCTTATTTTTCTTCATATTCACTCCTGTCTGTCTAACCTAAATCTCCGAAATTTCTCAATGAATCAGGAAAGATAAGTTTTGGGTGAGATCCAAGCATTTGTTTCTAGTTGGAAGATATTTTTGCTTTGTCATATATATATTCTTGTATTCTGTCCTGTCTATTCACACGATATCTCCAAAAGTTCTGGATGAATTTCAATACGATTTTGTGGATGGGTAAGGCATGAGGTCGTAAAAATGCAACTAAATTTGGGGGTGGATGCAGAAGTTTGTTTTTATGGAGAGATATTTTTCTATTTTGATATTTTATACATTTCTGCATTCGCTCCTGTCTGTCTCCAAATTATCCCCATGAAACATTGAGGAAAGGTAGACCACTATGTAAGTAATAAGTGATTTCATTTTGGAGGGAATCTAGGTATTTTTTCTGGACTGAAAACAATATGGGGTTTGTTTTTGTTCTTTTCATAACTTCCTGTATTCGCTCCTGTCAATCAACACGATACCTCAAAAATTTCTTCGCTTCGAGTCACTTTAGTGCAACTTTTTCTAGAAAAATATTATTGAAAAAAAATTAGGAAAATATATTTATTGGGGGCTCCCAATCAAGGAGTCTTGCTCCAGGGCCCCAGTGACTCAAGTTACGACACCTGTGTCTATGGCAAAATTGGTTTCTCTTAACGTTGTTCAAGTCATGGATTTCAGGAAACACGGCTTTAATGGTGGAGTTCTTGTAGATGCTTTGGCTGCTGGCCCAGTAGATAATTCTAAGCTCGACGCCTTAATACGACGCACTTTGTGTCTGAAAGAATGAAGCTAAGACCAAACAAAGGATTGAAGATATTCACACCACGCTGGGACCCTCGATGGGTTTCTGCGTGAAAGTGAAGCGTGCATTATAAAGAATATATATTACTCATTTGTTTACGGCGGACATTGACCTATCTCTTGAGAATTATTTTTCCTCTACTTCTCTCTTTCTTTCCGTCTTCTAAGACAGTTCCATTCACAAATCGGCAGTGGCTGATTACTATGTGGAATGGATGAATGAAAAAAAAAAAATTTGAAAGCACCCAAAGAGCGCATACCTCTACCGAAACCGTTATCAGGAGAATTGATTATGTATTGATCCGCCCCAAAATCTTTTTTTTTTCTTTTTAAACCTTTCTTTGTCCTCCCTTCCACTGAATGTCAATGAAATTTACTGAAAATTCATGGAGATATCTACGATACTTGATAGTTGTATTATGGCACACACGAAATTTTTGCGATTTTATGATGCGGACATATAACTACAACGTAAGGGGTTTAATTGCGTATGGATCCGCCCCCAAATAAAAATGACTCGTTTCGTAGTCTATTGTCCACTTTCCACAAAATTTAATTGAAATTCATCGGTAACTTTTGAGATATCGTGTGGACAGTCATGAGCATATACATAAATGTATAAAAAAAACTCGTCAACTCGTGAATAATTGAATAAAAGTAGCATCAAAATTTGAAGTCATGTAAAAAAAATCCATCGGAGAATAAATATGGTCAGAATAGATTATGTTTATGACATCACTGGCGTTTTTTTACAGGAAATCATCTAAAATAGGGAGTAAAAACATCTGGAAACATCTAGATTCTGGATAATCTAAAATTTTATCAATAAGTCCGTCAAAAAAAATACCCCCAAAAGCTTAATAATAATAATAATAATAATAATAATAATAATAATAATAATAATAATAATAATAATAATAATAATAATAATAACATAGTATAGGGGTATAGTAGAGTATTGATGCCAATTTTCAAGTCTGCAGACAAAACTATATGCCCAGGAGCGTTGGATTTCGTAAACACATAAATAAACTCACGAACACATGCACTTATAAAAAAGGGAATAGAACCCTCCAGCACCACCTTTGGTGGCTACGGTTTTTCAATGAACAGAAATATATCACTCAATAGAATAAATCTAGAATTTATTCAATTATGTCTTGCTGCATTGTCTATTCTCTCGCAGATTTTGATTGAAATATCGAGAGTGCTTTTGGAGATATCTTGTAGACAGACGAACCGCCCGACCGACAGACAGACAGACGGAAAGATGCAACCGAATATATATATATATATATATATATATATATATATATATATATATATATATATATATATATATCCAACTTAGTTGGCTGAGTTGATCAAGAGTCCCCTCGCATACATATCCATTTCACTGAACACCCTTTTAAGGTATCGCCGTAACTATTGAGCATAATCTTTACCCTTCTTATTTTTCTAACACAAAAAATGTGGAAATATCCGTACCTCGCATGAATGAATCATCATAGCCCACGTGTGTACTAGAACTAATCACTTTTAGAAAAATATCGAAAATTATCTAAAAGATATAGATCTTTTATCAAGAATTTTCATTAAAAAAATTGGAACTTTATCTAGCACTATCTAAAAAAGAATACCAGCTCAAGATTTGGACATTGTTGGTCCCAAATGACCATAGAGACACAAAACGGACCTGAGAAAAATTGTTCAGATGGTGCCTAGTTGTATACTTGAGCAAAATTTCAAAGTTGTAGCCCCAAAAATGTAACCAGAAGGACGCAGATGCACATACAAACACACAACCGGATAGTTATATAAATAGAGACATAGATATTGAGATAAAACGAGGAGAATCTGCAACCCACTTAGCTGGTTGGTCGGGCAATTTTTCGGGCTACGGTGATTCGATCCATCATTAGTTCTTCTCACTTATGGAGCTGAAACATGGAACCTAACCAAGAGACAGAACTGCAAACTGAGAAGCATGCAACGCATGCATGAGAGAATCATGCTCAACTTCACACGGAGAGATCACAAGACAGCACAGTATATCAGGAAGAAAACGTGAGTCTGAGATATCATAGAATCTATTAGAAAACTTAAATGGCAATGGGCAGGTCTTGCTGCAAGAATGGCAGACAACCGATGCACATCACGACTCACAACATGGATCCCTAAAGATCAGATGCAAAACTGAGGCCGACAGAATACAAAATGGAGAGACGAACTAGACAAATTCAGAAAATACTGGCTCCACGACGCCCATGATAAAGAAACGTGGCGAATCCTGGGAAAGGTCTATGTCCAACGACGGACGATAAAAGACTGATGATGAGATGATGATGATGATGATGATGATGATTCGATTATTTCTTTCTGTGATTCGGTCTTTCATGACAATTCTATTCATAAATCGCCAGTGACTGATTTAAAGCCGAGACGAGAGCGGCAGCGCTACGTATGTTTTCAGGCAGCAATCTTTCACTAATACAAATCCATAGAAAAGTAATAATACTTTTTTTTAGATGTATCTATACGTCTTAAAAAGACGCTTTACGGTCAGTCGGTTCCGATTACATTGATAAATAGAAAGAGGAAGGAAGGAAGAGGTTTCATATCATGAACAGGCGTGACGTCATCAGAAGAAAATCTGCTCCGAACATTTTTTTACCAGCTGCTGCGATTTCATTATAGAATATATATGAGAGGTGCATCTTTGTATTTAAAATAAAAGCCAAAAATTGTCCCAAAACGCCCGAAATGGCTATTTGCGCAATATTTTACGATCAACTCAAAGAAGGACGACTTGCTCTTCTCCCTCCTCCTCCTCCTCCTCCTGCTACTACTATCAAGGATGGTGGGCGTATCGTTGAACATATGGTTCTTGTTTATCAAACCTTCTTGTTTCTCACTAATGGGCGTAGATCAATGGATTGTTCACGAGTCTTTGACAGTGCTCTTTCGGATATTCGTCAACCTATCTTCCAGACTTGTCTGATATAAGCCAAGACTTTACTATGGATAATTCTTGTAAACACTGTCCACTGACATAGATAGATGGATACGAACAGAATAGAATAGATAGATAGGTTTGTCACTCATAAGAAACTGTCACGTGACAAACCTCTTTTGGCAGCATGTCATATTGGGGATGATCAATCAAAAAATAAGAAAGAAGGTAATCAATGTTACTTCTCTCACCTTTTATTGGGCGGTAAACACTAACAAAAAAGTGAATTTTCAAAAAACAGGCGGACTCAAACTGAAGAATCAATTGAGCATAAACTCACATTACAAACTGGACCCCACCACCATGAGGTTTTCTTAGAAAAAAAAAAGCTTTTTGGAGAGATAATGAGGAGTGAATATTAAAATTTTTTAGCCCTCTTGCTCCATTAGCACGGCCTGTGCGCCTGATTCATGCATATATGGCCAACTTTAAAACGGAAGGAACCTATGTCGACAGTTTTGGTTGACGTCTGCTGATAGAAATCAGCCAATGCTTTTAAAATCTTTGATCCCCCAGCAGTATAATTCTGTAAATGTATTTGTCTGTTTGCGTGACAACGCTCTCGGGTTAAAACAATATTCCAAGTGCAGCGGCATAGATTCAAAACCGAACAGAAATACATCCAGACGCGTGCAGCTCTCTCCCTAAAACGATGGAAGTGGCGAACGAACAACGAGCAATCTGACGCGCATGCGCCCGGAGAGCCATTCGAGCTGCGCGTGCGCCGTTATTAAACAAAGAAGCTTTACAGTTTTGTGTTCACATCTGCACCGCAAGTCGCGATTCCCAGTCTGTTTCTTCCATTTTATGTCGAACCAATGAGTGAAGAAGGAAGACGAAGACGTTTTGGGAGAGAAAAATGACAAATTCTATTTCCTTTGTGTTCGCTCGCGACTTTTTCTCGATCTGAGGGCTTAGCAGTTTTTGTTTTTGTTTTTCCATTCTCAACCCCTTTTGATGAGGCAATTTTTTGCAACCCTTCGCTTGTTGTTATAGTCGTAATCTAACAGTAACTAAACATAAGACGAAATAAAGACAAAAAATCGTCAAAAATTGCAACTACTAACAGTCCACGCGTATTGATTAACAATGTGCATTTGTCGTCTGTCACACTTATGTCATCAGTGACGTCTGATAACAAAACTTATTAGAAATAGAACCTTACGTTATGATAAATTTGATAAATTGTCTCGTTACTCAATTTTACCTTTAGTTTAATTGGATATTCAGGAAATATCCAGAATAAGCAAGATAATACTGTGCAATTTGATATTTTCTTTTATATTTTACGAGTACAATTCAAACACCAAATTACCTAATTATAACTGTCATTTTTTGACAGCAACGGTAAACTAGTTTACAGAAAGTTATGTAGTGTTTACTACAAAGAAAAATACTTTTAAAAAAATGAGTTACCAAATTGTAACGAAAACAAAATTTATTTTCAAAATTTAGTAAATATCATTGAGCCATTTTACTATAAAAACCAGAAGGAATGCATTCTTGTCTGAGGATAAACATAGATCTTTATTGCATAATTAATCTTTAAAAAATATTTTGAAGTATGATACGCGACGCCCAACAATCTTTAGGATCTGAAACCCTATTTTGAGAAATCCTACCTTACCTTTTCGTTTCTCACTCTTGTTCTTTTTTTAAATTCTACCAACCCAGGCAGAGATTCAGGGGGTGGACAGTAATCCTCCAACCTACCACCAGATCGGGCAGAGTGCAGAAAAAGTTTTTTTGCAAATACGTAGATGAAGTAATTTGGTGTATAAAACATCCAAATAATTCTATACAATCATTAAAAAAAACTTGACAGCAAAGTTTTTTCTTCTAATATAAGCACCTATTCTTCATAATATTTTCTATTTATTGATTCTCAGGTAAATTTCATTGATTAATTGCCTTTACGTTAGTCTTTTTTTATTTCTTGTGGATAAAAGCTACGACTCAAAAAAGTGAAAGATGCCAGATTCGTTTATCCGTTTTGTTTTTTGTTTTATTTTGTTTTTTGATGTTTTTTTTTTTTTTGTCGAACTCCAGTCCAAGTTGGGGTTCACTTTGTCCCTACCCCGTAACAACAAAATCCTCACCAAATCTAAGGGAGTGCACTCTTCACTGTTTGACTCTCACGTCATGTTAAACTAAACTTCTGAAATTAACTTTTCCCTACCATGATTAGGAAATCACGATTGCTAGGCGGCTCTCTTACCTGCTCAGCTAAATTGACGTATCTCATACTAAAGAATGTATTGATATCATACGTACAATACAATAGTTACACTATTAATCTTCAGTCAGAGGAGAAGTAGGAGTGGAGCTTGACCCGACAGCAACCAGGCTTGTTCACGTATTCATTTGTAAAAAAAAGGTTTTTTTCTTCTTTGGGGGACTCTCTTTCTCAAAATCCTGGAATCATTCCCGCAGCTCCATCCACTTCTCTGAATGCTGGACGCCCCTCCCCAAGACCCACCATTTTATTATTCTCTTTCTTCCTTTCGTTTTCCTTTCAGGCAGGCTCTCTCCACTTGGCGTAATACAATCTTCCCAGCCTTATCTCTCCTCATTTGGCTTTGTGCCCCTGCTAAACTGGGCTTATTGAGATCAGACCCTTAGGTGCACGGGCACTCACGTAAACTATTCAGATAATCCTAGTTTTTAGTATGGGAGCTGCAATGGGTAATATCAAAAAAAGATATATTATCCTGAGCTTCAGAAAAAAAAGTATACATTAACGAGAAGGTTAATTATGCGGGGAAAAAAAAGAAGGGTATAGAATTCTTTCAAGCCGATGCTGTCGTAAAAAGTAGGGATATGTTTTCAATGACTAAAATGAATGGTAGCGGTGCTGATATTTGAGGTTTCAGTTATTCAGATGGGGCTCCACCGAGGGAGGGAGAAAATGAAGAATTTACCCCCTCCCCTTGTCAGGATCAGGTCGTCCCCTCTAGCACAGCGGGGAGTGGGTGATTGAAAGTTGAAAAATTATAATCAATAAACGATAATGGTGCAGTACGATAATGGTGCAGTACAATTGTTTCATGTAACCCCAACCTGATGTACCCATGTAAATAGATGGTTTTATGATTCGCCGGGTTGCTGTTAAGGTGTATGCCGAATGTATATTTTTGTCTCCCCCTCCCACCCCTGAAAAAGGTAGCAGCGGACGCCGATGGCTATAAGTAGCAAATGCGCATGCGCGCTCACGAGATCCATGAAAAGAACAAAGCGTCAACATTTATGATATCTCTGTACCTAAGAGTCTGATTAGGATCTACGACCTTTAAGTGGCCATAATGGTTCAGGAAGATATTGAATTGCAGCATTTATCCAAGTACAAAAAGATCTCGAAGATAGTACGACTCTTATTGCTAAAACTTATATATATATATATATATATATATATATATATATATATATATATATATATATCACAATACAAATCCAGAATGCAATATAATATGATATGATACAATATCCGATGTATGATGGGTTTATATCATAAAGTGCTCAATACATTCAACATTAAACAATAAGTTGATTTAGAATAGAGCTTGAATAAAACGGATTAAGAATTCGCTACACAAACACCTTTATGTTTCTGTCCTGTTTGGACTTCTTCGAATTTTTTCATTCGCCTGAAGAATCCCAAAGAGGGAAGAAACATAAACGTGTTTGTGTAATGAATCCTTACTCGATTATATATATATATATATATATATATATATATATATATATATATATAGAGAGAGAGAGAGAGAGAGAGAGAGAGAGATAGATAGATAGATAGATAGATAATTATCTAATTTAGACTCAATTATTATGCTTGCTCCCACCCTCATGATTTTTTTATAAAAATTTCCTCGATTTATACACGAGTAAATACTGTGATGTGCTCCTACAATGTACTGATATAAAAGGGAAATCTGAATAATTTACAACTTCTTGATAATAATAATAATAATAATAATAATAATAATAATAATAATAATAATAATAATAATACTGATAATAATAATGTAGGTTCTGTATTCGTAATCAGTCCCACCTATGTTATAATGAACGATTTGTCAAATAAGATTGTAATGAAATATAATCATAGAGAAGTCTTCCTTATTTATTCATTTACTTATTTATTTATTCATTTATTCACTAATGCGTTAAGAATCAAAGCATATTCTGGTCAAATCAGATCGCACTAGTTTTCTCTTGGAGGGTGATTTAACAGATCACATGGTTTTCTAGTTGATAATAATCATTTCCAGCAATGATATTAGAATTGATATTAAAATGTGCTGACCATTACTTTGGGCGAAAGCTCGAAGGCTGAGGATCAGTAATCGACATTTTATTAAAATCATCTTAACGTACACGAAATTCTTCAAATAAAAAGTGATTACATCATATGTGAGAAGAGATTAAATTTTTGGATGGATCTAGAATCTTGATGTTTTCTTTTTTTCCCTTGATTTCTGTATTCGCTTCAATTTGTTTACGTAGTATTTTCAGAAGTTCTCAATGAGTTAAAGCACATATGAAGGAGGGTGTGGTTTAATTTTACGTTGGATCCAAGACTTTGTTTTCGATTGAGATATATTTTTGTGTTTTTTCTTACATTTCTATATCCGCCCCAATCTGTCCACACGATATCTCCATAAGTTTTGCATGAATTCCAGTGAAATTTCGTGAGAGCCTAGGATGCGATTAAATTGTATGACGGATCCAATTATGATGAGTTTATGTTTGGACGAAATATACATTTTGAATTTCACCGTTAAAAAGCTGCTAAAAATTCTCTTTCCATCTTTCTATCATAACATATGCGTATAGAAATATTGGAAAGAGAATTTCATCAGTATTTACTGGAATAATTAACAACGCTTTTTTGACTGTAACTTCTTTTGCTCAACTGATACAGATTGACAAGATACATTGTTAGGAAACTGACAAAATATCTTTCCCAACGATACATAATGTGAATTATATATACATTGGGTTTTCTGGCCTAAAAACGAATTAAGGAGATTAAACTGGCGGTCATCTTGGGGAATGATGGACAAAAAGATTCCCCAAAGAGGAAAGTGGAGGAACGTTAAATTTCTGAAAGAAGACACCTACACTTACGATGATACCAAAATTAGCCTGTCAGCATTTATTTCTGGGCCCAATGCTAATTTGATAGGATCATAAGGGACTCGGTCAAAAATATATATTTGAATGTAGAATTTAAAAGTCTTTTCAAATGGCTTATATACCTTCTATCACAAGTCTTCAATAAAACAAATATAAAAAGGCACTTAACATCCTGGCATATATCATCAGCTTTCCAAAAGTGCGTTGGTGGAACTCGCAGAGTCAACCACAGCTTAAAAGCATTCAAAAAAAAAATAGAGCCTGAATTTACGGCAATTTCTTCCCAACTAGAGTATTAACCAATAGCCAAATTTCAAGTGCCAACGAATCTCAAAGAATTTTTGCTCCAGGAATTTTGAAAAAAAGTTAAAGAAGCTTTCAATGATAAAATATGCATCGAATTTACACGATGTGTTTTTTTCTATCGCTTCAAAACTATGAAAAGCTCTTCAAGATAAAAACATCAGCAACACAAATGCACGATACACTATCTCTTCCACACTGAAATTACTCGGCTTCCAAACTTTTCATGATAACGGTTTTATTGAAGGAATCAAAACTGAAGAATTTCGTCAAATTTAATTTGCACGGAAATGACAACGATTACAAAAAGCTGCGTGAATTGCTACACACCAACCGATAAACTGGACCACAACGATGTCTTTCAAATTGCACTGGAATTATTTCAGCAACAAAGGTCATAAGCTTCGATTCGTGGCCTAATGAAAATATTTGTCAAACTTTCCACAAGTTTACGATAAAAGAACTCATTCTCCATTTGTCTGCTCCTGTTCAAAATGCTGAAGAAGAGGTAATCAATGAAATTCAAAATTTATTTCAGCTTTACAATGGCGACTTTGAAAATAATTTCATTGGAAAGGTGAACCCTACATGGTCAATAGAGTTGCCAAATTTCCTTGTCTTGTTCAAGTTGATCTGATTATCTCCCTTCCTTCATGGAGAACAGAATGTAAAAGAGGGTCTCCGGTGATGGTGCCTATCAAGTCATCAGAATGATCTCTGTCAAAACATGAAACATTTAATGATCGACTCATGATTTATGCAAACTCAAAAAAACATGTTCATCTTTTGATCCTACTCCATTTACAGACTGTTGGGGCGCCAAAAAGCACGGATTAATTACGAAATAGACTTTCAATGATGAAATGAATTTGAAATAGATTGAGATGTGAATCTAATGATAGAGATTCATCATCCGGGAACCCTGTTATGCACTCCATGATTTCGGTTTTTATTTTTCTGGTTCTCTTTTCATCTAGACAAATTATTTTGAGGCGAGTAAAATTTACTCGATCAGCGGTCGAGTTACTCTTCTTCAAAATCTCAGTCTACATATGTATATGCTGAACATTACATTAAATAAGGGATAAATTAGCTGTTACTTTTGGTACAACCTGTATATATATATCTTGACTATTTTTAAGGGTTGTTTCATCTATTGTTATAGAGCTCAAAGTTCCAAGAGATAATGAAAATAGAAAGATAGATATTTACTATTTTGTTTAAAGATAAGATGAAAAAGAAAAAAACAGTTGTTGCTCTATCGCAATGGCTACGTGGATTTGATAAGTAACAACAAAATTGTAAATACTGTTCTCTCTCTCTCTCTCTCTCTCTCTCTCTCTCTCTCTCTCTCTCTCTCTCTCTCTCTCACTGTATATACATGATTATAAATGCGTTATATTACTTTGAAATTATCTCCTGCTATTACACGGTGAATATGTCATTTGGCGTAGACAGCGTAAATAGAATATACAATTGAAGAAAATGAGGCTGCTGCAGGAATCGATCCCTCGACCGATAAGGTAGCAGAAACGTTGCTCTTACTATTCAGCCCAACAGCCATTGGTAATGCAGAAGCCCCAAAACATCTTTAACTCAAATTTCGCATCTTATTCATTCCTGCAGCAGTCCCGTATTCTTTGATTGTTTATTCTATTTACGCTGTCTACGTCGAATGATGTATTCACTGAGAAATAATGGGAGATCATTTCAAATAGAGTTCCTAAATAATATGACGCATTTATGATAATTTCCGTCGGATTATATATACATTTCTTCATTATATATATATATATATATATATATATATATATATATATATATATATATATATATATATATATAAGTTTTGTGGATGTTAGCTAATCGGATAAAATAAAATGGTGGTGTCAATTTGACAATGTGGGAGGATTTCAAGAACAAGTATGCAATATCTCAAAAATTATTATATATATATATATATACATAAATACAACTCAGGAATACAGCAAAATACAATATGATATAATTTCATTAAGTGCTCGATACATTCAGCATTAAATATTGATTTGAGTTAGAGTAGCGCTCAAAATAGGATGGGTAAAGGATTTGCTATACGAACACGTTCATGTTTCTGCCTAGCTTGGGCTTCTTCAGGTGAATGATTCGATTTATTCTAGATTCCTATTAAGGACTCTGGGGGAGGGTCTATTTTTCCTGAGTGTAGGTCCTTCCTCTTATTCTACTTATATCATAAATGTATTTGTGTAGCGAATCATCCACTTTACTATATATATATATATATATATATATATATATATATATATATATATATATATATATATATGTGTGTGTGTGTGTGTGTGTGTGTATATATATATATATATATATATATATATATATATGAAATGAAATGAAAGATTCGCTGCACAAACACTTTTACGTTTCTGCCCTGTTTTTGGCTTCTTCAAGCGAATGAAAAAGTTTGGAGAAGGTCAACAGGACAGAAACATAAACGTGTTTGTGTAGCAAATCTTTTATTTCATCATATCTTAACCTCTTCTCAAACTCGAGTTGATGTTTAATGTTGAATGTATCGAGCTCTTTATGAAATAAACCCATCAGACATCACATATTGTATTATATTATACTGCATTCCTGATTTGTATCCTATATATATATATATATATAAAATGTTAATAAAGATTTTAGTGATATAACATTTTTGTTCTCAAATGGTTCACTCTTATATTGTCCAATTGATACCACCACATATATATATATATATATATATATATATATATATATATATATATATATATATATATATATATATATATATATATATATATATGTAGAGAGATGAGGCCGACAGACAGAGACGGAGAGACGATAGTTTGGATCACCGTTTGTTCTGAGAGGAAACTTCGAGGTAATCCGATATACATCAGAGCAGCTACCAAACAACCAAGTATAAAAATAATATAAATTTTAAATAACGTTGCAATGTCTCGATAGTCCTCCTTCCCTTGACTCCGACGCTTCTCAAGAAAAGTTATTCAAGGAATCAACTGAGAAGTAACATTATTCTGCCTTCTGAAATCCGATCGATTAGACGATATTCGAAGATCTTGAAATGTTCGATTTTTGAAAGACAATGCCAGTGTAATTATTGCTTGGGGGGCTGATAATCAAATTTCTTGAGATTTTTGATTTATTCTTTCTGTGTTTTATACGGAGAACGAAACAAGAGGCAAATATAATAAAGAAATAATAGTCATAATAAATTACAAGAGATCAAAAAAAAAACAACCCAGGTCTGATTAGTCTCTCAATAGGAACCTTTACGCGATCAACGTCTTTTGACAGTAAAATAGCAATAAAGAGGAGTGATCAACGAATAAGTCACTTCTTTTGTTCACCTTTTGCTGCATCATTGAAAATCTGAATAGTCAAAAAAAAAAACAAGCGTGAACGCTGCTGGGCACAGACCGGGTTCCAATTTAATAAAAAATTACATTGTAAATTGACTCCCCACTAAAAGCCTACTGGGGTTAAAACAACAAAAAAGTTTTTCTGTACATAAAGAGTAAATGTTTTGATTTTCAGCCCTCTAGCATCATTGGTGTGACCAGTGCTTGTGATATGTAAGCCAGTCAGACTAACTTGAAAATTGAACAAACGTAAGTTGACAGTTTTGGTTGACAATTTCTAATAATAACGAAATCTATCTAGAATTCGAGAAGTGCGAGTCTTTGTGTCTGCGTAAGCATTACTTAAAACGATGAAGAGTAAATGTTGAAACGTTCAGCCCTCTAGCTTCATGGTGCGGCCTCTAAGCATAATACATACATACATGCATGCATAGATACATACATACATACATACATACAATTGTAGCCAGCGAGACCAGCTCTTAAACTGAAGACGCCTACGCTGACAGCTTTGGATGGCGGTTTCTAAAAAGGAAGAAAGAAAGAATGGAGGGAAGAAAGAAAGGGAGGGAGAAAGGAAGGAAGGGAGAAAGAAAGGAAGGAACAAAAAGGAAAGAACATGCGAACAAACGAAAGAAAAAAGAAAGGGAAAAGTAAGAACGAACCAACAGAAAGAAAGAAAGAAAGAAAGAAAGAAAGAAAGAAAGAAAGAAAGAAAGAAAGGGAGAAAGGAAGGAATAAAAAAGAAAGAACGTGTGGATAAATGAAAGAAAAAAGAAAGGAAAAGTGAGAAAAGAAGAAAAAAGAAAGAAAGAAAGAAAGAAAGAAAGAAAGAAAGAAAAAAGTAAAAGAAAGAACAAACGACGGAAAGGAGGAAAAAATACGAAAAAAGAAAAGAAGAAAGAAGGAAGTAAAAGGGAAACGAAAGAAATAAAAGAAAAAGGAAAGAAAATAACGAACGAACAAAAGAAAGGAAGTAAAAGAAAGGACAAACAACGTAAAGAAGGAGAGAAAGAAAGAGAAAAAGAAAGCAAAGATATAAAGTAAGAAATGAAGGAGCATGAGAGTCACTCAGTCAGTGACGTCACGCCAGCTGGAGATGTATAAGCAAAGCGTGTATAAAAATATAAACACACACACACACACACAAGTGCATCTAAGCAGATGCTTGTTCTATGAGGGGAAATCAACATTCGTACTTCAAAAGACAATAATCGTTCAAACAAAATACACCAATACACATACTTGCATATATATATATATATATATATATATATATATACGTGTGTGTGTGTGTGTGTATATATATATATATATATATATATATATATATATATGCACATATTTATAGACTTGCATGTACATGTGAAGCGTTTGATCTTGGCATAGAAAAATACACAAATATATATATATATATAAATATATATATATATATATGTATATATATATATATATATATATATATATATATATATATATATATATATATATATATATATATATATATATATATATATATATTCTCATCGGTGCACGTGCACTTTGCTTTATCTCAAATATTCTCCCTTGGACTTTAATTTTTCTTTTTTTTTCCGCTTTTCTTGACTGAAATTTTGCAATAAATTGTTCTTCCTATTTAAGAACACGAACTCCTACCTTAATTCGCTATTTTCATTTTTTTTCTTCCCATTTTTTTCTTTTTCAGTCATTTCAAATTTCTATCTATTTTTTTTATCTTCATAAAACTTTTAATTTTGTATCTACATTTTTTAATTTTTTTAATCTTTTTCTATCTATTCAACTATTTTCTTATCTTCATCTTCATTTTCTTAGTTTTTTTTTATTTATTTTGTTTTTTTCTTATTTGATTTTGCACTTCTCCCTTTGCTCCCTGCCCCCTTTCCTGTACGCCGCCGCCGCCGGCGAAAGCAGCCCAACGTCACCGACGTCGTTTTCCGCAGTCTCCAACGACGTTGCTGTTTGCATGGACGGCGACATCGATGGGTGACATCAGTGCCTTCTCATGTCACCGCCGCCACTGACGTTGCCGTTATCGACGGGGCTCGTTAATGGCGGTTCTTCCTGATGATGCGAGACAACATAAGGAGACAAAGGAGAGAAACAGACAGGCAGACAGAGAGATAGACACGAAAGAGAGAGAGAGGGGCAGAGAGAGAAGGGGTAGAGAGAGAGAAGTAGAGAAATAAAAAGAAGTGTGTTGAAAGGAAGATAATGATTTGATTAATGATCGTTCATGCTGGTGTTCATGATTGTGATGATGATTGTTTATGTTGGTGTTCATCATTGTGATGATGATCGTTCAGAAAGAACATTCTCTTCAAACCTGTGTTTGATGGTGAATATTCCGATCGGGGATTGTTTCTGTTTACTAATGCCCTTCGGAAAAGTGTGAATCCATCTCTTCTCCCTCAAGTTATGAGTAAAATAGCAAGTTGGCTCGATCTCTCTAGCATTGGTATGGCAACCATTCGAGAAGAGGGATAGTTCTGACTCTAAACAGGGGCGCGGAGTACCCTTGGGGCTGTTTGATGTCCAATTTGACGTTCATCCGGCAGATCCTGCAGCCAGGCTGATGCCCAGACGAATTGTTCTCTACATCAGCAAGGCCAAGAGGGAATTCTGACTTCGCCCCGGCGTGCGACCCCTGGGGAGGTGAACTCTGGTGTCGTTTCATTGTTTGCAGAGACAGAATGAGGCCAGTAATCAGATCAATGGTGGAAAATGATCTGGGAAACAATGTATACGACAAAGCCTTGGTTTATAGAAATAGGTATACGGCAATTTCTCCATTGAATGTATAAAAAATCTGGAAATTGAGAAATAGGTATGCACCATACCACTGCCCTCACCCACCCCCATTTTCACCCACGAATGATATGATGGTGTGCTTACAAAGGCTCTCCAGAATAAACGATGGTGACATATAGTGAATTTGAGCAAATAAAAGATCTTTTTGTTATGGGAAGAACGACAAATGAATATTCGGAAGAGCTGTTCGGGGGATTAAGCTCTTTCTAGTTGTTTGTGTTGTTAACACGACGTTTAGGCCGATCCATTCTACAACCTCCTCCAGGTGTACTATCCAAATGTGATGGATGTAAACAGACTTTCTCTCTCTCTCTCTCTCTCTCTCTCTCTCTCTCTCTCTCTCTCTCTCTCTCTCTCTCTAATGGTAGCAATGTTTATAACATTGGATTCGGGTGTTTTCCTTTCTCGTCCTCCTTGGGGCCTGGTTTCAATACCTTGTGCCGGTTGAGTTGTGGAGAGAAAGAAATTTCTGCTTACCACCGACACATTCAGATTCTAAACGTGAAGAAGGCCGTATAACTGATCGACTGAAATGTCGTGTAACAACTCAAAACAAAAAGAGTACTATCATCCGAAAAAACTCTTTGAATGTTAATGACCGTTCTCGAAACTATAGACAATCCGTACAAATATTTTATGATATGTGTGAGCGTGTGTTCTCTAAATGTATGTGTATCATAAACAGGCATTGTGTGAGTGTAAGTTTGTTTGGTCGAGAGATTTTCACAGAATGTTTATGATGTATGGTAGAGAGGAAGTGTATGTGTGCATATGAACGTGTGTGTATGTATGCGCATGTTTGTATGTGTATGTATGTGCATGTGCGTGTGTTTGTTGGATGAGTGCATACGCATGTATATGTGTGTGTCCCAGTTACTCTTCTTTTTTTGTATTTGCTGACCTTTTTACGAACAGAATTCTCGTATTTGTGCAACAACATATGTGTTATGCCGAATCGGTAAAATCGCCTGATAGGCGAAATTTACTTAGCTTCGTGAAGGAAAGTTTTATTTTATTTCAATAACATAAACTTTTGGTCGTAAAAATGACAAACTTTTTATCAAATTAGAACTACATATACATTCATTTTTTGTAAAGAAAGTTTGATTTCACTAACTCCTGATTGGAAAATGATAGTTGTATTATATCCTTGTTTTGATTGAATGAACTTTCGATCAAATTAAAAATGCATGTTTATTTTTTCGTAAAAATGAAGTTAAAATTTTGCAAATCAGGCATTTTTGTCCATCTTGGAGTAACACATGCATCTAAAATGTATGGGTGCCGTACCAATTAAAGTACAGAATGGAACCAGTGAGAAGTGTTCAAACTCCGGTCAAGACTCATTTCTCACTAATGCCTTCAAAAAAAAAAGTATGAGTTCTCCCCCAGGTATGCGTAAAAGAGTAGGAGAGGCTGGGCTCTCTTGCCTTCGTAGGCAACCAGTCTAGGAAAAGCACAACTCTAATTCCAAATCAAGAAGAGGAGCCCTTTTCAGGTGGCTGGATGCCAACTTTGACATCCTTCCAGTGGATCTTCCGGCCAAGTTGTTGCCAAAAGTATGGTGACCTACTCTCCTTTGAATAACATCCAAGAGGGGCATTCTAGCAACTGGGCCTCCCATACTATTTGTCGAGGCTTGTACCCTGGAGAGGTCAGTTCAATTTCGTTCCATTTCCTGTCGAGACAGAAAGGAGCCTTTGTATTCACTCGTAACGGTGTTATGCTGAATCTTTGAAATTGCCTAATTGGTGAAATCGACTTATTTTTTGTAAAAAACAAAATAGTTTGATTTCATTCTCAATAATTAAACTTTTGATCGTGAAAAAAAAATCGTTGTTCTATATCTTTGTTTTGATTGAATACACGTGATCAGATCATAAGTTCGCATTTATTTATTTTTGGTAAAAAAAAAAAGGTTAACATTTCGCCAATTAGACAATTGTACGGATTCGGCAAAACAATAGCGTAGTATCAGGGGTTATTGAGTGCGTCTCGGTGTCTTTGTGTAGACGAGTGGCTTTGTTCATCTCAGATTGTTCAATTTCCCTTGTGTCGTTTAGGTGTGTCTAACTAAACATTTCTCTCTCTCCCTCCCCCTTACCTACTCGAGGTCTTTGTGTTGTGATTCCAGTCTCAGAACCTCGCCTCTATCCCCACCTCTTTCAAGCTAAAATTTGCCCCCAATCCCAAACAGCAATAACAACAACAATCCTCACAAATCTTAGGAGTGTAAACTCCTCGCTGTTTGTCTATCCCGTCACGTTAAACCAAACATGTATAAAATTTATGTTTGAATTACGTTTGCTACGCGTATCTCTTTCTTAATCTGCAGAAATCATTTCCTGTTGGGAGCAGAGCTTGACTCTGCTGCAGCCAGGCTTGTTATTTTTCAAGAGTGACAGACAGACGGACGGACAGACGGACGGACGGACAGACGAACGGATGAGTGTGTCAGACGGACAGACGGAAAAGTGTGACGGAAGGGCAGGAAAGAGTGTCAGACGGACAGACACAAAAATGTGACAGACGGACATAAAAGTGTGTCAGACGGATGTAGGGAAAAAATGTGTCAGACGGATGTAGGGAAAAGTGTGACGGGCGGATGGAAAAGAGTGACAGAAGGTTAGAAAAGTGTGACAGACGGATGGAAAAGTGTGACAGACGGTTGGAAAAGTGTGTCAGGCGGATAGACAGGAAAGTGTGACGGACAGACAGACACGTTGCTTATCATAAAGTAGATATGTTTTTCCCAGCATTCGTGCTTCATGTTCTTATGAATGATTTTAAATATAAAAGCCTGGCTACTGCAAGGTCAATCTTTCCTCTTACTGCTATTCCAATGGCAACTTTTGTATTGTATATGTAATAAATGATTTCATAGATAGAAAGGAGTTGTCAGTTTGGCTCAGTTGGTAAGAGAGCCACTAACTGATTTCTCGGTCATGATTTCAGACCACAGTTTGGAAATGTTATTATTTAATACATCGGTTTGTTTTAACATGAAGGGAAAGACAATTCAAGTGAGGATTGTTATTGTAGTCACAGTGCAAAAAAAAACAGAGTCAACTCTTGCCTCTGACCTGGACCAGAAAGTGCAAGCGAAGACAAAAAGATACTAATAATCTGATTGCATACATAAAAAAAGTGTTCCCAAACATTTTCAAACCACGGCGCCCTCAGTGTATATCGATTTCTCATGACGCCGTAGTTCTTACGTTCATGTGGTTAAGTTACTTAGGGAAAAAAGTGAATCATGTAATTTCACCGAGTTCTCTAGGGGCTGGGTAAAAGTTCATGTGCATTCAGATGTACCACCATTTTTCTCCCGATATTGATCACATATGTACAAAGGATGAAAAAACCTTGCGGCTGTCTTTTGGATCATCGTCAGTTTGCCGCCATATTGAATTTGAGATAGCCCATATGGCAAAATGAGGTAATTCCTAAAAAAAAAAAAAGGGGGTCAGATTGAACTAAAATTTGGTATCTCACCGTTTTTTTAGGATGGGCAATTAAAAATCGTGCTTTTAACTGCTATGAAGCCTTGATTGATTCCTACAGTCGGATGAAAAGTTGAAATTTTGGCAACAATTCTTGTTTTCACGCTCGAAATGCCAGACGACATTTATAGATATGAAATTAATGATATCTCACCAATCTGTCCCATTGCCACTGGTCACTAGGCATAAAAGAAAACGTGAAATCAGTAAATGCATTTTTTGCCAGGTGAAATCTGTTAAAGTCTAGCAATTTAATCAAGAGATCAAGTACCACATCAATTTTACCTGGATAATGTGTATTAGATTTCTGTTTAACAAATCGTCTGCAATTTAAGGTATTTATGCAAGTTGAAATTCAGATCTGCAAACGATTTAGACGATAGTTTGAGCAATTAAACACAATTTGAACGCGCAAAAATATAATACCAATATCTATTTTTCACATGGATTTTAACATACGGCGTTGCATTTACAAAAATACACAAGAAATGTCCTCCAATCTGCAGAGACAAAGACTTGATCTTGAACCTTTGACGCGAGTGCATCGTTTCGAAAAACCTGAAGACATTATCAATTCTGATATCGGATGACAAATATATGCGTATTCAGTTGAATTGAGTGAAATCTCCTTAACAATTGGAGCATGGACCCAACGATAACATTGTGTGTATGCACATTTTCTATGCAATTGCATACAATACAAAGTCGGAGGAAGTTTCAAGGTGCAATTTATATTCATCCTAGAGGTCACGAAGAATCTGCAATTATTTATGTGCAACTACTGTCTACCGAGAATATTCGACACTGTTCCAGAACAATCAAGAATGTAAACCTTGTTTAACAACTGAGTGCCATCTAGTACCAAAACGGTGGAATTAGATGTCATTTCTTACTATTGTGACTGTGCATCGGGGCATTGAATTACAATTCACGGGAATTATTCAAGTTTTCGTATATATCGCAGTGTTCCAGGGTGCCGCAGTGCACGCTCTGGAAACCACTGATGAAAAGATTGATATAAGTCGGTCGCTATCAAGCCAGTCAGATATCTACTAATTTCAATTCTTGTCACCAATGGCTTGCGAGGTCGGCTCCCGAGTCACAGAACCACAATCAATACTCACGAACAGATAAAAGAAATGTCCAGTCACTTAATCCTCACCTGACCAAGTGGGAGATCAATTGGAAGGTTGGAAAAAAGATGATTTCTTATTTCTCCTGCATTTTGTTGGGCAGTAATCATAATTTTCGACAAAAAAAACATACAAAAAAACAAGCTTGAATGTTGCCAGACACAAAGAAGAGATCAATTTTGTAAAAACTCACGTTTCAAATTGGATCCCTTCATAAAAACCTATCCGGGGTATGGATGTCAAAAATAATTTTAAAAAAAAGATTTCCAGACATAACAAAGGGTGAATTTTTCAATATCCCGTCCACTAACTTCATTGGTGCAGCTTGTACGAGACATTCATACGTAGCCAGCCAGACAAACTTGAAAACTGAAAAAAAACCCATGTTGACAGTTTTGATCGACTATCTCCAATAGGACCAGTCAGATCAATACGATATTTTTCTCGTGTCTTTCCGTTTGTCCACACAATATCTCTTAATTGAATCCTGATGAAATTTCGTGGAAGAGTGGACCATGAGCCAGAAAAGGCGTGATCAAATTTTAAAGCGGATCCAGGAAATCTTTTTCAATTTCTTTTCTCCATACATTTATGAATTTTCTCAAGTCTGTCTATACATCATCTCCAAAAGTTCTAAAACCTACTCTAGTGAAATATCTCTAGTATGCAACCCGAGGCAATTTTCTATTATTATAAGAAGCAGCAGTGATCAACATTGAGAACTGAATCGGAAACCAACTTCGAATTTCACTTTCCACTTATGCTACTGCGAAAGGCATGGGTTCACTTTTCCCTGCATTCGGTTCAGTGGTTAAAGCAATCAGAGCCGATACCAACTTTGTTCCGAACAATTCGAACTCAGTAATTGTGTGGAATCATCATCATCATTCTTTCAACGCCCATCGTTGGACATAGACCTTCCCCAGGATTCACCACAATTCTCTATCATGGGCGTCGCAGAGCCGGTACTTTCTGAATTTGTTAAGCTCGTCTCTCCATCTGATATTCTGCTGGCCTCGGTTGCGCATATGCTCTCAGGGGATCCATGTCGTGAGTCGCGATGTCCATTGGTTGTCTGCCATTCTCGCAACGTGGCCAGCCCAATGCCATTAGAGATTTTTAATGGATTTTATGTTGTCCCTGACTCTTGTCTTTTTCCAGATGCACTTTGCTGCTTTGTGGTCTCTCTATGTGAGGTTGAGGGATCAAGTATATATCAAAGTGATGAAACGTATATACAATCACAGCAGCTCCTTTATCAGGCTACATAAAGACTTGGACCCCTTTCAGCTCCAGAGAGGAGTTAGACTAGGTGATACTAGCTCATCCAAACTCTTCACAGTCTGCCTCGAGATGATCTTCACAAGACTAGACTGGAAGAGTAAAGGAAAGAATTGTTTGGAATAGTTGAAATTAAACGTAATGCCGATTTATCAGATACCACCATTTTTTGGCCATTTTTGAATTGCTAAAAGTGGCTACATTTATTTGAACATCGTATGGAAAAATGAAAGCAGAAAACTGAACATTTGGAACTGTATTTTATTTAATTTAATTTGAAAGGAAATGATTTATGCTCAATGTTCAGGGTTACTTTTACATTAGCAGTTAATAACAAGATTAATTTTCAAACCTACCTATTAACCCAAACCCTGAACCTACCTACTAACCCTAAACTTTTTACTAACCCTAACCCAAACCTACCCACCCAAAACCTATCTACTGATACACACTACATGCTGTATTGGCTCCAAAGTAAATGACATTTTTCTGATCGGAAATAATGATATGTTCTGTCTCACCTTATCCGAACAATTAGCTTAAACTGTTCTTTTCATTTCCAATGTAATCACGACATTTTGGCCGATTCTTTTCTACGGTCCTCTTTGGGTGTAAAATATGATTTCCGTTAAGGAAAAAAGACTTCCCTATCGGTCTCTTCTTAAGTATTAGTTTAGATCAGAAAAAATGCATTTCATGCCTGGAGAAGAACGAAGAAATGAAACGACCGAAACGTCATGACTTTCATCGGAAATGAGAAGAAAAGTTCAAATCGTTTGAAAAAAAAAAAGGAGTCTTAGGTGCTTAATTGTCGTCACCCCTCTTTTTAATTTTGGAAAAGATTTCCAACTTCCCTACCTCCCGGCTTTTTTTAGGATCCCCCCTGCTAATTAATTTTCAAGGGTCCGTCTTTTTCCTCTCCTCTCCAATAGTTAGGGAGGGGACAACTACAGATTTGTTTACCCCCCCGCCAAAAAAAAAACTACCATTAACCAATTCATGGGCGAGAACTTGGTTAAATAAATCAATAAAAGGATTTCCTTGTACCTGTCAATACTGAACGTTTTGACTTTCCATGCAATATCCTTGCAATAAATCTTTCTCAAATGACTTTCTCTTAATTAATCGTGTCGGCGGCCATACTTATTTCTACCCATCCTCATTTTATTTCACTCATCCCACCACTTTGTGGATTGTGACAGATTTCCTCCCACTTCTTGCATATAACGATCCCCGATTATTAAATTGTGACAGATTTTCCGACCCCCTGCTTATTCTGACCCCCGGCAATTAAACATCTAAGAGTATATGACTTGATTCAAGCACGACTCAAAGGACCAAATGCAGTTTTGCGAAAGTTGTTCACAGCCTGGTGCGATTCTGGGATTTACAAGTTTTATACTTTGTAAAAGAAATCCTAGCCGATAACAAATTTTGTTCCGAACAAGTTGAACTCTTCTTCCCATCTTCGATGTAGTCAGGACGTTTCAATCGATTCTTTTCTACGGTTCTTTTCAGGTGTAAAATTTGAAATCTGTAAGGAAGGGGGGGTCGGTCTCCTCCTTCTCTTCTTCCGGTGTTTCAAAGCAAACAACAAAAAAAAAAATGCTTTTTACACCTGGAGAGGGCCGTAGAAACGAATCGGTCAAAATGTCGTGACTACATCAAGATGAAAAGAAGAGTTTAAATTGCCCGAAACAAAGTTGGTATGTTAATGACTCTTCTCAGCGTTGAAGATAATACATTCAGAGCCGAATACAAATGTCATTCATCGGAGAAGAAAAATCTGGAAATTATAAAGAATTTTCGTAGATAATGTTAAATATAGCCGCGTTTTTAAACAAGAATGTGCATGCCTCGCTCACGAGTATATTCTTACGACTCTCGCATATATGCCGATGTATTTATGAATGTTTCGGTATATGTATGCATGCATATATGTTGGCAAGGTCGCTGAGCAAATTGCAAACGCCAATGTGGTCGTCACTGTTGAACTTTTGAGCGTGTGCCAACCAACATCTTTCTGTTAGTATTCGTGTGTAGATGCCAACATTTCTGTCAGTGATTTATATACAAGGTGGCGTAAAAGTTCATTTCCATTTTTAAACTTGAATAACTTTTTCTGATAAAAAGGTAAAGAAAGTTTCTCTTCAATTATATTTATTTTTGACCTTGGAAATTATTTTTAACTTATTGTGGAATATTACAACTTGCAAAGGCCTCCTATTTTCAGCTTTTCAGATTCAAACCTTTTCTTGGCATGGAATACATCTGGCTTCAATGCTTTATTTATATCATTCTTCAGTTCCAGGGAATTTTTTTTTCTTAGTGGAGGGGCGTTTGTTCACATAAATAGAATAAACTCTGTCTTCAAGAAAAGCTCAAAGGAGAAAAACTGAGAGCTATCAAATCTAACGAATGTAAGGAAAATAGAAGACATTTTCTGGATGTTACATTACACAATCAATCCAAAGGAATTTTCAAGATTCAAAATACAAGGATGGGTCAATGATTATCTGAACTTTTGGTACAATGTTTCATTAGGACAACGATACAGAACACACAAATACATAGACATTATTTTACCATATAGTCCCCTTGTTTGGCGGGCACTTAATCCAGCGTGACACGAGTTTGGATATGACTCCAGAAAAAATGTTCTTTGCTGGCTTCTCAGCTAAGTATGCACCATGTCTTCCAAATGTTGGCTCATGACAAATCGATGACCACTTGAGGCGTCTTTGAGAAGACTAAACAGATGGTAATCTGAAGGAGTGAGGTCAGGGCTATAAAGAGGATGCTCCAATACCTTGAATCCCGGTTCCTGGACTGTCTGAACCGTGTGGGCAGTAGAATGTGGTCAAGCATTGCCATGCAAAAACAGGACACATTTTGACGATAAATTTTGATTCGAACTGCAGACCCATTTTTGCACTTCACAATCCATTCATACACACTCCACCGTGGTAAAACACTCTTCCTATCTCGTACTGAAAGCCTTCGATCGATTCCAGACCCTGATGCACTTTTAGACCATAAAAAAAAAACGGATCGTTGCTCGTTGTTCTTTCTCTGTGCAAACTGAGACCGGAGAGGCCGTGTTTACTCAATGTTAACACATGGCAACTGACTTGTCAACGATGAATTTTCATTGAAGTGACAACCAACTCACCACAATCCCACATGCACGCGCAGAATCCAGTACGGCCATCAAAGGGAAACATATAACAAAAGTGCAGAATATTATTATCGACTCACCCTCGTGAATATTTTTAAGGAGACATCTCTTTAATTATTTCAATTTTTCTAAATAATTTGAATTTTAAAACGGAATATGGTTTTCGTGCTACTCTGTGTCAGGTAGAAAGTTTCCAACCGTTTTCTGAACAAATTTTAATCATATGAATCCATGATATCATTATTCAGCACTTGAAGCATTTTCTTTGTATTTGAATAACCGTATGGCACCTTTAGACTTAATTGTTTATGCAATCATATCAGGCTGATGAAGAAAATCCCAGCATATATTTTGACAAAATCTTTTAGGAGAATACGTTGCATGTAGAGGAACTTCCTATTCCAACTCCATGGCCATTTATATCATATCATTTGCAAGTTGAGAACCAAAGCTGTTTTGGAGAAAAATCGCCGCTTGACTTTCTTTCGGTGAAAAAAGTTTTCTCAATTCGAAGGCATCATTTAAACGAGCCATTTCCTCACTGCAGATTTCTGACATCATAAAAAAAATTATGGTAAATACTTCTGAAATTCCTTGAAAAGAAGACAGGGTGTGACAAGTATTGGAAATAACCCGTTGATCAATTAAATGGTTCAGTTTGACATTGCCATAAGACTGCACCAATGGAGCTAGAAGGCTGGAAATTTAAGCATTCAATTCCTCTTAGCTTTTGCTAAATTGATCAATTAGTTTGTATCCGGTAGCGTTCACGCTTGTTTGTTTATTTTTTGTTTTTGGGTTTGTTTGTTTTGTTTGTTTTTTGTTTTTTTCACATTCCGGCTTTTTTTTAGTGACAACCATCTAACAAAAGGCTCAATAGGTAATATTCATTGATCACCTCTTTTGAAATTGTTTAATCGATCAACCCCACCACAGCATGCTTCAAAAAGACATTGGTCACTTGATGGTTCCTATTGAATGACTAAGTAGACCTATTTATATTGAGAATCGACTATAATTTCGTTGGTCCATCTAAAATTTGTTCACCACTTTGTGTTTCGATGTAACAGGAATGTTTTCCGCAGCCAGAATGCATGTTTCCAAAACAAATTATCAAATATAATTACGTCAGAACACAAGGCGTAAACTAGAAGCAAGAGAAATCTCGAAGGCTATGCACAGTTGACAAGAGTTGTGTAATTACGAATAGTTATCAATGGCAACTTGCAGAGTAAAACAATCCGGTACAGTTTCCTGGCTTCAGTTAGTAGATGGCAGTCAATATGTAATTCCATATTCTAGTCGTAAAAAGTTTTCAAAAAATATTTTTTCAAAACTTATTTCGTCATTGAAGTGCTTAAACTTTTTAAGGTTATTACTTTCGTTTGTTTCTGAAACACATCGCTGGTTGCCCTCTTTACAAAAAGAAGGCAGTAACTGCTGTCTTTCATCTCAATAATACTCTCAGTGGGCTGATACCATCCATTTTGAAAACTGCTGTAAAAATACTATTATCGAAACAACGTTTTATCGAAACGATGTTTTATCTAAACAACTTTTTATCGGAACGACTTGTTATCGTTATTTTAAATTTTTTTATTCATTCGAATAGAAACTTTAAAAAGCCATTCGATAAAGAGTCACACCACGTAAATTAAACACATAATCTATAGTGCTGGGTATTATAAAGCAAAAACGGCACGTGCAACCCGCAGACCCCTCACCTGCCCGATGGGGATACTAGAGCTCTGGGGGCACAATATATCCATGGAACCCTGAAAAATCTTAAAACAAATAAATAAATAAATAAATAAATAAATAATAAACTTGAAGTATGTTTTTAAAAATAATCTAAAAAATAATCTACACAAATCTAAAAAAAAAAAAACAAAAGCTAAGAATACGTATAAAAATAGTGCTTTCTGCGAAGATCCTCGTAGACAGCTAACCTGCAACTACTAAATACGAAGGTCTTCGTTTTTCTAGCAGTACTCCACTCTCTATACCTCCCTGATGTAACTATATGCAATTCAATTGGCCTAGTTTCCCTCATCTCAGCAGTGGTCTCAAAGAGACGAGTAGCGCGATAGAGAGCCGTAACTGTCAAAACGAGTAGCATTGAAAGTGTTAACACAAAACGAGACGGTCTGTTTACCAAGGTCAGGATCTCGGGTTTTCAGAAGAGTTAATATGACGTGGCAATCACTGATTGGCTACGGCAAAGGTTTGAAGTTTGTATCAATGTGTCAAGGCTGCCTGAAGGTTTTTGAAGGCCTGTTCGGTTCCACCTGCGACACAGGATGACGGTGCTTTCAGTGAGCTCTTCGAATGTTCTTTGTATAATGTCACGAATAGAAACAAGTTCTCCCGGGCTCATATGATTGAGGTGTTAACTGGATCGCTCAGAAGGATATCAAGTTCTCTCCTGCTATTGTTGTCTCTGTGATCTGACTTATCGTCTCGATAAAAAAATGTCACGTTGTTATAATGTCACGATAGTTGACAGAGAGGAGAATAAGTGAGCCCTTTGGAAAAACCACTTCCCCATAACTACGTTACTACTGTGGCAGTAGTAACAGCAAAAAGCGGTTACAGACAAGGGTCCATTTGTAAAATTTTCAATAACCCCCAGAAGAACTGGGTGGAAAATATATAATTCAGTTTCCAGTGATTGATTCTGCTAACACTCACACGTACACATACACATACATACACATGCATACACACAATATACAACATATGGAAGGATATCAAAAGTGCAAATCGTCCTCTTAGTCAGATATACAACAATCTAAAAGGTACTGCTCATAGACGGTGGTAGTAAAAGTCTGTGCTACGTTCAGTGCATGCGCACTGTGTAAATTCTATGAACTTTTTGGGGTTGCACTTTGCGTAGTCTAAGAATACGAAAGAAGTAAGTGTTAAAATCTTATAGAAATAGAAATTTGCCTTAAGTGGTTGGAACAATTTTTTCTCCATGAAAATTGAGTGTTAACCCAAGAAAACGATTCTATAATTGTCTAAATTTCATGTGTGCAGGTTTTAAACTTTATCCTGGGAGTTCCGTGAATCTGGAAGCGGAAAAGGGATTTTTTTGTCTGGCCAAAATTAACGTTTAAAATTTGGAAGTACGGAATCCTAAAAAAAGGGAAAAATGACTAAGTTGCCTTTTCTTTTTATCACCGACTGGTGTGTTTTGAAAGAACATAACATTCAGATTTTCATGAAATTTTCAATTTCTTAGAAATAATTAGTTATAAATCTATGTCCAAATACGGTTATTTTAAAGAGATAAAAGATATTAAAGAAAGTTTATCCCTACCCCAAAGCAAAACTGTGACGTAAATCCTACACCATAAAACACCGCCAGATTTAAAACAGTAAAAAGAAAAAATGTAAAATTTAAAATTGATATGAGACCGATATTTAACCCAAAAAAGAAAGGTTTGTTTTTTTTAACTAAAACAGTAAAAAAAAAATTTGTTCGTAGTAAACGATGAGCATTATAAGTACATTGTATTATCGGGCGGATTTCCAGTTAGTACTACTCATGATAAATCTCATGAGATTCGAAGCCTGTTTCGAACAATAGGGAAATTTTAGGAATTCCTTTCAAAACCGCTTTTGTCTGCTAAGAAGTCTTTGTACTGTTTTAGTTCTTTTAAAAATTAAATTGCAGACTGTTCTCCCCCGACCCAAACTCCAGCAAACTCGACAAACACTTTTGTAAGTGCATCTGAGTGTGATTACATGTGTATGCATGTCTGTATGTCTGTGTGTAAGGGTGAATGTTTATATATGTGTACGTATATATGTATGCTATCCATGTATGTATGATATAAGAAAACCTTCAATCGAAACTGTCATCAAATAGGTTTCTTCAGTTTTTAGATTGGTCCGTCTGACTGGCTGGCTTACGTGCTGGCTGGCAGACTAATTGACTGACGATGTATGTATGTATGTATGTATCACGTGTATAGGCCACACCTATGGAGCTAAAGGGCTGAAAATTTCAACATTTACTCCTGATGATGTCTAGGAAAATTGTTTGTTTGGTTTTTTTTTTCATTTTTGAAAATTCTCCACCTAAATAGGTTTTAGTGGGTGGGTCAGTTTGCAATGTAGATTTATGCTATATTGATCCATTACCTTAGGTCCGCCAGGTTTTTTTTTAATAAAATTCTCTCGTTCCAAGTGATCACTCCACAGCGAATTGCAAGAGAAGTAACTTAATCCTTTACTGCCCATTTTTCCAATGTTTTAATTAATCACCCTCAACTCGACATGCTGCCCAAAGACATTGATTACATGACAGTTTCTATTGACTGACTAACCAGACCTGTTTCGCTCCAAGCTATTTCAGTCAACGAAATTGAAAGTGGTTGTATGTACTTGGTCACGTCTGTTCGTTTGTCTGGCCACACGATATCTCCGAAAGTACTCAATAAATCCCAATTCAATTTTATGGAAAGGTGGGTAATGGGATTCAGAAGATTTGGTATAATCCTGGGTTGGATCGAGGATATTTTTCTGATCGCGAAATATTTTTCTTTCTTTTTAAATTACATTTATGTATACGATCATGATTCTCCACACGATATCTCTAAAAGTTCTCAAATAATTCCAATGACATTGAGTGGGAGGAAAAAACATCAGACTGCGAAACAACTGATCAAATTTTGGAGCGATCCATGCTCAATCATCTCACCTACATCGTAGTTATGTGTCTGAGTCACATAATATCGCTATAGAGTCATGTTTGTCCACACAATATCTCCAAAAATTCTCAATGAATTTTTATGATATTTTGTGGAAGGGGGATGGACTATGAAGGAACTGATTAAATTTTTGGGCAGATCAATGCTCAATTATCCCCTTCCCCTGACAAAGGCATCGGTAGAAGTATGTGATCTCCGAGTGCTTTCTAGTTTACACAGTAATAGTTTCTGATCTATTCAATTCAACACACGGTGAGTGTGCTAAGCATTGTTTATGCACGACTTGATAATTTTCCGATTCATTTTCTTAATTTCTACCCTTAATGTCCATAAAGACAGAATTACAAAATAAATATAAGAAGTTCCTTCAGAGTTTTGACTCCATTGGGTGCCATTAGGACGAGACGGAGGAAAGATAAGTAAGTGGCTCTTTCTCTTGATCTGGAAAAAAAAAGGAGGGAAGGACATTCGGACGAAGGATTTGGTTGATAGAGACTGTTCTGGATTGTCTGTGAGGATCTTATTCCTCAAAGGGTCGATGAAGAAACCGGGTGGAAAGTTGATCTGATTCGGGGAGAGGGGTCTAATCCCTAAATGGACAGAAAGAAACATTTGGAATGAAAAAAAATAAATAAATGAACGAAGTGTACAAAAGGAGAAAGAAAGATGAAATAAAGATAAATGACGAATTAACAGAAGAAACAAAAAAGAAAGAAAAATAGTTAAAAGAATATGAAGGAAGATTGCTAAAGGATTAAAGAGACGAAAGATGGAAGAAACAAAGAAAAAAAAATTAGTATTTTAAGGGAAATTATGACTCACCACCATTCATGTATCCTTTCCACTTCGACAACTAAGCAGTGGCGGTGGCAAAATTAAGTTACCTTGATGAAAATTCTACCAGTATGGTTTGAATCATAAATTTATGAGAAAAAATATGGTCATAAACTGAGAGATCAAATTGTCATAAATTTTCCTTGTAAATTGAACCCTCAAATAAAAACTTTTTTCAATAGGGATTAAAAATTTAAAAAACGTTTCATTCACTCTTTTGGGAAGAGTATGTGTGCAAAATTTCAGGTTTCTACTGTGGACGGTCAGGGCTGGGCAAAGTCTGGATTGATAGATAGATAGATAGATAGATAGATAGATAGATGTAAATGTCAGAACACATGGATAAACTAAAACCAGCAACAGTGATTGAACAGGTCTGTTGTGGGTAGCAGTGGGCAAAAATATTCAAGCGGCGATGTAATGAGAGAATTGAACAAACTAAAAGAATCGGATCGAGAGAATCGAAGTAAGAAAAGGGGAAAGAATGAAGAAAAGGAAGATAAAAATTATAAACAACGAGAGAATGAAAGAAAAAAGGAAGGAAGAAGAAAGAAAGAAAAAAGAAACGATAAAACAAAGTTGTAGTAAAAGAAAGGAAGAATGAAAGAATGAATGAATGAAATGAATGGAATGAATGGAAGAAAGAATGGGTGAAAGAAACAAAGAATGAATGAAAAAAGAAAAAAGAAACGACGAAAGGAAGTAAAGGTGAACGAAGTGAAAAAAACAAAAAAAGTGAGACAAGGAAGGAGAAATAAAGTGAGAAAAAGTGGAAGAAAGAGAAAATGTAAGAAAGAAAGAAAAAAAGAAAGAAATCGTCAAAGAAAAAGAAATTCGGTCTTTTGTCAATGAATTTTTTATTTTCGTTCAATTCTATTTTCAGAAAGAAAGACAAAATATAAACAAAACTCAACAAGCAAAGTCAATAATTGAACAACCATAGCATCAAATTTTGAAGTCTTGTAAAAAGAATTCCATCAAAGAATAGATATGGTCAGTATAAGTTCTATTATGACACCACTGGCTTTTTCCACAGAAAACATTTCAAGCAGAGTAAAAAAAAAAATTTTTTTTTAATTACCCAAGTGGACACATATAGCTTCTGAGGAATCTAGATGTTATTTATATTGGAAAACATCTAATATAGAGTAAAATAACATCTATAAACATCTAGATTCTGGACAATCTAGATTTTATTAATCAATACGTCTGCATAATATATATATATATATATATATATATATATATATATATATATATATAGAGAGAGAGAGAGAGAGAGAGAGAGAGAGAGAAATAGATAGATAGATAGAGCATTATTCAGACGTATGAAGTATATTCTTTCGCTCTCTCTCTCTAAATTCTCTTTCTCTCTCTCTCTCTCTCTCTCTCTCTCTCTCTATATATATATATATATATATATATATATATATATATATATATATAGACAGAGAGAGAGAGAGAATTTAGAGAGAGAGGGAAAGAATATACTTCAATATATATAGAGAGAGAGAGAGAAACAAGAAGATATATTACATATTATTGAATAAATTAAATCTGACTTCAATCTGCAAAATATATTTTATCAAAACATTACTAAATTCATTACGATATTACCCAACTCGTTAAAATATTACAAACTTTATTACAATTAATTCAATACGAAAATATAACTTATTTAAATAGCAGTTTCTTACATCAGGATGCAACCAAAAATATTTAGATCTTAGAAAAAAAAAAACATGTAAATCACCAACAGAAAGCAAGGGCTTATTTCCATATGTCAACCCGTCAGTTTTTGACAGCAATCGGTGCTGGAGTTGCTAGCGCATCTAAAAATAAGTTTGAAAAGAAGACAGAGATGAGATAAACAAATAAGTCACGAGGCAAATGAGAAAAGGGTCTGATGGGAGGAAACGAGAAGAAATTACAAATTGTTTTTTTTTCCTTTTTTTTTTTCTTTTTTCTTTTTTTTTTTTCTTTTTTCTTTTCAGTTCTTTCCCCTAAGATGACAAACAAAATGGTGGACGTAGTGGCGACATAAAAGATGGCGGTTGAATCGCGTGGCGGGTCACGTCAGGAAGGTTGCTGGGTGCAAAATTACCCGGCTAATATATCGTGTGCAAAAAAGAGATTATTCACTTGTAATACAAACTGGAAAAAGAAGGGCGTTTTGGAACGATGAAAAGATACCGGGTAGCTGAATAAAATATCCCATCTAAATGCAAACATTATTTATTTCGCATATTTTGAAGACTATGATCTCTCGTTTCATCCCCCCCCCCTCTCTCTCTCTCTCTCTCTCTCTCTCTCTCTCTCTCTCTCTCTCTCTCTCTCTCTTATATTTAATACTTTTTTTCTTAATTTCTCCTCTCTCCTTCCGCACCCAAACTTTTTTTTATCCGAAATGGGATCTTGTGGACGTGAGAGAGGACATATGGGCGCCGTATTCCGGTGAAAAAGCCAAATTGTTCTTTCCGATAAATGATCCGTTCATGATGGCTGCCCAGGGGAAAAATCCCTAAAAAAAATGTCGAACGCGGAAAAGAAACAAAAGAGAGATTCGAAAACATAAAAAAAAGAAGAATATCTTCGTATATATGCACACGCATATAAATCTGTTTGCGTGTGGGATTTTTTTTTTATGAATGCGCTGACATACGTAATGTGTGAGAAGCCATGTTGAGTTAAGAGAGAAAAAGGACAGATGACTTTCCCCGATAAGAGAAAAGAAGGCGCCCTCTGTTAGCTGAAGAGAAAACAAGCGATGGAAAGATGACTTCACGAAAGATTGAATTGTTAAACCATAGTCCATGAGCCAGACTCCAAACTTTCCAATATCGGCACCAAATCAAAGGCAGGGGACAACTATGATTTGGTAGGTATAGTGTCACCATGGACTTAAAAAATAAATGGTTCAGACTAAAATGACTCAAAATCATTGAAGCATTAATCATTAGTAGTTTCATTATGTGTATGTAGTATGTATATACTTGAGTAGGTATTATATACATTTTTGTAAATTTCATTCTGAAAATTGGATTACGAATAGTCAAAATGGTACTGGGGGAGTAAGTTCGAAGGTAATTCAATTTTTAGTTTTTTTCTATTATTCTATATCTTATATTTTGTCTGTATTTATTATGTAAATAATGTATTGATTTGGGGTTTGTAGTTCAAAAAATAAACTTCACACTAAGGTTATTCTGAACCAGTAATTGATTATTTTGAAAAATACAAATTTTGCCTAAAACATGCAAAAACGTCAATAAAACATGAAAAGACTCAAAATCATTCAAAAGTTTTTTATTTTCTATGTGTAGGGGTCCATTGTATTCCAATAGTCATAGGCATCTTTTGCCCCTAATTTAGTGCCGAAAAATGGCTACCAGTGGTTCATGCCTTTGTTTTGTTGCATATCTCGATAGCTCAAAATATTCTGGTGTACTCCATACTATAACGAAACAATTTGCAAGCGAAAATGTGTTATAATACAATGTTAGATTTAGGAATTTACCAAAATTTGGAGTTTTTAATCAAGGAGAAGTATTTGTAAGGAAATAAATACTCCATAAAAATTGATACATTAGGTTTCTCAGTTAGTGATGGCGTTTTTTCTCTTCTTTAATTTGCACTTGTCAAAAAACAAAGCCATTTGCATGATACAGACAAATTATAACGAGTCATGTTACAAAGAGATGATGTTAATCCATAAGTTTTCACGTTTTACTCTTGACCTTCTCTTCACAAGTAGGGGATATCAGGGCCCTTAATAAGAGCATATACAAAAAGGACTTTCGTGTGATTTTCCTTTTGGGATTCTGACTTGAGAGGAAAGCATCTGGAACTACAGGAGACATTTAGCCAAACATTGGTTCCTGCTTGCACGGTAGAGCGCTGATTTCAGACGCTACTTCGAGGAGATGAGAGCCTATGATTTCTAACGTCCAGGAAGGAAGGTATCCTTTGATAACGGCACAGAAGAATCGGAAACTTGATCATCGGCTCGTAAGCTCGAGGAAAGTGTGGAAACTAGCAAATCAAGAGTTCCTATCGGTTTCCATGCGATGGCAAACAGGGAAAAGATGAATAAATACGTTCCACATGAACTGACAGAAAACCGGACAAATTGGCGTTACACGATCTATTCAAAAAAGGTGATATTTACGAATGGAAGATCATCCAATTTATTCTCTTGACCTTTCTCCTACAGACTTTCATATTTTTTTTTCAAACATTTTGACAAGTTTATAAAGAATAAAGATGTTCAAAGCCTGAGCGGCTGTAGAATATGCTTTTGGAGATATCGATTTTCACTGTAAGGATATGAATTACTTTGTTAAACGTTCAAAAAAGTGCATTCGAAATTTTTGAGACAACTCTTATCCAAACTTATATTCTTTGATCCATCGAAAAACGACACTACTTTCTGGACAACATGATACAAACTTTAGACACTTTATATAAGTGTAATGTCTTCATTGCATGGAATTTAGTAACAACTACGTGATTACATCACTACTTTTGTACTTCATAAATTTATTGAGTCAAGCATTAGTTACTATGAAGTCTATTCTTAAATTAATAATTGATAGTATTGTACAATTAGTAATTAATAATATTGTATAATTAGTAATTATTTGTATTGTCTAATTAGGAATTAATAGTGTTGTATGATTAGGGATGAATCTGTTGAGTCTTAACACGAGTTAGTTTTGAGCCACGCAACGCTTATCACTCTTCACACCTAAAGTCTGAATTGACCCCCACCTCCCATTAGAATCAGATTGTCTTCTCAAGGGACATGCATCTCACGTTCAGAAGCATCGTGTCAAACAAAGGTAAAAAAATAATTAATCACGTGGAAAAATAATAAAAGGTGTGGGTGGTCTACGCTCAGCTGCTCGAGTCTAAACTCCAACTGAGTTTGCATTCACTTTGCACTAATCCTTCTTGGAAAGGCATGAATCCGTCTCTTCTTGATTTGTACTACATAGCAACAGGTAAAATAGCGGGGAATAGAGAGCTCCTCAGCCTTGGCTGGCAACTAGTCGAGGAGGTAGAGTGTCAATGTACCAAGCAAGCCGGAAGTGGATTATAATAAATTGTAAGATAGTTCAAGTTTCCTTAACTTTATATTTTATCCTTTAAGATTATTTTCCTATGCGTACCATTGGTTAATTTTGTAACCTTTGTCTGTACGTTTAAAAAGGGTGTTGAAATAACTGTGACGTAATCGAAGGCACAATCTTGTCTTTATGTGGTGTCTTAGAAGTTTCGGGGGAAAATATCAGGTGACTTGTTTGTTGGCGTGAGCCAATGAGAAGTTGGGGATTTTGGTTTCAGCCAATCAGAGGCCACCAACGATGTCGAATCTAACTTGGCGGGAATCGCCAGTCCACAGGAAATTATTGCAAAGAGGAGACGTAAAAAATGCTGTTAATAAAGTCTATGGATAAATTATCGAAATGAGAAAAAGTGGGAAAACGCTCTTCCATATGTTAGGGGCAATACATGTCAAAGAGAAGACGCGAAAATGTTTTCTCTCATCTATGATTCATTCACTTCGAATCGACTGATTGTTTTTTTCGAAGTTTACAGCAAGCCGTGAGTGGAACGAGTTCCTGTTATCCGAACTTTTACGTTCCTTGCCATATGCATGTATATAAAAATTTGGAACTTCCATGTCAACTGGATTGTAGCTGCAAAAATGGAAATGTTCCTGCAACAGACCTTCGGACAGAGTTAGATTTGGTGTGGCGTAAGATATTGGTCCTTTCGACAGGGGCTTTTGGTTTCGGTGTCGAAGTCTGGGGTCATTTGTTTCTTTGTCCTATTTCCAGCCAGGCAACTTTCGTATATATACAAAATCCCCGAGTGTTGCCAGGCTAAAGGCAATATAAAAACATAAGTTTTTCTTCGTCAAGATTTTAGTAAAATTGCTCTCAAATAAAATAAATGAAAATAGAAACATACAGACGGATGAAGACGACCACTGACCCCCCCTTCTCACAACAACCCCAATAAAAGTGGATTTTTTTTTAAGAAAAGAAAATCCTGATCGTGAAAATGTTGAAACTAGAATAAAATAAAATGGCGAAAAAAACAATTGAATAAAAAGTAACATTTCAAAGTATGTTTTAAGTTTTCAATCTGTATGCTCGAATGAAAACACTGAATGGTAACCCCACCCAATGTGCTGAATTGTTTTTAAATGTTTATATATCTTTGTGAAGAGAGACAATAATTTAATTTGTTTTACAAAACATACAGTTCATTTTTTAAAAGTTTCAGACAAGAATCGAGCAATGTCAAGTGCCAATGTTTACATGTTCATACTAGAAACTGTCAACCAAAACTGTCAACATAGGTTTATTCAGTTTTTAAGCTGGTCTGGCTGACTGGCTATGTATGTATGTATGTATTGCACGAATGGAGCTAGAGGGCTTCAAATATTTATTCATTATGTTAAAAAAGTCGTATTAGATTTTTAGAAATCCCTTATCCAATAGGTTTTAAATGGTGGGGGGAGGGGGATTCAATATACAAAGTAAGTTTAAGCTAAAATTGGTCCCTTAATTTCCGTCCGGCTCAGTGTTTACATTTGCTTTTAGAAAAATAGGATTTTTCTAGTGATTACCGACCAACAAAAGGCGATCGAAGTGACTCATTCATCGACCACCGTTTTAAACAATGTTTCAATTGATCACACCCAACACAGCATGCTGCAAAAAGACTTGGTGGTTTCTATTGAGTGACTAACCAGACTTGTTTAACGTATAACCTGGCTGCATAGCAAATGAAAAGAAGTCAATTAATGCATTATGCAAGTAAAAATGTCCGTGTTTTTAATATCTATGTGTATTTTCTCAATTCAGGAAACCTTTACAACATATGCTATTGGCTCTGCATTAGTTTGAAGCAGCTCGAGCTACGAGAATGAATTTAGCTTTTAAAATTGCATGAATAGAATAAATGTCACTTTGCTCTCGTTTGAAATCAGTTCACTGCACAAACAAACTGATAGAGTTTTGCTTGGAAACGTGGAATCGAACCTCTCAGAACTCTTACCCGCTTCTCTAACACTAGAACTGAACATGTCCATGTATAGAACGATTGGTCCAGGTATTGATATTGAAAAGAATCCAATTTCGAAGGAAAAGGTGAATTCGAATTAGGGAAATAGGAAATAGAGGAACAGAAAGAGGTCTGGTTAGTCATTCAATAGAAACCGTCTCGTAACCAATGTCTGTTGGATGCATGTCGTGTTGAGGTGATCAATAAACGAAAATTGGGGAAAGAGTTGATCAATAAAGTTACTCCTCTCGCCTTTTGCTGATTCATTGAAAAGTTGGAATTGAAAAAAACAAAAACAAAAACGAGTATGAATGCTGTCGGACACAAACTAAGTGACCGATTTGGCATAAGCTCACATTGTAAATTGGACCATCCACTAAAAACTGATGTATGAAGGGAATGTTGAAAAAAAACGAAAACTTTTTATAGACATAATAAAGAGTAAGTGTTTAAATTTTCAGCCTTCTAGCTCAATTGGTGCAGTACGCACGAATGACACACAGATAGAAAGCCAGCCAGCCAGAACCACTTGAAAACTGGAGAAATCTATATTGACAGTTTTTGTTGACGGTTCTTAATGGAAGGAATGCATAAAATGACACAAAAAGGACAGAATTTGATTGTATTATTATTTTATAAGTCTTTAATGATTGGTGTGAAGCAAATTCCCCGAGGAAGGAAGCAAAAATTCGATAATTGGAAACTTAGTTTGAAAAAGATGGCCTTCGTCAATGGAAATAAGGCTGCACGATTTTTAATGACAAAAAAAGGGCAGTAAAGCAAAAGAACATGCATGTAATATTATTTTGGCTTTTATTTATCATTTTATTATTTCATACAGTATATGGGGCCCCATACAAGCTTAACACATGCACAGAGAATTAAAATCATACGATAAATCATATATAAACATTTATGGTGGCTAATCGATATTTGATGGTGGAAACTAGTGAAGGAAAATAATCTGCATTATAGTGAGCGACGTGTCCGTCCGTCTGTCATACTTCCATCTGTCCGTCTGTCTCTCACGCTGAAAAGAGGTAGAGGGGGGTTCTGGGAATGGATGCACAATAACGAGACTGCAAAAAGAACAGGTAGTGGGAAAGAGAAACAGGGTAGGGGTCTGCCATGGTGTAGGCGTGAAACATGAAAATTTTTGCAAAAGATAAACGGCTGAACTCGGCCGTCGAGAATAGGAGGAAGGCGAGAAAGTAAAATGAGGTGGAATTGAATTTTTTCCGAGTGTTTGTGGACAGAAGAAATGATTAAGTGCCGAGGATGATCACTTTAGGCAACTCACATGAGTTTTTTTTGTTTTTTGTTTTTTGTTTTTTTTTTTCAAATACTATAATGCTTTAAATTTCATCCCCTAGCTATACCGTTAGCAAAGTATTTTACTAGTCATTATAAGAGACTTGTTTTGTGCATATAAATATGTGCATGTGTTAATGCATTCCAGCACTCTTGGCCATACCGTTCTGCCAACAGTCTTTTGACGTTATTCGGCCTTTTAGGGACAGGTTTGTTAGTAACATGTATATTCTCCACATCCAGATGTTTCCAGATGATTTTTTATTCTATATCAGGTGTTTCCCAGTGGGTTACACCAATGATGTTATGAGTAGAATATATTTTGACCATATTGATTTTCATCAATAGCAGCCTTTTAACGTCCGTCCTTGGTAATGAACCTTCCCAAAGATTCGCCAGAGCTCTCTATCATGGACGTCGTGGAACCAATACTTTCTGAACTTGTCTAGTTCGTCTCGCCATCTTATATTTTGTCGGTCACAGTTTCGCATGTGATCCCTGGGGATTCACGTTGTGAGTCGTGATTTCCATCGGTTGTCTGTCATTCTTGCAACATGAATAGCACGTTGCCACTTGAGCTTCCTGATAGATCCTCTGTTGTCACGAACTCCCGTTTTTCTTCTAATACATTTAATGTTCTCCGATCTCTGCATGTGATGTTGAGCGCAGTTATTTTCTGTACACGTTGCATGGTTCTCATTTTGAGGCTCAATATTTTGGACAGGTTCCATGTTTCAGCTCCATAAGTGACGATCGGGAGGATGTATTGGCTGTATACCCATCTTAATTTTGATGCTACGGTTATTGACTGTGATGACGAGTTTACTATTTATATTTGTTGTTTCTTACTCTTGATTTTTTTTTCATAAATCCAAACAACATTATTGATGTACGCTATCAGAACTCCCTTACGCTAATGCATTAGAGCGAATTCAAACTATAGTTCTCTGCATTTTAGACGGCTGTTTCGTTAAAGAAAATTTCCTTTTAGATATATTTATTTTGGATTTTGGAAATTACTTTGGAATAGTTGTGGATTATGAGATCCCGCACATTCCTCCATTATCAGTTTTTCAGAGTCGAACCCTTTCTAAGCAACGTGTCATGGTCGCTCGAAATTAATTTGGCCCTATTGCTGCAATTTCTTGTCGAATATCATTCTTCAGTTCCAGAAAGTATTTTGTGGCTCATTTACGAAAACCTATTCTTTAAAATACCGCCCCACAAAAAAAATGTTGAGAGCAGTCCAATGTGACAAACGCTACAGTCAGTTAATTTCAGTAAAATTAATTCGCAAAGTGAAAATGGAAGGCATTTTGGGGATATTCTGCAATTAGTTCTAAGTAATTTCCAATGCAGAATAAATATATGTTAAAAAAGGTTGAAAAAGTTGTCCAAGATTTAAAATGGAAAGCCACTTTCGTGCCATCCCAAGGTGTCAAACAATATCCCTTGAATATTATGAGACTGACCCAATGAAGATGATTATTTTTCAATGGTTTTATTGGTATAAACATTATTAGCAGTCTAATACCACCATTACTACAGTCTTTAAGATGTACATTGGTCGAGAGATAGTCATCATCATCATTAGTCTTTTAACGTTCGTCTTTGTACACAGACCTTCCCTGGGATTCACCACAAGTATAAATAAGCAATTTCATGAAATCTGCATTCGTCTCCATGGATCAGGTTTCACAAACCTTTTAGAACTAGCGCCCCTTTTAGAGCTTATATTCCACCAGTATCATCGTAAGGTCATCAGTGCCCTCAAAATTCGTACGGTTGTGTATTTTCTCACCATGTTATATCGAATTTGAGGAGCGCTATTGTGATACTTCCTCAGCATGAAGTTGTATCTTTGAGAAGCTGGATTTACAGTAGAGCTGTTTGAAGTTCAATGGAAAGTTCTATGTTTCACGATTGATTAATGTTGATAATTAAATTAGTTGAAATAATTATTTAAATAAGAAAAAACAAAAATATGGTGCTACTCTGGAATCAGATTTTCTGACATACGACTTAATGCGTATGAGTTGTCGATTTGTTGTTGCCCCCCCTACAAATCCTTGTCTTTTAACGCCCCCTACCACCCTTCTCCTTTTAACACTCCCTTGAGCCTTCCAATGCCCCACAGGGTGCTACCACCCCCTTGTATAGATTGTATAGATGTATACCACTTGTATAGATTTTTGGAGACAGAATACTGGAAACAGAAGGAATTAAAAGAAATTGAATTTTAGATTTTACAAAAAGAAAAGGATTCTGCCTTGTGCATCAGTTGCGGAGGGCCATCCTGCTTGAGTTTTGATAGTACGACTCGTCAGGGGTTTGGAATCTTTGGTTTATGTGCGAAACCTGAAGACCTAAAACTTGGGAAATCGACTGAAGCGAAGCTGCAGAGTGTCAACTGAATCGAAAACACGAACGACTTCTTTTTTTTTTTTTCAATTCACAGAAATGGATCTTAGGTCTTTCCAATGGACAAAAGACGTGTTTAGCGTATCCACCAAACCCTTCAACTTTTTATGTTCTGAATAGGAAAGGCAACAGGGAATTTAATACGTTTATGTTTGACCTCGGTTCGCCGAATCCATCTACCGTACAGCACCTCCAGTGTTTATTTTATTCATTTTTTTTTTCAAGCACAAATTGTCGGAACTTTTGTGAAGCACGTCGTATAATATAACTTCGTACTATATTCATCACTTCCTTATGCATATCCGCATAAATTTTCTTTCTTTAGAAAGCAACATTATGCACGTGCAGAAACAGTGACAGCCCCACACCACACAAGACATAAATCTACAACCAAATACCACATTCCTCACACGCAAAGTCAGCTTCTTCTCCCCCTTCGCACGCATGCGCGTATAAGGTATTGATCGTAAAGGCAGACGGGCGACCATGTTTTACTTTGGTTGCTAAGAAGCGACCAACGCTGATTGATGATTTCTTGCCGTGTTCATATTTAGCCGCTGAATCTCTCCTTCTGGCATCTTCCATGATTTGATATCTCCACGACTTTCTTTTCCCGACTCTTTCATCTTTCATCCTTACTCTCCACTCTCTTATCTTCTCCCTCACTCGACTGTACTTGTCTGTCCCTTCTGTCTCTACTCGTCTCGCCTCACTCTCTAATCGTCTTTCACATCTCTCTCTACTCTCCTACCCCTCTCTCTGGTCGTCTTCCCCGTCTCTCTACTTGTCTCTTCCCTGTCTGAACTCTCCCTTCCTCTCCCTCTCTCTAGCTGTCTTTCGCCTCTTTTGACTTGTGTTCCTCATCTTTCTACTCTCCTACCCCTCTCTCTGATCGTCTTCCTCCTCTCTCTCTACTTGTCTCTCCCCTCTCTAAACTCTCCCTTCCCCTCTCTGTAGTCGTCTTTCACCTCTTTTTATTTGTCCTCCCCATCACTCTACTTGTCTTTTCCCTCTCTCTACTCTCCTCTCACACATTTCTACTCGTCCCTCCCCTCTCTCAACTCGTATTCCCCTTCTCTCAACTTCTCTCTCTCTCTATCTCTCTCTCTATCTCTCTCTGATCGTGTCGTCCTCTCTTAACTCGTCTTCTCATCTCTCTACTCGTCTTTCCCTCTTTCTTTACTCACCCCGTCTATAATAGTCTTCCCCTCTCTTCACTTGTCTTTTCCCTGTCTCTACTCATCTTTCCCCTGTCTCTACTCGTCTTTCCCCTCTCTCTGATCGTCTTTCCCCCTCTCTTTACTCGTTTTTCTCCCTCTCTTTACTCGTTTTTCTCCCTCTCTCTACTTATCTTACTCCTCCTTCTAATCGCCAACCTCCTCTCTCCGCTCTCTACACGCAGATCGTATACAAAATATTGAGTCAAGTGCAAGCCTCAACATTCATCACAATATATGAACACAAAACGGTCTCAAAGAATTGGTTATTTCAGTTTTATACAAACTTTCAAAATGGCGTAAAATTCAAAATGAATTATCTATGTATATTCAGTCATATCGGTGGAGCAAGTGACGCCATTTTGAGGCTCATAGCTTCCACATCTAATTTTATAAATCACGTATGGACCAACAACGTATGATGTCTGAGGACTGATATCAATGGACATCAAGACGCCACAGAGATGGACTCATGATACGTTGATATCATAAGCCTCTAAGAAACCAAAATCGTTAAAATGGAGACGCTGATGTCAACGGACACAGACTAATTTCTCCCCTAATTTAATGGTTCAAAATTAATTTGAATAAAACGGCAATAATTTCGAAACGGAAAAAAAGCAGACAAGAAAGGATCGGCTTCTGAATTCACAAAAAGTGGACGAAATATCAATGTGGATTCTCGAAGAACCGATCAGTCCAAAAAACACCCTGAGGAAATGAAATCTATTCCATAATCAGTTGGAGAACACACTGCAACAACAATGAATGAAGGACGTCACCATCATATGCGGAGATATGAGTGCCGTAATTGGGGAGAGAAGCAAGAAAGGACTAGCCTGAGACAAAGGAGCGAAGAGAAGAAGACTATTAAACAAGACAGGGGATCCCCACGCGGGGACAGCTTCGTCGGAGCCAGCGTAAAAGCGATAATAATAATTATTCAGGCATACTCCAGTTGCAATTATAAAATTGTATATTATCATGACTTCTCATTGCGAACAAACATTCAAGACGATCTCCCACACACACTCACAGATATATATGTATCATTAATATATGTGTGTATGTGCGTTCATTGTGAGAATGTTTAGTAATCCGACTGAATGGTTGCAGTAATTTGACTGTGTGGAAGAGAAGAACAAGTGTTACATCTCAAGAGATTTCAATCATTATAAATATAAGGCCCATAAAGTTCGATGCGTGTTCCATCGCCGTCTTCAGAAGTACTTTTGCAATGCAGAAAAACTGTAGCAGATACAGATCCTAAGATCTTTGGATACTATACTACTATACTAAACTAATATATATATATATATATATATATATATATATATATATATATATATATATATATATATATACTAACTGAGGTACCCGGCGTTGCCTGTGAAAAGAAAACTCTAAATCTGACAACACCGCGGTGAAAATGATATTTTTATAGAGATTTCATTGAAAAAAATCCGGGCAGAGTAATTTTTCTGAGAACTGAAAATTCATTTGATCACTTTTGGCGTTAAGATTGTGCTCATATTCTATCGTTGTTTTTTTGTTTTTTGGGGTGGGGTGGGGGTAGGGTTAGAGGTTAGAGGTAGGGTTAGTGCTCTGAGGAAAAATATGTCAGTTTAGGGTTAGATTTCTTTAAAAAATTGCCAAAGTGGTATAAGCACAGAGGAAAAGAGAAATTCACGTCCATGGTATCCTATGAAAGGAAAGTAAGTGTACAGTTTAGTATTATAGCGACAACCTTTAGATATTTCTTTCCTGTAAACTGAGAGATTTCCGGGAGATTTCAAGGTCTAATAAATTGAAAGGACATAAAATTGAGAGAGAAAAAAGTTTTCTCCATCGGGTTTTGAAATCGTTTGTAAACACTGGTATATTGTTGCTCTCGTTGGTTTCTTTAGCGATTAATTTAGTTTATCTATGTGAGCGCGAACGCAGACCCCACTGGAATCGACAATTTGATTTTCATGGAATTCGAATTGAAAAAGTTTGTTGTTGGGAAATTGTGTCCTGCTGATGTACGATATGACTTTGTGACTCCCACCGGTTGGGCCTGCATACATTCCAAGACCAACCCGTAGACCGACCCGGAATCTCAAGCAAACTGACAAAAGCACTTAGATAAAGAGAAATTCGTATCCAAAGTCGATTATGATGAATGGAAATTAAGGCTTCAGTTAAGTATTATGGCTATATTGTAAATAGAACCCCATCTTATAAAACATTTGAATATTTCCTATCTGAAGCCTGGCAAATTTCCAGAAGGTTTGAAAGACCAATAAATTGAAAGCACATAAAATTTAGGGAAAAAAATCAAAATTTAGTACTTTATAATATAGACAGATGAAGCAAATACAATAAGATAAATCATATTTGCCGTTTTCCACTGACGAATGGAAAGTGAGGGCCCAGTTTAGAATTATAGCTATATTGTAAATAGCCCCCCCCCCCAAATGAAAAAAACTATTTTATCGAAACTCACAAATATATTTGTTGTCTGAAGGTCAAATAGTTCGAAAGAATATAAAATTGAAAGAGGAAAAAAACATTCTGCCACAATTCGAACTTGGTCTGCAAAGTCCTTCATCCAAAGCTCTAACCACTCGAGCGTATAATCGCCATGACATAAGTCCTTAGAATTAGCTACACATTTATTGACGAATGTGTATGTGTATGTGTGCATGTGTGCGCACGTGTGTGTGTGTGTGTGTGCGTGTGTGTGTGTGTGTTAGCTGCATTGGCACGATTACAAGAAAGTGAACCCGAAATTGAAAGAGAACTGATCTTAACACTTCACCGTTTTGACGTCAGTGTTACGTCACGGTAACTTCTAAACGCTCATTTGAGCATACAGAATTTTCCTTTCATGAATTATCTTATTTATTTTTTTATTCATGCACCATTTTAACATAAGATCTCCACAGGTGTGTGAAAACACCATACCGATGTAATCCTGACGTTAGAAACGGTGCATAAATGAAAGGAAATAAGTGAATTCATGAAAGAAGAACGGAAGTAAATACATAGAGTATATTATCATCGTTTGGTGAAGTCTCAAAATCTGTTCTTTTTAATTGAATCAATTTTTGGTCCAATTTGCCGTGACTGTGTCACCAAGCTCGTGCATTACAGAACAAGCCTGATAGTCAGACCATAGATGTGCTTGTGATTTTCTTGTGTGAACATCTAGCAAGGGCAGTGTTGCCAACTTTATTTTCAAGTTTATATCAAAAAATTGAGTCAAAAACATCTTAAAACCTTTTTAAAAAACAGCATTCTCCAGATATATATCTAAAACCTCGGACATAATTTACATAATATTAAAAGGTTAGATATGACTTTAATCATCAACAAGTATTTTATTAAAATATCATTTGAATCATTTAAATTTGATTCTCATTTTATTACTATGAATAAAATTGGAATGTTATTGTTTTATTTAAATCATCTAAGTAACTAATTCTGACATCTAGACACAACTAAAAACAATTATATTGCCGACATTGAATAAGGGACATAACTCGGTAACATTTAAATTGGCAAAACTGGGCAAGTTGACTTACACGTCGCTATGTCAGTTAGTGACTCAAAAGTCCAAATTGTTATTGATTATTCTCGCGTCACAAATGCGAACCTTCACTTGTGATGTCCGCCGATCATTGATTGGCTGCTCAAATCCTCACGAGGAGCATAATATTTCGGTCAAGAGCCCAGTATCTCAGGTGGGTTAAATATCTGGTCATTGGTCAAATCTCAAACCAAACATGACTATCTTGGCATTCCAAATCGTTCCAGCAGAATCTTGCGTAACATCGTTTTGCAACGTAATCTATCATGTCGAATTTCCCATCGGGGTACTGTGAACGGATGGGGGGATATATATATTATTTTTCCGTCAATATTAAGCTAACGGTCGTAACAGGCCAACGGTAAGGGTTCTGCTTGATCACCGATGTAATGCTATGGTGAAGCTGGAAAAGTGATCCTCAGAGAACTATATCTGCTGTAAACAAAATGTTATGTACAAACAGGTGAATGGTTATTATTGATTTTTGAGTAGTATTTCTTACATCTTTTGCTGCTTCGAAAGCCTATCTTTCCAGGGCAACTACTTTACCGATTAGGCTACAAAGACCAACAGGTTAAAGTAATTCGACTCAATTATAAAGCTTTAATTATTTATTCCTTCCGAACGCCTGATACACCACCAACTTCTTTGTTTACATACACTGATGATATGTACGTAATATCTTTCTTCACTCATACCCATATACCCATCTTGAGCGTGCTACAGGCTTAGATATACATGGACAATTGTTACTAAAACCCATTTCTGAATTACCAGGCCTATCGAAGCTTCTGTCTGCTACAACACCTGGTATTCCCCAGTGGTCACCCATTTAAGTACTAATCAGGCTTTACATCGCTTACCTTCGGGAACCGGTATATCAAACGTGATTTGGCCGTAACCACTTAGCTGCGGATAGAGGTTCCTCAATCCTAGTCCCTGTGCCGAGTGCTTAGCAGAGAGACATTGAGTACCATTTTTCGTGTCTTTAGCATGACTCAGAGGTGGATTGAACCACTGCCAACCGAACGAGAGGCGAACACTCTATCACTGGACCTATAAAATATTGATGGTAAAAAAATGAAATTGAAGACGGAGGAATTATTGGAAAACTATTAAAATATCATGTTCTGCTAAAGTAGTTCCATGTTTACTCGTCTATAATACGAGAAATTTGATACAAAAATTTGGCATTTGGCATCAACTTACATTGTAAATTGATCCACAAAGTAAAAGTTTTACAAAATCTAATGATTTAAAAATAAGAAAATTTGGTCAAAGAAAATTTGACCTCAGAATACCCGGATTTATATGGTATTCAAAAAAAAATTTTTCCGGATCAAAACATTGCAAAAATAACGTACTTAACTTTGATACTTCCTTCTTTCGGAACTGTTTCCTCGTACTTGTCTTTATTATAATAATTCGGCTGTTGTGCCCTTTGGCTTTCTTCTGGTGTCTTTTTGGGAACCTTCTGGAAGAAGAACGGCATTATATTCTTCACAAATTACTTCAATTTCTCTGATCACAGTTTTTTCACATTTTTTAAACTTTTATATGAATTCATTTCTCAAAAACCTAATTTTCAAATTAAAACGTAAAACTTGACCATTTAAAACAGTATTTTATCAAAATTATCTACGAAGGATTTAAGTTAGGCTTAGATTTTGTTTTTAGGGTTAGTATTAGGATTAGGTTTCGGGTTAATATTAGGGTCATTTTTAGGGTTAATGCTAGCTTAGTGTTCAGGGTTGAGGTTATAAAATGAGTCAATTACGGAATTAATCGAAGCAGCCAACTTACCATTATTGCAATGGTAGTTTCACTTCCGAAAAAATAGTTGTATGCTCTTCAAGTTGTGAATTTAATGCGGAAAAGGTAACAGTCGCCATTGTGAAAATACCTTGTTTCAGAAATTCAGACAAGAGAAGTAGATTAATTATTCTATCAGGAATAGCCACGGTAAAGAAAGAAGCAGTGACGGAGTACTTTTTGATATACTTTTTGATACATCTGTTGAAATGTTTTACATATATCAGTTAATCTACGTGATATACAGGTTTACCCTGATGTACAAAATTAGTGCGTGGTTATGGAGTCCTTTCTTTAGCCGAAATGGTGCAAAGAGAAGAAGCAATAACTATTATTTGTGTGAGAAAATTTTGAGTATCACCAGACCAAAAAACATTTACCATAGTATGTCAAGCTGGGTCATCGGAGGTCGTGGTTGTGGCAAGAACTGGAGATGGGGATATAGAAGAGAGAGGGGGTTGTGCTGCTTCTATTATGGTTCGCTACAAAACTAAAATTATTTTCACTCTACGCCTTTCTTCGAAAAAGTGAAAAGGCAAAGTTTCGAACAGTGAGAAGGTGGAGTTTCGAAAATAAGAAAAGCGAATTTTCACAAATTGAAAAGGCAAAGTTTCGGAAAGAATTGAGGTGAATTTTAGAAAAGTGAAAAAGCGAATTCTAAAAAAAAAAATTTTCCATCAAACTACGTTTTTTTTGGAGGGGGGGTAGTAAAGAAACTGAAAAAAACTCGTTCTAATGGAATGGTCAATCTTTTCAAATGATGGGTTGGAAATTATTTATCAACTTGTGACTTTTAAGTGGAAGACTTTGTGGTTACGGTTAGAGAATCAAGAAAAACGCCCTGTTAAATATATGAGTAAATGCTAAAGCGGAATTAGTTACTTTTTACGTGTTAAATTCAAAACATCCCTGCGTTAGATTTTGCTGCACTACGTTTGTCTGGGGCCGCTACATGACATTTTTTTTTCACTAAAATTGACTTATATGACCTTAGCCCCACCCCCTAACCCAAACACTAATCCTAACCCTAAACTTAATTCTAACCCTAATTTCGTGGAAGGGCAGACAACAAGCCACAAAATAAGTGATTAAATTTTGGGCCGATCCATGCAGGAAAACCTCCCTTGTGTCTTAGTTGTATGTCCATGCCACATATCAACAAAATTTCATGTTTGTCCACACGATATCTCCAGAACTTCTCCATTCAATGTAAATTGATGGAAGGATAGGAAATGGACTATGAATGAAGTCATCAAATTTGGAGCGGATCCCTGCACAATTACTTCCCCTCCGTTGTAGTCCTATGTCCACACCAGACAAATATCGCTAAAAGTTCATGTCTATCCGCACGATCCTGGGAGAAGAGCAAGTTCTGGAACGAGGAGGTTCACACAATAAGTTACCACCCTGAGTAATTCTAGCTATAAGCCCGTCACTGCACTAACCCTAAAACTGTGATCAGAGAAAATTTCGAAGATAGTGCAGTGAGATCTAACGCAGACATGTTTTGAATTTAAAGCCGGAAAGGTAACAGAAAAAAACAGATCAACGTCATGAATACACTGTGTTCAAATAGGATTCTTTTTTTTTTCTCTTCTCTCTTTGTTTCTTCCGTTTAGAGACAAAGATAAAGAGAGAGGGGGAATTCGCTTCCTGTCAATCGAGATCTTCCACGCTTGCGCAGTAGATTGCAAACCATTTCGACTTCCAGCCGGTGCCTACAAAGTCGCTCGAGAGCCATTATGACGTGTTTCATCAGTGACGCTTGTCGTTTGAAATTCTATCAAATGACAACTGAACAGACACCAAAACAGGGGCGAACGCGCCCAAAACTGACTGACCGTGTGACATCCGAGCCTGGAAGGAACAACACGGAGACGTGCACCCAGTCACAATCCGTTGGTGTCTCCCATTTCGCAAAGATGTCAGATTGGAAACAGATGGTTTTCAACAGGGATTCCGCTTCGTTCCCTCGTTGACTCACGAAAGAAAGAAAGAAAAAACAAGCCTGAAAGTCAGACCATAGATGCACCATCTTAAGTACCTCTGAAAGCCCCTTCTTTTAGAGTCCCATTCTTTTCAAAGCTACCTCCTCTAAAAGACCTTTCCCCTGAGAGCACTTTCATTTAAGGTTAGTATTGTAGTACAATAGGATTCTATTAATGCAATAGACGTGTTTGTGTTCTGACATAGTGAAATAGAGTTACATGTTCTAATGATGTAACAATGAAATATCACTTAAACGACATCAGATCCATATTAGAAGTGGGAAGGAATGATTCGTGCAGATGTTGGGAGATGTTTGCTACGTCGACTTGTCAATCAGTGACGACGAACACTGCTGTAGATACTAGCGCATCAAACATTTTCATGAGATTTTTTGTGCACACTGATTGCTAAATATCAAAGGGAACACTGCCCCCTGCCCTGATTACTAAAATTCAAATGGAACATTGCCTGGAGTCACTTAATCTTTAGTAAAATAAACCAGATACGACTGAGGTGAAAACTCAACGTGCACAAAATACTACGAACAATAATAATGATAACAATTATAATAACAACAGATCTGGTTGGTCATTCAAAAGAAACTGTCATACAACCCATCCGTGTTGGGGTGGATTCAATTGAAATAATTGAAAAAAGAATCAGGAATAAGTTATTTCTCCCACCTTTTGTTGGGCTGTGATTACTAAGAAAAATTATTTGAAAAAAAAAACAACAAAAAACGTGAATGCTGCCAGTCATAAAATAAAGGATCATTTTAGCATGAACTTTTATTGCAAATTGAGCCCGAACTAAATACCTATTCGGTTTTTGTTGGCCACTGAAAAAAAAGAAAAAGCGTGAACGCAGCTGGACATAGACTATGGACCAATTCAGCATAAGAATACATTGTAAAAAGAGCCTGCAACTGAAACATGAATTGGGGTGGGGTGTGGGGGGGTTAAAAAGAACAAGAAAATACTTTAGACGTAAGAATGAGTACGTGTTGAAATTTTCAGCTCTCTGTTTGTGTGGCCTATACACCTGATACATTCATACATAGCCAGCCAGCAAGACCAACTTGAAAATTGAAGAAACCTGTGTGTACCATTTTGGAGACAGTTTTGGTTGACAGCTTCTAATCACAAATAGCCAGTTTAATACCATAGTAATAGTACTGTTGCTTCGGCATCTGGGTACATGGGAATTACGAGCTATAACCAACTATGACAGACGTTCATGTGAATAACAGGGTCCAGTGGGAAGAATGCATCAGGAACGTGCCGACCACTACTACTACTACTACTACTACTACTACTACTAATAATAATAATAATAATAATAATAATAATAATAGCAGTATGTGCAGCAAGCTGTTCTAAATGAGTACACGAACCTGTACGACAGAGTAGGAACGGTGCTACAGTGAGAATACTGCAAATCATTTGGGTTTGATCATGCAAATGAATACCACGTGGTCACATGATCTGTAAGGGCGACCATGCTTCTTTGTATTCCTCTGTGACCATCTGATGCAGCGTCCTGATGCGTATTTGGTTTTAAACTTTGGTTCATCGGAGGCTGATATCGAACGGAAATTAAAGTTAAAATTCGAGGAATATTTTCAATATTTTTCTACTTGAGTAATTAAAATTGAGAAATATTTTGACTTCATATAATGACTGGACAAGGTACACAAGATGTCGAACATTTCCACACAGTCTTGTTTTTCTACTATAATAATAATAATAATAATAATAATAATAATAATAATAATAATAATAATAATAATAATAATAATAATAATTATAATAATAATAATAATAATAATAATAATAATAATAATGACAAGACTGGCTACCGCAGGGTCAAACTCCACTCCAGCTTCTATTCCAAATGAAGATGATTACTGCATATTTTGTATTGTATAGATATTGAATGAAAAATCATAAAAACGTACATATATTTTTGCAAAAATGTGCTTATTTGTTAGAATGAAATATCTTACCCAACCTGTCATCTTGAATCTTGACAAGAATCAGATACGACCCAAAATGGAATACTATTTGCACATCTGGGCAGGCTCCACCCAGCACGTGTTATCAAGACTAGATAGGGTGCAGATTCGAGGGCGTAGATAAGTTGGCGGTGAGCTACTCTCATCTCTCCAATCACGTTATACAGCGAGCCTGGCACTTCTCTATCGTTGTTTTCATGGAAAGTGTTCGAGGGAGCTATATCACCTGGTTCCACCAGTAAGAGATTTTCCAATCAGAACACGATTTGCTCTTTCTAATGAATCCCATTTACACTTTCTAACCATTCTGCGTACCCATTGCAATTTCCACTCAACTGCTTTTTCTCCCGGTTGTTCTGTGGAACAAGCTTCCCCGTGAGTGCTTTCCTGCTGGATATGATATCAATCCTTTCAAATCCAAGGTCAATAAATATCTTGCGTGCCTGGAATTACATTAACCCTATACCTAGAGTGACTCTGAGTAAAAAAAAAAACAAAAACAAAAAACGTGCGTGTCTGTATAATAAATTTTCGATTCTAAGACTTGTCAATTTAGCTCAGTCAATAAGACAGCCACCTTGCAATTAGTTGGTTGTGACTTCAAAAGTAAGGGGATGAGACCTTTACGTATCAGTGTACATTCCTCATTTCGTTGAGGGTTGTTCCTGTTCTTGTTACGGTAGGAACACAAAGTCCTTCGCAACTTCGTACAAGGGATTGAAATAAATTTCGCCTTATGCTGTCATTTAAAGTAAACATGTTTACAAACATGTTTACAGTTTTGCTCCCCTTTTTTTCTCTCAGGAAGCTAATCACTAACACCGTCAGAAAATTAATTACGATCTGATGTAACGGGTGGAAAAAGAAATTGATGAACAGCTTTGCTTAATAACAAGGCAGAAAAATTATTCAATTTTCCACGAGATAATGATGGTGGGATAATTAGTTATAAGATCCATTGTTTTAAGCCGTTGTTGTCGAATGGAAATGATGAGTTTCGTCTGAAGTTTTGAATTAAAGTTATTCTCATTATTAGCATGATTGCGCATGTGCGAGCACGTTATTGTTCAAAGTATTTTTATCATTATTTTCTTGCTAGTAAAACAGTGCATCCTCCCATTAGTCACTTATGGAGCTGAAAAAAGGAACCTAACCAAGAGACAGATCCGCAAATTGAGAACTATGCAACGTGCATATGAGAGAATTATGCTGGGCCTCACATGAAGAGACCAAAAGACAGCACAGTACATCTGGGAAAAGATAAGAGTAAGGGACATCATAGAATCCATTGGAAAGCTCAAATGGCAGTGGGCTGGCCATGTTGCACGAATGGTGGACAACCGATGAACATCGCAACTCACGACATGGATCCCCCGTGATCACATGTGGAACCAAGGCCAACAGAATATTAGATGGAGAGACGAGCTAGACAAGTTCAGGAAGTACTGGCTCTGCGACGCCCATGATAGAGAAGTGTGGCAAATCCTGGGGAAGGTCTATGTCAGACAGCAGGTGTTGAAAGACTGATGATGATGACGTACCCATCAAAAAGGACGGTGCTACATAAGTATGGGTCGATACTATGAAACCTAAAGCTATTTCGTTAGATAATTTATCTTTAATAATGCAAGTATCGTAATTTTAAGTTTTTTTAAGTGTCAATTCAACTCAAGCTGTTTTAATGTGCGATCAGACATAAAGTCTTAAGACAAGAAGTCATGATAGATTAATAGATATGAACTGAGATAGATAGATAGATAGATAGATAGATAGATAGAAAGGTAGGTAGATAGAAATTAGCAAAGACAGATAGATGTACTGATAGATAGATGGATAGATAGATAGGAATTAACCGAGATAAATAGATGGATATATACATGGAAAAGAACCAAGATAGATAGATAGATAGATAGATAGATAGATAGATAGATAGATAGATATGAATAGAACTCATTTTACTATAACCCTTTAATTATTTTATTAGCTGTGTAATTTCACACGGACCAATCCATTATAACTTTTGGGTTATAATAGAAATCGGACGAAACGGAGATACATACAACCATACAATTAAACATACTAATTTGCCTACATGGCTTTTATATGGAAAAGTTCTAATTCCGTTCACTTTTGGCACCGCTTCTCCTCCTTCAATTTTTTGAAACAACGCCATTACAACACCAAACGGTGTGTCCTAATACCATGTATTGTACCTACATACAGATTTGAAAAAAAAAATTTTTTCTAGGTTTTGAATCTGGGGTTCTATTTACAATGTGACAATAATGCTGAACCAGACCCCTTCTATTCGGCACTTCTACAGTTTCGAAGTATTCGCTTACTTCCCTTGAGAGGGTTGGAATTTTTTTCCACTGGTAACTTTTTGTACTTTCATCAAGGTTTCAGTTCCTGGTTTTACTTGTCATTCGTGCAAATATCATACAGCCTTTTGTGTGTGGTGAAAGTGCGAATGACCATACGGTTGACAGCACAGAAAATGGAGTCAGCGAATCGAGTTCAAACTCCGGCTAAGACAGTTTGCGTTCACTTGGAGAAGGCAAGGATCAATGTCTACACCTCTCTCCATCACAGCTATGGGTAAATAACTGGGTAGATCAGACTCTTCAGCCTTCGTTGTCACTCAGTCTAGAAGATGATAACTCTGAATTCGAACCGAGAAAGTCAAACACTTCGTCAAGTTTCGTGAGACAAGCCGACAATGAAGAAAGTAGGAAACGTGTTCCCGGAATGTACGGTAAACGGGGCTCGGGTGAAGCTTTCGATGGGCCTAGCAAGCAGGAAATAGAATAAAGGAGAATAAAACGGACAGTTGGGATAATGTGAACGTGGTTTCCACTTCCCTGCGACACTTTCAGTACAAATGGGATTTATCTTTAAAGTTTATATCTAAATTAAAACAAAATTTATAAAAATCAGGATCTTGTTGAATAGTTGAATGAAACACTACTTTAACTAATACTATGACGTAGACTCCTATCATTTCTGCTCAGTTGAGGACCAAGGTGTATAAGGTGTTATCAGTGGAGCGAGCTCGATTTCAGACTCAAGTCCTTGTCATTGACACCGGAGAAGACAGATGTTAGGGTTCTAGCAAACAGATGTTTCTTTGTTGCAGTACCAATCGGATAAAAAATACAATTGAAGGAAACAAATGTTGCCCAGTCGATGTCAAGAACAATTTATAGAAATCTTTCCTCCATAATAGCATTAATGCAAAAAACAGGTCGCATATATAACGTTACTTGCGAAGTTACTGTCAAGAATGATGGGGTTATTTATGGATGAATTATACCTAAAATGTATTTCAGTATAAATGTATTCATTATGATAATCCTTTAAGGGCGACATTCTTTGTTAAAAAGCTTAGTGCCATAAGTTTATCTTACTACCGTGATTTTCCGTCTGTATTTTCAAGTTCGTCCGAATCTTTCTTAGAGTTGAACGCAGTTGGCTATGGCTGAGTACAGGCTGTGGGAGAAACACCTACTTCATCAAAGATTTCATTCGCACCATACATATACAAATGTAATATATACGCTCTACCCTAATGTGATATCACTTCTATTCGGTTGAGTGCCAAGGTTTATGAATGGTCGGCAGCTGAATGACGTCAGTGGAGTCCGAGAAACAAAGTAGTAGTAATCAATTAATAAAGCTTGAGTTGATAGTCAGATCGATGTAGTTGTGACTACAGCATTGTCACGGTTCAAGTGTCCAGAAGTTACAATATTAGTCGGACACAAATATGTTCAAGGGAAATAAATGGTGCTAAGTCTCTACCGGGAACAGTTCATTTCAACCTTCTCCACATTATAACAATTGCGTGTAACTGATCCGAACACGTAAACCATGAATTATTAATCACCTTTTTTCCCTCATAAAAATTACAATCTTCACACAAACAAGTATTCAGCCATTTTTTGTATCTTTGTTTGCTTTTTGTCATCCTAAGCAAGGCTTTTCGGGCACATCCCCCATCAAAGGGTTAATAAGAAGAGGGTTATCTATGCCACACAATTAGTCGAAATAGCTTATAAGTGTTAAAATTGTAAAGTTGGAAACACTAAAACATGACTTGTTTAAAATAAAGACTGAAAATGACTAACATTAGGTTAGGCACTTACTCATTCTGGAATTAAAAATGTTGAGATAGTGCTCGTTGGGAAGCCAATCGGAAGGGGGTTTATTTCTCGTGGCAGATGCTCTTGAGAAAAGGCTATTCCCCTGGGACTTTCGGTGAGTACTTGGTATATCAGAAAAGTATTGATGTGACTTAATTGTAACTGAAAATTCCTGGACAGGAGGGTATATAAAACGTAGGTCGCCTGAAAACCTTCCAAGGAAGTAACGGTAGAAACATGCAGGCTGGAGTTTGAAAAAAAGGTCATAGCCCACTAGTCTGTGCATCCACCTCTGTACTCTATTGAGTGTGGAATGAATCGTCGGTTCAAATGAAAAAAATAAAAACAAAAAAACCAACTCCATCCCAATTTTTTTTTTTTACTTTGAGCAATATAGGGTGGCCTTGTTATTTAATATTCAGTCATTGAGAAAACACATCGATCATCTCAGCCTAGAGATAGAGTGTTCGCCTTCGGATCGGTAGGCCGCTGTAAAATCCATCGCTGAGTCATTCCAAATTCTTTGAATATGGTACTCAATGCCTATCAGCTAAGCAATCGGATCAAGGACCCCGAGGCTAAAGTCTTACGGCCAAAGCACGTTGAATATACCGGTTCTCGTTAGACCATCGAAGGAAAGTCGGACCTGGTCTGTACATAAATAGGTGACCATGGGGGAATACCAGATGCCGTAAGCTGAACGAACCTTTAACAGGCCTAGCAAGCAGGAAGTGGGCCTCACTAACAATTGCCATTTTGTATCCAAGCCTATGATGCTTTCAATGGGGGTTTAAGCGGAGAACGATGATTCACACATTTGAAAAGCATTTTGAAATGAGACACTTTTCCTCAGCTGGTAGAATCAGGAAAAGGTTGCTAAATATAGAAGTCGAATATTATTCACTGGCTGAAATCTCCTGAGTAATCTCATTAGTAATTGGAGGCTTACGCATTTTGCTGGCGCTCCAGATAGCCACTCCAAAAGCTGAGAACTCTACAAAAGGGACAGCACATCTGAAAGAACAAGGAAACGAGAAAAGATTGCATTATACTGCAACAACACAAGTAATTACTCAAACATCGCACACCCTTTTCTTTCTTCGAGATATAAGTATGTGTATGTGTATGTGTGTATGTGTGTGTGTGTGTAAGACAGCAGAATCCTAATTTATCCTACGTGTATATGTCTGATAGACTTTTAAACGGCTAAAGATTTGTCTATAGAGGTAACTTTAACCCAAGAATAAAACAGGATAGGTGGCGCTGATATCCGAGGTCCCTTCAATTAACGTAGAATAAAAAACATTTTCCATCCTAATTCCTCAGTTTCTTTTTGAACATTCATTAATTTCTTTTGAAAAGAAAAAGGTAACGATCATGGTCCAGTGATGGAAGTCGCCAAGAATGGAATCGACTGACTAGGTTCAAACTCCAACGGCGGAAATAAAAACCTTTTAATTACAAATATTTTCAATCTATTAAAACTTTTTTTTTCAGTGGTGAAAAGAATTTTTAAAGGTTTTAGAGAATGGGAATGTGGCATTTACAATGTAATTGTAATGCTGAACTGGACTCACACTTTCCGTTCGTCGAAGGAAGTTTTGAATTTCTATTTCTCAGTGTTTATGTCATTGAATGACAGTATTTTTATAAAAGAATCTGACCCAAATAAAAGATGCTTTTTTTAAGCGAAAATCTTAACCCAAATGTGACAATAAAACGTGGACATTATCTAAATTCGATTGTCTGCTCTGACATGTAAATTACTAACACTGAAAGCGAGTATATGAAATCTCAGTTGTGAGATATATTAATTTTTGAAAGTTTTAGGAGGGGCTACGCGAGCCTGCCTAATAGTTAACGCTGGCATGTGTGGGTTTGCTCGGGAGTAGATAAGGGTCCAACAGGGAGGTGTGTACACAAACATGTGCAAAAACAAACCTAGAATGTATATGCAGTGTACAAAGAAAAGTATTTAAAAATGAATATGGAACAATGAATAAAGAAAACAACTAATTAATTACATAAATTCCCTGGGGGACGTTGGAAGTTTATCGAACTTATCATCAATACAAGTAGATTGACAGAGGTAAATAAAACATAAGTATTAATGAAGCAACGTTTCTCTTATTACCTTATTACTTAGCCTTGCATTTTGTTTTTTTTGTTTTTTGTTTGTTTTTGTTTTGTTTTTCAAATATTAATTAGTCGTTTGCTTTTGATACTTACCCCGGTTCTCTTTGATGATGGCTTGGGCTTGAAGGTAGATTGTTACAAGGGGAGAAGGGGTATTAGTCTTATAGTGAGCAATCGTGTCTTGTTGAGTCAGAACGAAGTAACTAATAACATTTCAAGGGAAATTCTAAATCACCCTCAACCACTCAGTCCGTTGGGCCTAAGACACACCCAATGAACTTTGAATTTCACTCGTAGGTGCCGATCATATATGATATCCCAGTCTACATATAGATCAATGTTGTTTACGTAAAGAGTTCGTTTTCGTTTGTTTAATATGTACAATTCGACAGCGTTTCGAACTGATCAGTGTAGCATGCGATGATGAGCAGATCACTGTTAAATGGTGATCAACAATACCATGAACTAGAAATTGATCGAAAAAAGGGGTGATCAATGAATAAATCACTTCTTTCGATTTTGTTGCATCACTAAAAAGTTGGAATTTCCAACAAAAAAAAAACGCAAACGTTGCTAGACACAAACTGAGGGACCAGTTTATCGTACAATTAACTCCCTAATCTGGAAGAAAATTGGGAGAAGGGTAAAAGAAAAGGCTTCGCTCCTCATGTGTACGTGCAAAATTGCTAGTTTCTTCTACGAACAGTTATGGCTGGAAGAAGTCTGGAAATAGCTTAGATATAAATGTCAGAACACACAAATAACCTAAACCCAACAACAGTGTTTATATCGCTCTATTGTGAGTAGCAGTGATTAATTATTCGAATTTCGAAATTTTATTCAAGAGAAGTCTGCATTCAGTGGACTATATATATATATATATATATATATATATATATATATGTGTGTGTGTGTGTGTGTGTGTGTGTGTGTGTGCGTGTGTGTGTATCGATATTACAAAAAGAAGGGAGCAAAATCGAAAATGTTTTCTTATTTTCCCTTTTTAGTGTCATTGTCTGTCGGTCACTAGTACTGAAGCAAGAAGCGCTCAAGGATTACAAATGCTTGTGTGGATGCAAAACAAACAAATAAAAACTAACAAAAGTGAGGGAACGCAGATCTGCTCTACTGAGTGTTGGACATTCTTGATTCCACACACACACACACACACACAAACATATATATATATATATATATATATATAGCAGCACATCCAATGAAACACCCATGACCGCTGCAACTACTTCTAGCAAAATATCCAAATATATCCACACAGATTTCACCACGGACAGGATATAGCCCAGACTCACCATCATAACCCAATAGGAATCCTCTGTCTTGATTTCCATTTTTGCTTCCAAAGCAAATTATATGATGCTAAGTTTGTTTTCTACGGAACCTTTGAACCACTGAAAGGTACACATATGTAACTGAAGATGGAAACACATCCTGAAACATGTATAGCATATCAATTAATTTATGAATTAACAAATAAAGTCTCCATATACTTTTACTCCTGAGTCTGTCACATTCCCTATTATATATATATATAACTGATGATCCCAACTAGAAACTATTCATACACTGTACCATAACACCAAAATATTGGGGAAACAGGGAAAAACTCTGTAGAAAATTATATAAATTGCATTGACAGATGTTGGGAAATGGGTGACTGAAGTGACACAAAAATCTTTGAAAAAATTTATCAATGTTTTGTTTTTAAATCAGTGAAGCTTTATAGACTATATATATATATTACAGATTAAGTTAGCCATATAGCATAATATGAAACAAAATCTGATATGTGATGGATTTATTTAATAGAGTGCTCGATACATTCAACTTTATACTTCGAAAGTCAAGTTGTTTTAGAGTAGAGCTGGAAATGTATAAAAGGATGTGATTTGATACATAAACAAGTAAGCATAAACTTGTTTGTATAGCCGACCCACATCCCATTATATATATAGTACATCTTTTTTGGCTAATTTGAGGGTACAAAAAATGAACAGAATTTTTGTAATATTGATAGAGAAGGAACTCTGTTCCCCTTCCCAAACAAAGTGAAGGGCGCCGTTCCCATAGCAGTACACCATAGACCGATAATAATAGATGACAAAACAACAGCCTTAAAAACGACAAGAGGATGGCGTAATGTCAAAGCAATTCAAAAGTTGCCGTCTCCTGTCTGCAGCGGCTGCCGTTTCGAGAAATAAAAACAGGTGAATTAAACATCAAAGATGTTTCGGTACACAAACAAAAGAGAAGCAGTTGCTACTCGAGACGTGATACATGGTATTACTCATCTCGGTGTTATTCACTGATTAGAGGGTGGTGTATTATTGGGGAACCGTTCTGCATCTTCAGCAGGTATCTCAGGGTTACAAACTTCTCGTATGCTTCGTTTGAATGGATCCACAAAGACTCTATTAGCTTTTACTTTCAGAAGGTTTCCGACCGCAGGCTTTCGTCAACCGAAGCAATTTCAAGCTGGTTTCAGCTGTCATGGCAATTTCCCGAGTGGCTTTTCTCAACTCTTCGAGTTCCAAAATGATCTTTTGCAAGAAATGGTGCCCTGGTGTTTCATGGAAGCACTAGAAGCCGGCTTCAATGGGAAAGAAGGCTGTGTGCCAACCTTTGACAAGATCAAGAGGAAAATTTTCCAGTTGGACCTTCATTTCTTTGTCGGGCCAACATTTCCCGTCATCTCGGGAGGCAGCTGAGAAGAATTTGAAAAAATCGTCGATAATACTTTTCCTGACAAAAGGTCAGTGCCACTTTGAAGAAAAAATCTTTGAAAAACTGATACTTGGCTTCAACCGAACAAGATAAACTCATGCTTCCGTTGTTGACCATATCACTTCCTGTCAGTCTATGTTTGCATAACGACGTTGTATGTTAACGTCTAAAGAACTTCCGGTAGAAAGTATGTTTGTGCTGAGTTCTTCGATGGGTAAATGAAAAGGTCGGAGTTATTAGAAAACGTCAACCAAAACTGTCTACACAGGTTTCTTCAGTTTCCCAAGTTGGCTTTCTGGCTGGCTATGCATGTATCAAGCACACAGGCTGCTCCAATAGATGGCTGAAAATTTAAACCTTTACTCATTATTATATCTAAAAGGAACGATTTTTTGTGTGGCGTTCAATTTGCTAAGTAAGTTTGTGCTAAATTGATCCCTTGGTTTGTGTTCAGACTATTAAAGTGATTAATGTCCAATAAAAGGTGAAATAAGTTTTTTTTAATTGATCAACCCAACACGATATACTGCTAAAAAGACGTTGGTCATGTGATGGTTTCTACTAAGGGACTAACCAGACCTTCTGCGGGTGAGGTAGATATGCTAACCATTACACTATCCGAGCAGAGTCTTTATTATTTCTATATTGGTTTGCTTGGTTTTACGTTTGAAGAACAAACCTTTTCTTTGGTAGTGCAACATTTGACACATTAAAGGTTAAGTAAGAAATAGTATAGGTGGCGTTTTTTCCTGTCTGCGGTTGGATTATAATCTAAAAATCTATAGGATGTTGACTTATGTTTCTCCCAACATAGGTATGGACAAATATAAAGCGTACTGTCTCTTAAAAGACAACTCCTAATGGAGTATTGAGTTCAGGTTTCTGTTGCATGTGTCAGCTTAATGATCTTTGTCAAGACCAGGACTTTATTACAACTTTTTTTTTTTATGACCATCCCCTTGACGGGAGACAAGTCCACTGAAGGAATACCTCCATTTAAATTTCACATCTGTACTCAATTTGCTGCTGAATGCACGAGGATGCGTGTCCAAATAAAGAGCTTTCAACACTCTTTGCTCATACACAGAATCGGAGTCGGAACCGTATATGTGTGAGATAGACGTGTTAACCATTACACTATCCGAGCATACTCTTCATATCACTACTTTCTGAAGATTAACACACTTCTCGCCGATCACCGTGGCCCAGTGGTGGAGAGCTCACCTCTGGTTCGGTAAGTCGTAGTTCAATCTAACGAAGAGATATTCAGATCTTCGAAAGATCTTAACACTAAGTTCTGGACTCGGATTGAGGAAACTTTCCCCCAGAGCAAATCATGTTGAATGCACCGGTTCTTGCAAGATCACTAGAGTGAAACAACGTCGAGCTTGGTCAGTACTTGGATGGGTGACCACTGGGAAATATCAGGTGCCATAAACAGAATGAAGTGTCAACAGGCCTGGCAAACCGGCAGTGAGTCAAAACAATTGCCTGTGTGCCCCAACCCTGTGACACCCACTATGATACATACGTAGTGGTTCCACCAAAATCTACACGTCTCTTACACGCATTTCTTGGATGGCAGTTCTGGTTAATCACCCAATAGAAACTATCATGCCAGACACAAACTGAAGGACCAATTTATCATAAACTTAAATCGTAAATTGAACATCCTTAAAACTTATTTTACATAGGTAGATATCCAGCCAAGCAGAATCACCCAGAAACCGGAGAGACCTGTGTTCATAGGTTTGACTGAGTGTTTCTAATATAAACATGCATCCATTTGCAAAACGTTTCTCTTTACATTTTCAACCAGGGCTTTCAAAACCTTTTGCATTGGTGACATACTTTTTAAAAATAGAATTTTTCAGTGACACATTTCATCATGACAGCAATTTTAATTTCGTCATCCCAGCAGTTCAACTGACTCAGGAGAAGTATCTTTGAAAAGATGTACAAAATTATACGTAATTTGCTATTACAGTCAATAATTGAACAACCGTAGTGTCATAATTTTAAGTCATGTAAAAAAAATCATTAAATAATGAATATGGTCAGATAAATTCTCTCTATGACCCCACTGGCGTTTTCAACAGGAAAATGTCTATAATAGAACTTTGAAAAAATTCTGTGAGAATCTAGATATTGTTAATAAACCCGTCAAAAATCCAAAAGGGTCAAAAAAAGCATTTTTCAAAAAATCCAAACAATCGTTTAGAATGGGTTTAATGGAGTACTGATCCTTATTTTCAAAACGGTGTGGCCAGGATCTCTAGAACTCACAAACACATGAGCAAACACACGCACGTATAAGAAAAAAAAATAGTAGAACCCTTCGCCATCTTTGATGGCTACGGGTGTTCAATTCGCGATACACCTAGAGATTACTGGTCACACATTGTAGCGTCGCGGCACAGAGTTTGGAAAGCAATTCAAGTACATCTGAAGATCAATTTCTGTCTGTACATGCCGACATGAAATACCACCAAAAACTGGTTTTCTTAAAATTCTACTTTTTTTTCTCTCTTATCGTATTTTGTTGTCTTTTCTTTGTGGTGACGCCATTTGCAATGATTTCCTTTCTTATTTGCTTTTTGATTTTTTTAAAATTTCCTTTCTTGTTTCTTTGTCTCCTCTCTTCTCATTATTTGTTTCTTTCTTTCGATTTCATTTTTCTCTCCTTCGTTTTTTCTTTCTTTTTTTTACATTCCTTTATCTTTTTTTTGTTTCTTTTTTTTTAACATTCCTTTGCTCATATTTCTTTCATACTCCATCGTTCTCTACTTCTCTCCCCCCTCTCAACCCCCCTCTCTCTCTCTCTCTCTCTCTCTCTCTCTCTCTCTCTCTCTCTCTCTCTCTCTCTCTCTCTCTCCTCTCCGGTACTCTCTCCTCTCTCATTTTCCTCCCTCTCGCTCTTTCTTCAATCAACTTCCACGTTAATTTTTGGTTTTTAGAAACCGAGTCCGTCGACAGGTTTTTTCAGTTTTTAAGTTGGTCTGCCTATACGTATGTATGTATTTTTCGTACCGGTCGCACCAATGTAGCTTGAGGGCAGAAAATTTCAACATACTCTATTATGTCAGTTTTGGTTTGTTTTGTTTGTTTTTTTCCAATGTCCCCCAAAATATTTTTCTAGTGGGGAGGGAATTTAATTTGTAAGCCATTCAAGCTATGTGAAATTGACCATTTAGTTTGTGTCCGGAAGGATTCAGGCTTTTTTTTCTTAAGATTCAGACTTTTGATAATCATAGCTGCCCAACAAAAAACAAGATAAGTAACTTATCCATTGGCCAACCCTTTTCCAATTTTCTTATTGATCACCCTTATTGACGGCATGCTGTCAAGAAACGTTGGTCACGTAACAGTTTCCATTGAGTGACTAACCAGACTAATTTTCTTCCTGTATCTCTTTGTCTACTTTCCTCTCTTCTTTCTTTCTTTTCTTACTTTCTTTCCCTTTCTTTTTTTTCTTTACATTCCAATACTCTGCCCCTTCCTCTCTCTCCCTTCTCCTCTCTCGTCCCTCTCTCCTCTCATCCTTCTTTTCTTTTTTAATCTTCTCTCTTTCTCTCTCTCTTCTCCCTCTCCGTTCCACTCTCTCCCTCTCTTCTTTTGCTCTCTCTCCCTCTCTGCCTTCTACTAACTCTCTCTACCCCCTCTCTCTCTCTCTGTATCTATTGTACTGTATTGATCTTTCTTTCCCTTGTCTTTCTTCCAGCCTCAAAACAATCATCAAAAGACACGAGACAAAAATTCTCCTTATATCAAAGAACTTTTTCCCGCTTGCTTTCTAAAAACCTTTCATGTTGAAAATATGCCCGAAAGGCGGCGCCCCCTTCCTCTCAACTACCACGGCCACCGCTGCTGCTGCTGCTTCTCGGCTTCAAAATGACAAGTTGAGAGGAAATGCCAGTCCGTTTTATGTCTACGTTTCGTTCCCACCGAGCCAGATTACCAAACACACACAAGACTGCTAACTTTGATCTGTGTATACAGACGTACATGGAGGTGTGCTCGCATCTATTTAAAGCGTTGCCAGTTTAGCGCTTTTTTGTGCTAAATTTTGTGCGTTTCTTCTGTAAGCAATGCGAAAATCGCTTGATGAGCGCGGGTGTGCATAAATATTTTGGCAATATTTTGACCATTTTAGTATCTTTTTAGTGTGTTTTAGCCATGTTCGGTGTTTTGGGCTATTTCTAAATTTAGCTCTCCAGACACTTTTTAGCGCTTTTTGACGCTTTTGGGCGGTCAAAGTAGCGTGGAAAGATTTTTGTGTGGGCCGAACTTTCTACATACCCAAGTTTAAACGTTGACCGCTGTTGTATTTTTCAATACTCGAAAGTGCTGCATTACAGCAATGATTCGCAAAGTGAGCTGTACTATCCCCTTGGGGGCACTGGAAAGCGTTTAGGGGGGCATTGGGAAACAACAGGGGGGGGGCACAGGACGGAGAATGCAAATCGATATCTCCTCTGCATAAAAACGTCGATCTGAAGAACTGATTTTACAGTGGAGTAATAGGATTATTCTTTTTATTTAGAAAATGAATAACTATGCATCACATAACTGAATCACCATCGCCTGTATGTGTGCAAAAACTAATCATCTAAAAACTTTATCTGGAAAAATTAGATCTTTTATCTAAAATCATCTAAAAGAAATACCAGCACATGATTTTTGCATTGTTGGTTCGAAGTGATTATAAAGACCAAAAAAACACTTTTTTGTTAAATAAAAAAAAGTTTTTAGATGGTGTTTAGTTGGATAGTAGTCTCCAAAATGTGATCAGCTGAACCCGGAGACGCAAACACATAGATGCATGGACAAGAAAGAAAAATTTGTAGCCAACTGATAAAGAGTAGATGCTGAAATCTGTGCTCTTTTCAGCCTTGTACCTCCAGCATGCTCTAACTTGAAGAATAAGACCGTTACGTCATGTTTTGGAAAGGGGTTCAACTTACTATACCAGTGCAACGCAAAATAAGACTCTGACTTTATGGTCAATTGAAATTACATCCTTCAGAGAATTAGAAAATTCTCTGATGATGTCATGAAAATTCGAAGGCTGTTCAGAAAATTCTCTGCTTAAAAAGTTAGTTTTGTTTACCGGATCCCATATTGGTACAATGAAAATATTATCTGTTCAGGTATCCTCCGATATAACGCGGTTTGCAACATCAAAGATGCAATTATTATATTGTTACAGGTGTCCCTGATATAGCACTGTTTGCAGTATGTACATATTGCACAAATCAAAAATATTTATGTTGATACAGGTATCCTCGGATACAACGCAGGTCGTTATAGACCGGTTCACGATATATATATATACATACATATATATATATATATATATATATATATATATATATATATTGAACGTGAATCTTCTTAGCCTGTCACAGAAGATTGATGTATGCAAAAGACTTATTGCATTGTTATAATGGCGAGTGGGACGTGGGCACATCGTTGGATTAATATCCTTGTTTCATATAGTTTTTGACGTTAATGTTCCATTGCAAAACGTTAATTGACTTAGCAGATGTATTTTCTTTCTTTTTTGAAACATTGTGGATATAAAACGAGACAAAGAAAGACGCTTGCTAGAGGCCGATGGATAACAAGATGTATCGTTACGTTGCGTATTTCCTTTGTGATGGCATTTGTGATATGTTTATTTTCCTTTTGTCTAACTACATAGTGACTCGGTCTTCCTTTCATAACAAGATTCCCACACCAATGACTGATAATTCATACACTTAAAACGATGACGTACATGGAAACACATGCAGTGTAATTCGATGCCACGCAACAACATGTATTCAAGTATCAGATTTCTCCAATATTGTGCTTTCGAATATATTATAATTATTTTTGTTTCTATTTCTTCTCTATTCATCTCAGCTTTAACTGTCCATAGAAGAAGCTAAAAATGTTGAACTCACACTCAATGAATAAGGAATACATATTTTTTTTAATTCGGCTTAGTGGCTGGAATAGTTACGTTCAATCGAGTCTGAGCCTGAAATAATCAATTTTGTCCTCTCTTGTTTTCCTTGATTCGTTCGTTTCTTTCTCTTCCCCCCCTCTCTCTCTTTCTCTCTCTCTCTTTCTCTCTCTCTCACACACACGCAGCTTATCGCCTCCACTTTTGACTAACTCAAGTCAAAGTTGACTTTGTTTTCCCCTCGAAACAAAAACAACAAGAACAATCCTCGCCACTTATAAGGGAGTAAATTGTTCACCGTTTGACTATCACTTCACGTTAAACCAGATGTATACATGAAATTAATATTTCCCTACCATGATTTGAAATCACGTCAATGTGATTAGTAAGTTGTTTTTCTCACCAACTGAACTAATCTAACAAGTGTTATATTCCTCCGAATTTCTTTTATATACGATAGAAAAAATTGTAGAAATCATCTTTAATCGAAATAGAAATAGTAGGGGAGTTTGAACCTAAAGCAGGCAGGCTTGTTTTCTTTATAATCCTACAGAATTTACACCAGTCATTCTTTGTCGTAACGTGACGTTCTTTGTGAGTGTAAATAGTGTTGCATCTGCTTACTAAAAAGCACCCAGAGAGCGCATACCTTTGCTAATACCATGGTCACTAGAAACTGAATAAAAATTATGTTATATATAGCTCAGATTCAGGTGAGGTAACGGTGAAAAATTCCGTCTCTTTATTTGATTAATTCTCTCTTAACCCATGGCCCACCCTTCGAAAAATCTCATCATTTTCTTCCTTTCATTTCTCTCCATTATTTCAATTCTTTTGTGATGTATCTTCTTTCTCCCAACGCGGCGCGTCTTCAACAACATGTATTGAATAATCAATCATATAAAAGCAGTGAGTCTGTCAACGACACGCCGAGACGAGAGAGAGCAACTCGGAAAGAAGATGACGTCATCAGTCGCCGATCCGAATTTAAACACGGGAAATCACTACCGACTGAAATGTTTGATGATTTCAATGCGTGCTCTTCGACAAACGCTGGGGCGGAGGCAGGGGCGAACGGAGCATTAGCCCCCAACTGTGAATCAGGCCTTATCACCTAGGGTTTTGGAAGTTGGATCCTTATAGTCAATAACTGATAATTGTGCGGTACGATCATTCCAGGTTTTCCGAAGTTAATGTACCCATAAAGATGGTATTATTCTTCACTGGTAATAGGTTCGCTGCTAAGATATTTTCGGAATATATATTCTCCACCCTCACTCTGGAAATATATCTTTTTGTCCCGTCCTCCCCTGGAAAAGTGGCAGTAGACGCCCATTTGTGTGTGCGAAGGCCTTTGAGAGGGGGTGCAGCCGATGCATCGTACCGGACTACGTGGACCAAGGGGGCCCTAGATTTCTAGCTTGGAGCTGTGTATCGAAACTTCGGTACGATTTGTCCATCAATAAGATATCTTTACTATAATTTACCAGCAGACGAATAAAGTATAGCAGATGGCTAAAAGGGATATTTTAGATGAAAACAGGATGGCAAAATGACGAGGGTACGCTTGCAGTGTATGTGTCATGAAATTCTTCTCGGAGGCCCTGGTGTCTGGGTGTAGTGTCGGGTCAACTCTCTGTCAAAATAAGCATACGCTAGCATGTGCCCTGCAATTTCAAGGGCTCCACCCTAAATGCTTTCGTGCTATTAATTCCAATTCAGTGATCTTGTTCTACTACTATGGAGCCATATTCCTTCGACTTTTGTGAACGACTGAGTGTTCCAGCCAATTATTAATTGCGGTTAATATATTAACACAGCAATTATTGGGTGGCAGTAAAATACCTATGTAATAGATATACGATACATAAATACGAAAATACTGAAGCCGTAGCTGCTGTACCAAGATCAAAACGAAAACAATGCAATACTAATAATGAAATGTCAGACATATTTGCACTACAATCTGGCTCAATAGCCAATGGAAAGATTTTATTACTTTGCAAGTAAAGAATGCATGCGTTTGAATAGTTGTGTAATTAATTCTGGGTGGTAGGGGGATATCTGAGAATGCCCCCTGGTCCCCAATGGGAGGGGCAACAAAAAGCTTCATAAGTAGAAGTTCATCAGTTATATTTCTACTGACAAATATCACAAATGATGGAAGGATGCATCCAGGAGCCAAGACCCCAAGATCCCAAAATCTCTATGACTCTTGCTAAAACCAAAAACTGCCAGCAGTTCAATTGACCCAGGAAAATGTTCAAAATGATATTTAATTCTACGACCACCGTGAGATTATTGGCGAAACAGTAAAGTGCCGTGATACACAGTTTGGGAAGCTCTGCTTTGGCATGAAACTCCTGCTAATTGAAAAGGAAAAATACCTTAGGCTGTCCTTGATGCAGTCTTCAAAGCGTTCCTTGGGACGTCCCCTTGTTTCTGTGGCCCTGTGCCACAGCCCTGTTGGGGACTTGGCAGAATAGACGTAAGCCCGGAACATTTGAGACAATTATTAGGTAAAGCATGAAGTCTAATACAACAAGAAAGATAGATTGAAGGAACACACTGTGACTCCAACTATGATATTTCAATTGCCCTCTCGAAACTCGGCAGACAAATGCATCTTAAGGTGGCTATGACTATTGGGATATATATATATATATATATATATATATATATATATATATATATATATATATATATATATATATATATATGCCATAGATCTCATTTAAAAGTTTGCCGGGGACGTCAGAAAAGGACGTCATCATAGTATGACACCGACAGAGAAATTAGCTCACATTACATGACTGAACAGAGAGGACGTGTAGACGAAGATATCAGATAAATCCGTGTTTTTCATTTGCCCTTGGATAAATGTCTAGCTCAGTGGCTCAACCTTTTCAAGGTCATTTCCCACTTCTGTCAATAACATTACTAGTCCCCCCTTCCTTTCATATAAGTTGTTACAAAGAAAAATCTCAAATAATTATTTTATTTTGCATATAATTGGACAGCTCTATAATCAGAATTAATTCAATCCAATAATTGAAAATTTGCTGTAGTGTATTTATTACTCAAAAAAAAGCAAGCGAAAATGATTTGGTGAACATTATTTGAAATTCCAATTCATTACTAAGAGAAACAATTCAAGCCAAAAACATTCAACACGACTTTTATTTTTATCTAACAGCCTTGGCCCCTCCTTAGACCATCAAAACTCCCTCTAGGGGGGGGGGCTCCCCTCCAGTTGGGGACTAATGGTGTAATCGGACATGCATATCATCAACCTTTTGGTTGTTCAAAAGATAGAAAATTGTTGATGAAATTAAAGAAGTTTTCTTTAACCATTGAATGAGATAAGGTCGTTTTTACACGATGTTCGTAATCAAACATCTTAATTGGTTTATCTTTGGGTGGTTAATTGGAATAGCTCCACACTCTGAGTTGATTAGTGTGATTTAAGAAAAAAAAAACACTTCATTTATAATCTAATAGTTAATACATAGTCTGTGTTGGTTGGTCCGTCGCGGGGGAAAAGGGAGTATTGCATTTACCAGCACCGCAACCACCAACCCACCTGCTATAGGAGATGGAAAGGAAACAGGCGATATTTCTTTCGAAAAAAAAGAAGAAGCCTGATAACGGTGGAAATGGGACTGGAGAGACTTCTCGAAAGAGATTATTTTGTTTGTTGAAAGGTAAAACAGTTCATTATTTACCCTTTATAATCATTAAAACAGTTGTCAGTTTTGACGACAGGGGTACTAGTAACCAGCAATGTCCATGTCACTTTCCCGGGGGGGGGCAAAAAGATATATCTCCAGAAGGGGCAAAAAGATATATTCCCAGGGTGGGGGCAAATATATCTTCGTAGCAAAACTGTTACCAATGAATGATAATACGGTCTTTTTTATATCAGAACATTAAGTTAGGGTTACATAAAGCTATTGTACTGCGCAATTATCTTTTATTGATTATAAGGTTCCTATTTTCGAACCCTCTCGCCATCGATAAGAAGGTCTGATACGCGGTGGGGTCAAATGCTTCGTTTGCTTCTCTCCACAACCAGCCAGCGTCCATGCTAGTAATCATATATAGGCGGGGTGCTACATCTCTGTCTGTCTGTCTGTCTGTCTGTCTGTCTGTCTGTCTGTCTCTCTCTCTCTCTCTCTCTCTCTCTCTTGTTGTTGTTATTGTTGCTGTTTACAAACCAGGAATCTAAGCGGTCGACCATTTAGCATAGAACTCCAAATAACGTCTGCTCCTCTGAAACCTTGAAGGTTAAAATTCCTCCGTCTAATCCTGATGGTCTTTACACAAATATCAGGAACATTTCATGTCTGGGACTTTTTATGCTTTTCAAATCAGGGTCTTCTTACGTTGCTACGCACAATTTCCACTTGAGTATCCAAAAACAAAAATCACTAATGTCATAATTCTTCTTGCCAAAAGGCAGAGAAAAACGAACTGTGAATAGACATGATACTCACTAACGCACAAGTGTATGTATACGTGTGTGTGTGTTTGTCTGTCTAAACCTGTGTATGTGGGAATGGGCGTCTGCTTCCACTTTTCCAGGGGTTGGGGCAAAAGGATTTATATCCAGGGGAACAAAGGATATATTCAGAGTATACTTAGTTGGCAATCCAATTACCAGCAGATAATAATACAGCCGTTTATGCATATGGGAACATTAAGTTGGGGTTACATAAAACGATTGTACTTCACCATCATTCAACTTTCAAACCCCTTGCCTTCAGGGAAAAGGTCTGGTCCAGAGGAGTCAAATGCCTCGTTTGCCTCCCAAAGATGTCCATGTCTGTGAGTGTGAAAACTTATCTGAATGATGACTCAATCGCATCTAATTGTAATATATTAGGGAGTCCGTAATTATTTCACTGCTATAAATCATAAGCCAACCAAGTAAGTCAAGGCTATGGTTAAATGTTACGAAACGATGTCTGGATTTAATCCATCTTTTCTATCCAGCATTGTATTGTTTTTGATGTATTGTCAAGATTAACCCCATGAAGGATAGAGACTTTTGAGAAGAAAAAACGAAGAACTTTTTTTTTAAAAAAATGCAGAGATATTTCCACGAGGAATCGAAAATTAGCCTCCCCGTCTGGATGCTGTCATTGATAATTGTGTTGATTACATTATTGAAATAGAGTATTCAATCAAACTTCACTGGAATTCATTATTATCTCCTTTTTTGAAAATACAAAATTTTCCGATCATTAATGAAAATACGTAATCACTTTCCGAACACCCTAATACTTTATTTAAAATAAAATTCATGATAATATCCTGACATGCAAACCTCAATTACTTTAGTGGTGATTATCGAATAAGGAATGTTTCTATAAATACATAGCTTAAATCCATGATCTCTTGTTGGAGCCAGAGCTCATTTAAACCTTCCGGAAGAAGTAACTGAACATCCAGTGATTGTCACCTTTTCCGCGTTAAATTCAAAACATTTCCACGTTAGATTTCGAGCATTATGTTCGTCAAGAGGTCTCAGAACAGCATTTTTCCTCACAAATTTTGACCTTTTATCCGGTCACAGATTTTTTTTCATTTTTTAACCTTATTGTTTAATTTCATATCTGAATTCTTGAAAAATAAATTCATAGCTTTCTTCAAAATTTGTGAAGAAAAAATACCATTCTGATATCCTCGATCCAGAGAAACATACTGGAAACGTTTTGCATTTAACGCGGAAAAGGTAACAATTGCCCAAGAAAAGAACGAGAGCATTCATGGTCTTGCTTTCAGGTTTGTTACCCCCCGCCCCACCTGCTTTCCCTTCACTTGCCCTACCTACTAATAGTCACGTTTTTTTTTTCAGGTTCTCACTTGAAACCCCCATTATTATTGGATTTAACGGAAGTGAATGTCTCCCATACCAGTGACACCTATTGACTGAAATAGGTCACACTGTCTCTGCCCACCGATAACTTTCCCAAGTTTTTTTCTTTCTTTTTTTCTATTTGCCTGATTTTATTAACTCCTTGACAGAGAGGGAGAGAAACAATCAGAATATAATAACGAAAATGATTCATCTAAGAAATTCGGGCAAATTAAGAACAATCAAACGCTGGGTAATTGTTACCCTTTCTGCGTTAAATTCAAAACATTTTCGTCCTAGATTCCGCTGTACCATGTTTGACCGGGGACCCCAGAGCGGCATTCTTTCTTCACGGATATTGATTTTTTCTCTGATCACAGTTAGTAATAAGTTTTCACTTTTTCAAACTGTGGAATCATTTTTTGAAATAGTTTTCAAATGAGAGCAGAAAGGTTTAGGTATGTATTTTATTAAATTCAACTATAAAGGAAAGAGGTTGGGTTTAGTGTTTACAGTTAGGTTTAGGGTTATGTTTAGGGTTATATTCGTGGTTGTATAAATCATCATCGTCATCACCATCATCATCAGTCTATTATTTTCCATAGTTAGACATAAACATTCCCTACGATCTGCCACATTTCTCTATCATGGGCGTCAGGGAGTCAGTATTTTCTGACTATCCCTAGTTCGTCTCTCCATCTTGTATTCTGCCGGCCTCGGTTTCGCATGTGATCTCTAAGGATCCATGTTGTGAGTCGTGATGTTCATCATTCGATTACCATTCTTGCAACATGACCAGCCCATTGCCATTCAAGTTTTCTCGTGGATTCTATGATGTCTTGGACTCCTGTTCTCTCCCTGATATATTGTGCTCTCTTGTGGTTTCCCCATGCGAGGTTGAGCTTGATTCTTTCATGTGCATTTAACCTTTTGATTGGGTTCCATGTTTCAGCTCCATAGGTGACTATAGGGAGGATTCATTGGTTATGGTTCACACAATGAACAAGTCAATTACGGAACAATTGAAAGCAGTGAACATGATCGTAGTGTCACCACAGAAAAAAATAGCTTACACCGTCAATGTTTAGAATTTAACGCGGAATAAGTACCAATTGCCAAGAAACTAATCAAAAGATAATGACAAAAATGAGTCATCTAAGTAGTTCGGGCAAATTAAGAACGATTAAGCTCAGTGCTTGTTTTCTCGATATCAGTCACGGAATCAGCTAAGAGCCACCATCCTCTTCTTTGTCACCATCAGCGACAACAACAGTAACCAACAACAATACCATCGTTATCAATACCAGGTGGTTTAATGTCCCACCCCCACCCCTAGCGACAAGTTTGACTTGAGTTCAGGGTTGGGTTCTGGTTGATCAAAAATAGCTATTGTCCTCGCAACTGGTGACGCAGAGACATTAGCGCAAGCTTAACTTAATCTCATGACAAGTCCTGAGCAAGCTTTTCAAAGGCTTGTCAGTGCTTTAAGCAGGGAACCCTGACCCTGCCACGCCTCAAGTACCCTCATCGGCATGGCATCTCAGGTGCGTCCCGTTGGTCAAAACTACCGGGCGATAGGGGCCGTTTACTCCTGTGCCAGGCTGATCATCATCTTCATCATCCTACTATATAATGAGTTTATATGCTATTTTTTCTGTTTATATACTTATTCATTTATTTGTTTTTTTTTGCGTTCAAATAGGATGATCTCATTGGTTGATTTAGCTTCCTATTATGATATTACAATGAAAAAATTGTGCGATAGAAATTCCTTAGACTTCATTTCTGATTATTACACATTAGAAAAGGCTTGAGTTGGATTGAGACTCTAAAAAAACGTAAAATTAGGATTCTTAAATTATTTTTAAAAAAATCTCCAATAAAATAGCTTTAGGCTCCGTAGAGCCAATCCATACATAAATAACCATGTCATTTCTGACGAGTATATTCTAATTTTAATTATAACTGCCATCGTTGCCGCCATTATTATCGTCGTTACGTCAATGTTATCATGGTTGTCATTATCATCATTATTTTTATTTCATTTAGTGACTTGTCTCAGCTCCATCTTTTGGTGATTCCGTCTCGCTGTTCCTCGTGATTCCTGTTTGAACCAGTCTCTTTTTTATTCTTTAATTCTCTGCGATGATTTCATATTCTTCAGGTCTTGTACATTGTTAAGTTTAGGCCTCTTGAAGTAGAGGTGATCAGGTAATGTTCTCTCAGATAAATGGTTGACAACGGCTAGGCCTCTGATGCTTAACGTTAATTTTTCATTCATTTCAGTTTTATCGGGCGATTGTTACCTTTCCCGCGTTAAATTCGAAACATATAGACAGCGTAAACTGTTTTTTCAGGGGCAAAACTACCATCATGATAATCACGTTTGCTGCTTTCATTTGTTCTGTAATTCACTTCTACAACCATAACCCTAAATCAAATCCTGTACACCAAACCACCCAAAACCAAGCACTAAACACTGAACCTAACATATTTCCTTTGTAGTTAAATTTAATAAAATAAAGATTTGAATACTGAAGTTTTCTGCTTTCATTTGAAAATTAGATTTTTTCGAAATATATTCACAGATGAGGCTCAAAAAGTGCGAAAAAATGCAATAAAAAAAATCAAAATTTGTGAGGAAAAATCAAAATGTCATCTGGGGTCCTTATATGGCAGAGAAAACCAAGGCGTAAATGTTTTGAATTTAACACCGGAAAGATAACAGTTGCCTTTCATCATTTAATTATTTTCAATTATTTCTATCTTATCAATATATTATATCATTTAATTTGATTTTAATTTACAGAATTTTATTTCAGTCAAATACGTTCACATTCATATCTGCGAGATCTCAGAAGCGAAATACGAAAACATCAGACAAAGGCATAGTAAGTTTCAACCTAGACATTATCATAATTATCATCATCAACATTTTGTTATTATCAACGTCATCTCAATAATCAAGATAACTCTAATATTCAACCTCGTGATACAATCATTGTTATTATCAGAGCCATCATCTTAAAAATCGCCAGCCTTTCCTATTGCCAGTCGTCTTGACCAGTGTTGTTACGAGAACGGACTGGATTCGCAGGTACAAGAGCAATCTGTTCTCCGATAATTACTTTTTTCCCCTAGCCCAGTCAGTGGCATCAAATGGCTGCTATATCTCTTATCAACTTCGACAGATGGAGGCCACTGTCATTCACCTTTAGATTCATTGGTCTGTCCAATCAACTAATTATCATCATTATCTCAATTATCGTTGTCGTTAATTTCTGGAAAGAGTCTCAACATTTAACCTGTTTTTTTTCTCTAAATTACGCCAATAAACGTTGGGCAATTCTTTCTTTTCCAGGTCTTTTCCCAAAAGGTGAAATCAGCGATACGATTTATAGTTGTGATCACTATCAGTTTAAGACATAGGCATTTACCCCTGCCCCTCCCGGGGGATCAGGTGTTTTCATCGTGGGTGAGGGGGTTTAAAGTTTGGAACCTTATAGTCAATAAAGGATAATGGTGCAGTACAATTGTTTCATGTGACTCTAGCCTGATGTCCTCATGTAAAAAAAATATTATAAAAATTATATATATTATATAAAAAGTTATAATATTTGCTGGTGCTCTCTCCATCGTACCAACCCCCGGGGTTCGGTCGCGTGAAGTGCACCACCCAACATCAGGATCATACGGCTAATCTTACTTGCTTATACTACAAATGTTGTCGAGCGCAACACATTATCCAGGAGTGATGAGCCGATCTTATAAAAGGGTTGCCACTAAGGTATATTCCGAATATATCCTTTCATCCATCCCACTAGAAATGTACACATTTGCCCCGACTTCTCGAAAATATATGCTCCTTCTCCCGTCCCCTGGAAAGGGGACAGCAGATACCCATGGTTCAGGGACATCTGCGAGGTGGCAGGTCTCCAGAGATTAACCCAAAAGGGGTATGATTGTGAATGCTGAATCAAAGTTATGTATTCTAAATTATCTATTTGAAAAAGGATTCAATTAATATATTGTTTGTATATTTGTTGTACACACACTACGCCCAAAGTACTGTCTATATGTGTTTAAAAACAACTAAAACAGACTTGCTCTTACGGCAATCGATAATGCTGCTCTCAAGAATTTGCTAATGTTTTTTTGAGAAATTGATTTCCCAGAAATTATACAGAGTAAATGTTTGAATCTTAATTGTTGTTACTCTTATAAAAAATAAATTCAATTTCTCTCAACTTCTTTTCTTTTGGAAAAAAAAATATTCACATTAACTGTAGCCAAGGGGCCTACAAATTGTTATCTGGCACTGGTTGAATTAATTTCTAAGTTGAACAAGTAGGTGAAACTATTATATTCATTGATAGCCAAATTAGTATAATCGGGAGGTGCAGACTCGAAGTTCGGAATCCCCTGGGTCAGGCTTGCCTCATTTATGCCGCGTCTCATTCGAAGACAAAATATGGTTGGTTCTGTTACGTAAATATTTTTGCAGACTTTGGCTCCATCTTGGTTCATTCTTTCAAACACAACGTTTCAGCCGTTGTACCTTACGGCCATCTTTGGATGAAAAGTGTGTGTCTTTTTGACCATTGAAACAGCCTCAGCGATCGTTCAGAACGTTCGCATTCCACTGTCTAATATCGGGTGTCGTCGGGTTTTGTCGGTTCCAGAATGTGTAAATGCACATGCTCAGTTAGAGAGTCACATTCGGTTTTTGTATATCTGAGCTGTATTCGAAAAAAAAAAATGGATGACCCTATGCAAGGGAAATAACTCAGAAATACATCGGAAACAACGTGGATGTACAAAAACGGGTGTGACGTATCCAGTCCAATCCGATCGAGCATGCGCTCAGAGCAGTCATTCCACAATCTAGAACCAACAACACTCGACGAAGTCTGAAGGTTACACGGCCGAAACGTTGTAAGAAAATTGAACACATCGACGAGGGAAATCATGCACATCGTTTTTTTTTTTGTTTTTTTTTTAAATTCTGTTTAATTTATTCATGCTGTACTTGATAAGTCTTATTGTCTCAGATATATGGTAAGCGCCCCCAGCACTTGGTACCCTGAGCGACTGCCAGTGTTGTCAGTTCCTTTGTCCGACCTGGTGAGGAGAATAGAGTGGCAATATTAACGATTGCTTTGGTCTTGTGGAAATGTCAAGGCAATATATCAACGACCCTTCCGGGAATCCGAGCTTTGAAGAAATGTTTCAACGCTATCGCATTATTAAAACAAGTAGAACATACCTGTCATAGACGACGCTGTTTTTTTTATGTATGAATGGAAACTATGGAGCCTAAATCTGTTTTATTAGGTAATTTACTTTTGATAATCATAATTTCAAGTTGTTTTGAAGTCTCAAGAATTATCAATTTCGACGAGCTTTTACCTTAATCCTAACGTTCAGTCGCTTTTTATCACAACTTTGAATCAAAATCAATAATAATGTTATAATATTTCATCCAAGAATAAATTTGTAAAAGAAAATTCAAAATATCACCTCAAGCTGTTTTGATACTTGATGATCAGACATGAAGCCTGAAGAATTTCTACGACGTAATTTTCTTTGTGAAGTCATAATGGGAATGTAAACCAACCAATGAGATCATCCCATTTGAGCGTAAACAAACAGAGAAAAAAAATTGCCTATAAGCTCATTATATGGTCAGATGAATAGAATAGCCTCAGACACTGAAATGTCCCCTCCAGGGCGCATGTCCGAGCGAAGCGTATGGAGACCCTGGAATACCCAGTCGTCAAAATCCCTCATCGGCCTTGCTGATATAGTTCAGATGGAGGCAGAGAATGAAACGCCTGGCATTAGTTTAGCTGCAGGAGCTGCCGGGAGGATGTCAAATTGGGAGTCAAACCACCCTAAAGGAGCTCCACATCCTGGTTTGGAATCAAAGTTGTTCTCATAGACTGGCTATCTAAAATTGCTTAAGACCCTAATCTGATTTGCTATTCTATATTATATATTTCACTATCAGGGGGATAAAAGAGTGATTCATATCTTTCCCAAAGGCATTAGTGGGAAGTTGACATAAACTTCCCCGACTGGATTTTGAACGGGTCGCTGTTACACTTACACCAATCACTTCAGCTACATTAAAATCATTCATAATTATTACCCTAGTCAACAGGATCGTCTTCGTCATTTCTCCTAAAGATCATTCATACGGGTCTGCAAACTATCCCCGTGGCCCAGTGCTCATCTCTGGTTCGGTAGGCCGTGGGTCAATCCATTGCCAAGTCATAGCAAAGACTTTAAGAGATGGTTTTCCATGGTACGCGATGTTTCTCCGTTAAGCCACTCAGCACATGGATTAAGATTGAGGAAACTCTCTCCGGGACAAGAGACTTACGGCCAAACCACGTTGGTTACACCGGTTCCCGTACGATCATCGATGCTGAGCATAGACAAGCGCGTTCGGTGCCTAGATAGGTGACCATTAGGGAAAACAAAGTGCCGTGAGTACAACGATGTTTTGACAAACCTGTAAAGCCAGGAGTGCGTCTTACTAACAATTGCCCGCGTGCACCTAACCCCGTGACATGAGGGTACAAGCAGAAGTCGATGATTCACACGTACCCATTGTCACGGGTCTCTTGCTGGGCAGTCTTTCTCCTAAGAATAAAATCTGCGTTATCTAATGTTTTAAATGCTTACTGATATCGCCTCTACTCGTACAAACAGAAGTACAGACGCCATTTTCATGACTATCGGACTCCATCTTTGTTCGTATCGGTAAAAGCCGCGTTAGAATTGCCCTCAAGCAAAAGAATTATCGGTGACATACATCAGTGCTTTTAAGATCATGGTTGAGATTCTTTTGTGAAAATTATCAACACCGACATCTCTACGTCAGCAATCCGATATAAGACAGATGAGAACGTTCTGGTGTATAAAATCTTTTCCCTAATCCCCATTAAAGTACATTTCCTTCTGTTGTAGTCAGAAACCGTCAACCAGGACTGTCGACATAGGTTTCTTCTGTTTTTAAGTTGGTATGGCTGGCCGGCTATGTATGTATGTATGTATGTATGTATTATCACTCCGACAGGATGCACCAGTGTAGCTAGAGAGCTGAGGGGGCAATTTAGCACGTGACCAATCCCTCTTGAAAACATGATGTGTTGGGGATGATCAATTAATTTTTTTTTAAAGAGGTTATCAATGGATAAGTTAGTTTCCCCTTTTTGTTGGGCAGTGATCACTGAAAAGTCCGAATTAAAAAAAAAATGCTTGGTCACTGTTGGACACAAACTAAAGGGACCAATTTAGCAAAATGTTACATTGCAAATTAAACACCATCCACTGAAAACTAATTGGGTAGATTTAAAAAAAAAGAACGAAAAAAGTATTTTTTTCTAAACATAGTAAGGAGTAAATGTCAAAATTTTCAGCTGCATATTTCCATTTGGGTGACCTGCACACGTGGTACATACATACATACATACATAGCCATCCATGTGACAGTTTTGGTCGACGGTTTCTAATTATAAAGCACGTTGCAAAAAGGAGCACATCCCATACGCTTTCGCATATGTCTAATTAGATTCTTGGCTTGTAGTCAAATCTTATACGCTTTCATGCTATGATTAATTCCTTCTTAGTATAATGATTTAGGCATTAGTTACTTTGGAATCTATGCTAGCATTAGTAATTAACAGTATTGTATAATTAGAAATTGTTCTTCTTCATCAGCAACAGCAGCCTTTTAGCGTCTATCGTTGGACATACACCCTCCAAAAAATTTGCCATGTCTCTCTATCATGAGCGTCACAGAGCCACTACTTTCTGAACTCATCTAGATCGTCAAGCAATTTTATCTTTTGCCGGTCACTGTTTTGCGTATGATCTCTGGGGATCCACGTTGTGAGTCGTGATGTCCTGTAGTTGTCTGACATTCTTGCAATACGACCAGTCCATTGCCATTCGAGTTTTTTCCAATTGTTTCCATATCTTTGACTCCTGTGTTTCTTTTCCCCTGTGTTACACTGTGCTATCTTGGGATCTCGCTGTGTGATGTAAAACATGATTCTCTCCTGTGCACGTTGCATTGTTCTTAGTTTAAAGATCAATCTTTAGGTTGAGTTCTATGTGTCAGCTCCAAATATATAATGAAATTCTTATCTTTCAACCAGATCTTTCATACTTTGATTAATTCCTTCTTCCTATAATGGGTTAAGCAATAATTTCTGCGTGATCTAAGGTAACATTAGTAATTAATAGTATGGTGTAATTAGTGATTGATACTACGGTGTAATCAGTAATTGATAGTAATACATGATTAAGAAATATTAATAACGTGTAAAAAAATAATTGATCAGTTGAGCCTCGGTTTGGGCCCACAGAACGCTTTCCGCTCCAAATTGCCCCCCCCCTTTATTCAAATTGCCCTCACGTGGGGCATGACCCCCACGTTTAGAATCACTGCTTTACACTTTTTTGGCTTACCAGAAGTTTGCATTGGAACGTTCAACTTACGGATTTTTTTATTGTTTGATACATAGATATGTGCCCGTATCTCATTAGATGGATAATATTAATTATAGAAGTTCTCTCTCTCTCTCTCTCTCTTTCTCTCTCTCTATCTATATATATATATATATATATATATATATATATATATATATATATATATATATCGCCGATCGCTTCATTTACCTCTCTCTCCCTTGTCAATCGCTTCATTTACCTCTCTCTCTAGCTTTCTCGTTCGCTCTCCTCCTACTCCGCCATCCTGCTCTCTGCATTTCCCTCTTTTCCTTCCCCTCTCACTCTCTCTCTCTCTCACTTCCAGTTCCCTTTCCACTCTTATTCTCTCTCTCTCTCTCTCTCTCTCTCTCTCTCTCTTACTATTTCTTTTTTTTATCTCTTCTTTCCCTTTCCACTCTCTTTTCCCACTCCCATCTTGCTCTCTACATTTCCCTATTTTTCACTCTTTCTCTCTCCCACTTCCCTTTACACGCCCACCCTTGCTCTCTCTCTCTCTCTCTCTCTCTCTCTCTCTCTCTCTCTCTCTCTCTCTGTCTCTCTCACTTCTCTTTACACGCTCACCTTTGCTCTCTCCATTTCTACCCCCTCTCTCTCTCTCTTTCATCTCTCCTGTTATCTGGAGGTAATCAAGCATTCCATCTCACCCGACAAGTCGGGAAATGAATCCCGCCTTCCTTATAACAAACAAATAAAAGTATGAAATAAAACAAGACAAAATACGAATTTCTTCCGCTGCCATTCTCGAAATTTGGAGACAGGTAGAATTAGCGCGTCTGCAAACCACGTGCTCCAATTAACATTGAAACTCAAACTATGCCATTCGGTAAGGCACATGGTTTAGAGCCTTGCACAGGAACAAGTCAGGTTTACGGTTCAACGCCCGCAAAATTGCTTAACCGGAACGACGGCCATAAAACAAAAACACTAAGCAAGATGACTGAGACTGGTGGCTTAGCTATGAATGTATGTATCTATCGTCGTTCTCCGCTTATATCCTTGCCGAGGGTGCCGCAGGGTTACTCTGTGTTCTTCCTGCTTATTAATTTGAGGGAAAATCCCCCCTCTCATATGAGGACCCCCACTCGTTAATAATCTCTACTATGTCCACCCTAATAATTAGTGGAAGGAGAGATAGCGAGTGATTTATCAACATTTTCCCCGTCGAAACACAACAATTATGAACAATGCCAGGGGGAGAACTTTTTCAATCCAAGTATGAATGTATCCTCTGAGCAATTTTGAAATTTCCTACCACCAAAAGATTTTTCAAATTGATTTTTCTTCAAAAATAAAAGAATTTTCTTGTTCCCGACAATACTGAACGTTTTTACTTCCTATGTGCTTATCATAAATCTGCACTCCTATTGTAAATCTTTCTCGGTCGACTGTTTTTCCAGATCCAATTAAATTGTGTTGGTGGCCATAGTTTTGTATCCCTTGGCCTTTTCCTAACCTCGCTTATCAAATTGTGAGATTTTCTAACATCCATGCTTATTCCAACACCATCCCAGACATACACAGGCAATTGTTTGTAAGACATACTTTCGGTTACCCAGACCTGCCAAAGCTTCGTTTCCGATCACTCATCTTTAGGTACTGACCAAGCTCGACGTTGCTCAACTTTTAGATCATACGGGAACCAATGTATCCAATGTGATTCAGCAGTAAACCCTCAGCGTCGGGGAAAGAGGTTCCTCAATTCTTCTGCTAGGTGTTTAGTGGAGAGGTAATGAGTACCATTTTAAAACTCTTCTGTATAAATAGGCAGTTGATTGGACCACGGCCTACCGAAACAGAAGCGAGTACCCTACTACTGAGTCATGTTGATCGTTGGTCGGATTATGAAAGCACTAAAGTTTAACTTACACAGACTCTAATCATTATCTTTGAAATGTTACAATACCCACGGGGTCAAATTATTAGTATGTTGTCTGTACAATGAAATAGACACCACGAGGCCAGTAATTCAACATTAAGTAGAAAACCTGAGATCATTAGTTTCAGTATCGACAATCCTTGGACTAATGCAGTTTCTTGGGTTTCTAGAACGACCATTTTGAATCGGCTATAAGCGGCTAGGTTTAAGGAGAATGGCCATTTTGAATCGCTAAAAGTTGCTAGCATCTATTTCCACGTAACTTTATATAGATAAAAATGTTGTGTGCAATACAAAGATTTTATTTCAATCCTTCAGATGAATACGTTGTTGTATAGATGTAGACAGACGGATGGCTGGAGGGCTTACCAAAGATATCTTGAACAAAGGTTTTATTTTCATTATTTTGCTAATAACTGATCAATACGTTGTATAATCATATATATATATATATATATATATATATATATATAAATATATAATCATAAATTGCGTTATACAGAAAAGATCTTCCGTCATTACAGGGCTAATGTATCACTCACCCTAGACAACGTGAATAGAATAAACAAGTGAAGAAAATGAGACTGCTACAAGGATCGAACCTGCCACCGACTGGGTAGCTGCTTCAAAGTAGCGATGCTTTTACCATCGAGCTAAACAGTCGCAGGTAACGCCAAGGCCCAAATAACTGCTTTCAACTCAAATTCTCTCGTTCTTTCTCTCCTCTTCTCTTTCTCTCCTTCTCTCTCTCTCTCTCTCTCTATATATATATATATATATATATATATAGAGAGAGAGAGAGAGAGAGAGAGAGAGAGAGAGGGAGAGAGAAATCATTAGATCGAGAATAGCATTATTTAAAAATTAGATCTCTACATCGATACCTTATCAATATGTTGTATATTCATACTTTTTAGGGCCTTTGTATGAATTTTTGGAGTATGTACTCTTGCCTGGGAATGGAATACCCAATTTCAGTCATATTTTGATAAATCTACCCTTATTAGTCATTCAAAATAACCGATTCAAAACGGTCTATAAAATAATTTGCGTGAATTCAAAGATTACCCTTGGTTTCTTCCTCTAAATACAGTTTTCCTCCATTTTCCGGAAGTAGAGAGTTCATACGAAACCGTTCACAAGCCGAAATGACGGAAAGTGAAGGAACAATTACCAAAAAGACATTTTTGGGGACAGTTTCCCCTCATTAATCAACGCTACACAATCAAGCATTAAGAGTATCTAAGTATTTCAAGTTTTGGAGTGAAAATTCTAAGATCATCAGATAGAATCATTTTTTCTATGAAACTCATTTCTTCGCCGTGACGCATTGCATAACTGAGACATCAATAACGGTAACTGTTTCTATCGTTAGAACACAGTTCTTGAGTCGAAGAAAAAAGTAGATCTCCAACTACTGAAAGTCGTGACCTGTTACGAATTTCCACTCAGATTGGTACAATATAAACTACTAGGATCATTTTCCCTCTCTTGGTCAGCCCAGGCCTTGGAACGAAATTCACCAGCAGCCAGACCCGTGCAAAGCTGGTAATAGGCCCAGGCAAGATGGCAAACGCAGGCCCCATTTCAAACTGTTCGTTAAGTATGTTTTGAAATTATTATTAAATACTTATACTTTATGTTTCGGTATATATAGATATATGTAATGTATACAATGTGCTAACAAGAAACAGAACAGACCAAAAAGAATGAGAATGATTCATTTAAAAAAAAGGTAGTTGAAAGCAATTTTATTCAAAATGTGTATAAGACAATTGGGTACAGTACTTTAGTAGGAAGCAGTGAAAACAAAAGTAGATTTATGTTCATCTGTTATTCAGAATTTATCTATAGTAATCTTTTATGAGTCTTTTCCTCTTTTTTTAATTATTAATATTTTGCGCTTAAGGATCTTTTCTTGACTCCCTTTATAACAGTAATGACGAATCTATGACACGCGTGTCAGTAGTGACGTGCCGAAGGTTTCTAGGTAACACACGATGGACTTCGAGAGAAAAAAAGTCTCTTGATTTCATTTTATTATCCTGATTCTATAAGGATACTCTAAAGTTTCAAGTTATATTTTATTAAACCCCTAGTTTTATATAGATATATTGGGGGCCGCTTATCCATAAACATTTACCTACAACTAAAATACATTACAGGATTATTCAAAAAAGAATTTCGACGAACTGCGCTCACAAGGCTCACCATCTCTGGTTTATGATATCAATATTCCGTGTCACAGGATCTCACCTTTGCTTCTACCAGGGAGAGTAAGCACCGTCAAAATCGTTGCTGGCCCACCTGCTCCCACCTCAGTTCTGGCTGCTGAACAGCTGCCATAAACTACCGTCTTAAAATGACATTATTCTTGCAACTTCTAAGTCTAAATTTTCGTCTGGCTATTATTCTGCGTAGTGTGACAGTTTAAGTAATAGCTGCAATTGGCAGTCGGTAGTCGGTAACGGCGCGGACAATGGACGACTTGAGTTCAAACTCCGCTGTTTTTGTTCGCTTGGCACTAATGCCCTGGGGTATCCATCTCTTCTCACCCCAACCAGGCTATGAGTAAAATGGCAGTGTTGATTAGGCTCTCAAGCTCTGAAAAGGCAACCAGTTTAGAAAAATGGCTGATCCCCAACCTTTGGGGTGGTTTGAAGTCCTTTCAGGTAGCTCCTGTGTCTACAGCCAAGCTGATGCCAATCGTAAAGCTCCCTGCTTTCTTCTGCCGAGAAGGGGGATTCTGACGATTTCGCCCAGGCATGCACCTTGCAGGGGGGGGGGCGTCCCATTGTCTTTAGAGACAGAACGGTGGCCATTCTCAAACAATAGTATCAAATTCTTTGTTGTTCTAATCAAAATGTGATGAGGATGATAGTTCGGGGAATAATATTTTTTTCTGGATTCCTGAATTGAGATGATTTCACTATTTTACATTAATTCTTCCGGACCAGTTTCCTCTCTCCGTTCTTGCTCAAGTATTTTTTTCATTCGGTGGCCTACCGGAAATGTCGAACAGAAACCTTAAACCTAATCCACTGGGGTAGATCGTTTTCATACCTAACATGTCACGGTTGGTGTCATTTCCTTTGGGTTTTTTTTTGTTTGTTTGCTGTTGCTGCTTGTTTTGTTTTTTTGGTTTTTTTCTTCCTCATTCTCAATCTTGACACGATCATCGACCTCTAGTATCGTGGACCATTTCAAGCATTTCTAACATGAAAGACATTACTAGTATTAAACGCCGATCCATAACTTCACTGTGTCTACACAATAAGATTTGTTTTGTTCGTTTCTGTTGATTATATTATATATCGCTATTGATATTATTATATCGCTATTGTTGTATGTTCGTTTATGTTCAACCCTTACCAGTATCCACTGCTTTTTTTGAAAAGTCGCTTGGCGCCACTTTTTCTCTTTTACGAAAAGAAGCGAAAAGCGAAAATAACGTTCAGCGTTCGTTTTGCAGCGACTCGTTATGGAAGCAGCACATACCCTCTTCCCCTCTCTCACACACCAGTCACTTGTACCTGTCATTACACCAACCTTCAACGACTCCGTCTAAATACCATCTTCATCATTTTTGGGTCTGGGAACGTTAAAAAACTTTTCCCATACAAATAAAAGGGAACTGGAACGTTCTAACCTCGAATATTGGGGAAAACCTGTAATATCAGTCATGAATGAAAGGTATGCGTGGTATTTTCTTTTTTTTTTTTTTTTCAACTTAGGGACTGCACTTATTCTTAATAAATGATTAACGCATAGAAGTCGTATGCTGATGTGCGTTATGAGTAGGGAGTACACACACACACACACATATATATATATATACTCGCACACACTTGTCCGTCTTTTCACACAGTATCTCCAAAAGTTCTCTATGAATTTCAATGATGTTATTAGGAAGGATCTGTAATGGACTGTGCGAGAATTGATTAAATTATGAGCTGGACAATGAATTGGACAACGATTGGGAGATATCTTCATTAGTCTGTATGAAAAGAGGCTAAAAACAAGAATTTAAATTTCGTGGGAAGTAACTCAATATTATGGCTTTTTATATATATCACCAGAAACCATTACCAAAATCTGTCACCAAAACTTTCAATAAAAATTTCTTCAGTTTCCAAGTGGGTCTGGCTTTCTGGCTGGCAATACATGTATTGCGCGTCCAGCCTGCACGAATGAAGCTTGAGGGCACACCCCCGTATCATGTCTAGTTGGAATGTGATTTTTTTCGGAAATATCCCTCAGAATGAGTTTTTGGAGGAGTTCTATTTACAATGTAATTTTATGCTGATTGTTCCCATTGTTTGGGCTCGGCTGCGTTCAAGCTTTCTTTTTTTAAATTTGGGCTTTTTAGTGATCCAACAAAAGGTGAGAGAAGTAACTTACTCATTGATCATCTCTTTGTTTCACTTTGTTTTAATTGATCATCCCCATCACAGCAAGCTACTAAAAGACATTGTTAACATGATGGTTTCTACTGAGTGACAAAACAGACCTGTTTTCATCTAGTTTCTAGTTAGTGTACAGCGTTGGCAGAGGTATGTGCTCTCTGAGTGCTTTGTAGATATGTACATGTTAATTTAATGATTCACAAAAGTAGTTACTTATTTACTCATATGTTGTTATTTGGCTTTTTGTTTGTTTTGTTTTTTTTTTGACAAATGGCAAACAAGCTTAAGACTTCGGAACATACTAAAGCAAATGGAATGGGATTTTGAATCTGTCTCTTATCTTTTTTTTTTTTTTTTGAACTTACTCCCAATTTAATCTCTCTTTCTCTTTCTCACACACATACACACCCTCACTTACCACTCTGTCTTCTTCGCAGATTCTGTATTAATTGAATCCTCCTTGAGCATAGGCAGCCACAAACTTTTACTCAGACCCCCAGCAAAGCACCAAATCATTATCATCTCTCTCTTTCCTTACGGAGTCTTGCAATTTTAATCTCCTTCTTGTCTTTCTTCTTTTTCTCTATATGCACTGATCTTTTACACACTCTTTTTCTATCCCTCACTATCAACTCACATACACTCTCCCCCTCTCTCCGTCTCTCTCTCTCTTCCATATATATATATATATATATATATATATATATATATATATATTGTTATGAGTAACACATAGAAATGTCAGTTTTGATAATTCAGTCCTTACCTTTTATGGCACGGTTCTGGAGAACAATGTCGAAACCCTTGCACGTACAAGATAGCTTCTCTTTTTCTTTTTTTAATTATTTAATCCTAATTTATATCTTACAGTAAATGTGGCAAATGTTTGTTCATTTCTCACTTGCTTGCCTGTTTAAGTCTTATAGCTGTTCAAACGACTGCACTCTGGGGGCTAAAGAATTGTTGATAAGAGTAGCCTGACCCCGGGTTTATGATAGGATAGTTTGTGCTGACCTCTGAGGTCAATTTAGAGTCAACAGTACCTTCGCAACCTAATTTGTAAGTTTCTATTTAAAGATTCATTTATTACTTTAAACAGTCAGTTGAAGTCCCGATGATCAAGCAGCTAAAAGAATAGTAAATGCTTATTCAATTTTATGAAATCTCTTCAAAAAGATTTTCGTTTTGCTTTTCTCTATTATATCTGAAGATTTCTTCTTCCCAGACAACGCTGGGTACCCAGCTAGTAAAGTATACACACCAATGCAACCTAGACAGTATTTGTCAGTTGGCATAGTATAATAAAAAAAATCACAATCTCTGCCAAAGCGTGGGCAATGTTTTATCATATTTCCTAATTCTTTTCTCGTTTCTTGGGCCAATACTAACCATCATTTCCCTTGATTTATAAACACAAACTTCCCAGACATATATAAAATGGTCGGGTTTCACTTAGACGTCGTAAAATGGAGGATGATTGTAATCCTTGGCCTTACGGATGTAAAATATGGTAGCTGAACTCAGTAAATCAGTTAGTTATGATTTCAAATCAAGGTAGAGGAAATGTGTTTGGTTCAACGTGACGGGAGAGAAACAGTGAAGAGTGTGTTCTTCTGAAATAAGTGAAGATTGTTGTTGTTGTTGTTGTTACAGTTGAAAAACAAAGTCAGCTCCATTGGACAGGAATTCGACTATAACTTTTAATCTTTTTTCATTATGGTTATTGGTCAGTTCTGTAGTAAACGAATGGAACCCTCTTCTGGTTTCTCGTATAATTTACGTCTGTCAAAGTTGAAAGACGTATGTGTATCCACCCCTGACTCTCCGTCTGTCTGTTTATCTATGCAATATCTCCAAAAGTTCTCGATGAATTCCGATGAAATTTTCGGTAAGGGTGTGTCATACAGTAAAGATTCAGCAATTTGAAATGTTGTTTCCCTTCCTTCAATACATTTACGTATCCACTCATTTTGTCTACACTATATTTCCAAAGGTTCTCAATGAATTTCAACGACATTTTGTTGAAGCGTAGGGTATGGACTAGGGAAGAATTGATCACATTTTAGTGCAGATCCAGGAATCTTTCCACGCTTATCACCCCTGCATCGTAACCTTTTGTGGAGCGATTTTCCATCCAGTTCTTAGTGACAATAGGGTTGGCAGAGGAATGCGCTGTCTGAATGTTTCTTGTTTCATGAAAGTTGCAGCCGTTTCAGTGTGGAACATAATTGAACAATGTTACTAAAGACTGGAACAGGGAATTTGGTTTCTAGTTGTCATGGCATTTCAGCTACTTGAGGAATTGTAGGAAATGTCATTGTCGATAGATATTTGGAGAGCAAATGCCAGAGAGTCGCCCAGCGACCGCAAGAGATATTTACTCAACCAAGCATTTGCCCATAATTTCTGACCTCCTTTGTGTTGCTTTTAGGTATTTATTCGCGCGCCCCCTATACCCAGCGAGGACGGAATGTGACAGAAAATTAAAGCTTAACGCAGGGGCCCTAACGCAATGCCCTCCCCTTTTGGTGCACTTAGGTGCTACTGTCCCAGGGACATTAGGCCCCTTCTCCCTGAGATTGGATATTGTTAGAAACCGACGATCAAAACTTTCAACATTGGTTTCTTCAGTTTTTAAGATTGTTTGGCTGTCTAGTTGACTGGCTATGTATGTATTGCGCATACAGGGTGCACCAACGAAGCTAAATGGCTGAAATTTTCAACATTTACTGCTTATGTCTAGAGAAAACTTCTTTTTTTTTCTTTTTTGAGAATCCCCTCCGCCTGAATAGGTTTTTAATGTGGAGGTTCAATTTGCAAAGTAAGTTTTTGTTTAATTGATTCCTTTGTTCGAATCCAGCGGCGTTCACGATTGTTTTTTTGAAAATTTAGACTTTTTCAGTGATCACTGGCAATCAAAAGGTGAGAGAAGTGTCTTATTCATTGATCACCCCTTTTTGTTAATTTTTGATTGACCATTCCCCAACTCTACCTGCTGCCAAAAGACGTTGGTCACGGGACAGTTTCTGTTGAGTGACTAACCAGACCTGTTATAATTTCCTTCGTCACTATTTCTCTGTTTCATCCATTACAACTTTCACTCTTTTTTCTCCCTTCTTCGCCCTCTCATTTTTCGTTGATTCTCTCTTTCTCTTTTACTCATCTTTCTTTCTTCATCCCTTCCCTTCTTTCTTTCATTTTCTTCCTTTGTTGTCTTCCTTTTTTTATTTCGCCTTATTCCTTTTCTTATTCTGTTCATTTTTCCACCCGTTCTTTCTTTCTTCCTCCCTTCTTTTCTCCTCTCCTTCCTTTCTTCCTTCCTTCTTTTCTTTCTTTCCTTCTTTCTCTTTTTCTTTTTTCTGATCCTTTTTTGTTACTTTCTATCTGCACCCCGCCTTCATTTCTTTAATCCTTTGTTTCTTCCTTTCTCTCTTTTTTATGTTTCTTTCTCTTTCCTTATTTCTTTTCTCTCTATCTCTTTCTCTCTAGCTGCCTTCTTATTTCTTTTTCTCTCCTCTCATTCTCTCTTCCTTTTTTCCTTCCTTCCTTCTTCAGGGCCTGATTTGATTAGTGCGGAGCCTGTAGCATATGTTATAACGGGGCCCTAAATTTTGGAAAATACGTATAAATATCAGAACATACATTATTTACTTACGTAGAGAAGTAATTAAATATTTTCATTAGCTTAACAGGAATGTGATACAAGTATGTCTGACATTTCAGTAATCGGGAAAAGCTAAAAAGCGATACTTTTCTTGAGCTTTTTTTCGTGTTTGAGAGAAAAGTAGATTCCCATCTTATCTAGATATTTTCTTGATGAATGACATGAAAATCTAGATAATTTTAGATAAAATGTCATTTGCATTACACCCCACATGTTCTTTGACCTAATTCTCAGTCAGTAAGTGTCCAAGAGACAGTATAATGCACAAAAAGATTGCTCTATGGTCAATCTTGAGATTGGTTATGGTCTCATTTACAGCCATATATATACATATGTAATAAAAAATACATGTATATATAATCCGAGAGAATGATTATAAATTGTGTTAAATTATATTGAAACAATCTCTCGTCATTACACGGTTATGGTATCACTTGGTCTAGACAAGGTAAATAGAATAAACAATTAGAGAAAATGGGGCTACTGCATGAATCGATCCTGTCACTTATTTCCCAATATCTGTTAATGTAATTTATGTAATGTTCTTGGTGGTTTTTTTTTATGTTTGTTTGTTTTTTTTCATCTTCTACACAGACTTCGATATTACGGTACTATGTATGCATTTTTCCTGTTGGAATCATCCATTGTTTCTTATGAAACTGTTTCGGGCATCTAAGAAATATATATATATATATATATATATATATATATATATATATATATATATATATATATATATATATATATATATATATATATATATATATACACAGTAAGAAATGGATATATATGATCCAAAACCTGTAGCATCCCCATTTTCTTAAATTGTTTAAAGTAGTTACATTACCTAGATTGAGTGATACATTAACCGTGTAATGGCGGGAGATCATTTCAAATAAGTTTCTATATAATATAATGCAATTTATAACTATATATATATATATATATATATATGTATATATATATAGAGAGAGAGAGAGAGAGAGAATATTACCCGTCATATGACAGTATTTGAATTCTGGTAATATACAGATACATTTTGGATAATATCAAGTTTTCTCTTCCATGGTCATCAACATTTAGCTGTCTCATAAAAAACTCGTAAATTTAGACGGATTTTCATCACTTACGAAATAGCAAAATGGACTCAACGATAACTTTACAATCATATATATATATATATATATATATATATATATATATATATATATATATATATATATGTGTGTGTATATATATATATATATATATATATATATATACACTGGCTATGAGTATATATACACACACACACACAGAGACACACACATAAATATATATACATATATATTAATGATCAAATGTTTATATTAAACTCAGCTATTCCAGATCCACTTGCGTCCAATTAAGAGTACCTCCCTGCTTAAAGCTGAACCAGTGATTATCACTCACTCAATAAATCAGAAACAAGAAAGCATTAAACATTTTTTGCGAATGAATTAGTCGCCAAAAACCTACGTTTGACGCCGCCATTTAAGCGACAATGATCAGCTAATGCATCGTGCTGAACCAGTGATATTTCCTTGCGAATCAATACGTTGTTTTCCCGGCCTCGCTTACCATAAAAAGAAAAAAAACATGCCTACAATTTACCAAATTTGGTTAGAGACTTGACGGATAGTTTTTTGATAACCAATACTCATTTCGCTATCGATGAAAAACAAAACAAAAAGCTCAACTTTTTAAAATCTTTTCTGAGTTTGAGGAAGAAGGATTTCCATTGATTTTCTCCTCACATTTCATGGTCTTTTCATTCTTTTTTTTTTTTTTTTTTCATGCATTTAGGGAGTATTATAGGGCTGTCAATGATTGACCCCACAGATACTTTTCTCTGCAAGTAGGTGCCTTTCAGACTATTACTTGGATAATTTTAGACCAACGAACTGGTAGGGTGTATTTTGCAAATGCGATAATATCGAGAATTATCTATATTTTCATGCAATTTATCTATAAAAATATCTAGATACTATTTTATCAAGATTGTTTTTTTCTTACATCAACCGTCCGATGGTGCCGATCGAGATTGTTATTTTCTTACGCCAACTTTCTGGTGGCATTTATCTAGATCCGGTTTTTCAAATCTTTTTTCAGTCGAAGAGCACTACCAGCAGAGCGGCGGATTCTTATTACCTTTCAACTCATATTTATTGGAAAGAACCAAAAAGCAAAGCTTTCTTGAGCTTATTTGTGATTGAGAGAAATATAGAATCCTATAGATTTTCGGCTCACTTTTGAGACTTTGGCCTTTTTTTTAATGCAGTTTAGAATCATTATGTGGACGTCAATGGGACATTGAGTAATCTCAAGATTGACCTTAGGGCTACTTTTCTGCTTTTTGGTGTCTCTCAAAATCTTACTTACTGGGTCCCAGGACAAGTAACAGATATTTGGAGTTCATGATGAATATCATCGGGAAAAAGACAAAAAAAGAACCTGTGTTGAGCTCTCTGAAAAATAACAGGTTTGGGACATTTTGAAAATGCGATTATATCTAAAATTATCTAGGTTTTCATGCCATTAGCCTCACAAATATCTAGATACTTTTTAGGTAAATAGTATGAAAACCTAGATAATTTTAGATATAATCACATTTGCTAAATGTACCCAGTCTGTTCTTTTTTCTCTAGATGCTATTTTATTGAGATGGTTCTTTTTTAACACCAAGTCTCCGACAGCGTCTACAGAAATTCTTATTCTAAAACGACAACCCTCAGATGGCGTCTATCAAATTGTTATTTTCTTACGCCACCCTCCGATGGTGTCTACAGAGATTGTTAATCATGTAAGCAAACTCCCCTATTGCTTCTATCAACATTGTTATATTGTTATGCCACCCTCTGATGGTGTCTATCCAGAGAGTTATTTTCTTGGTCCAATCCTCCAATGGCGTCTATCAAGATAAGACGATTGGGGCCGGGCAATTTGAATTTTGAATTCAACAACGGAAGACATTTTTGATGTCTCTCATATTCTTACTGCATTGCTACTGCCTTTTGCCTGTTTTCCAGACATTTTTGTTATTTTCGGTCATATTTGAGGAAATAGTACACAAAAAGATAAAACGCAGTAGTTTGAAATGTCTATAGTTTTTGATAACAAAGACTGGCCATTTTCTATCTCTTAAGCGATCTTTCTCTTTCCGCGCTATTTTGGAAAATAACTTCAATTATTCTATTTAATTCTGCTCATTTGTTATTTTTCCTCTGTCAATGTTATTCATTGACAATCGTTATTCAATGTTAATAACAATTCATTCATCTATTGTATAAACATTGCATACCTTTGTAAATCTTTTGCCTTTGTTTCATGTTTTTGTCGTCAGTGGGTAACGCTAACACATTTTGACTGTTTCAATTCTTGATGAATAATAATGATACAATTGTCATTGATATACAGCAAATCATGACTGTATTCACTGCTACCTGAGGGTTGGTCAGGTCTCATTAATTGGGTCATGGTTACACTGTCATTTTGTTTTTTATCTCCGTATAGCGGGTATGACTTCAGTTTCAAATACCTTAATAGTTATGCATTGCCCATGTATCCCATAGATACTTCACTCGGATCAATTATTGTTTTGAAATAATAAATACAATAAAAAGTGACAATTTGCTGAAATAACAAACATCAAACATCCAGGCATTCATGAAAGTCTTAGGCAGTGCAGTACTATAATAATGGAGTTAGTGCAAGATCAGAATTATGTCGAGAAAAAAAGTTGTTTACTGATTTTTTTTTATTTTAAATACCATTCGAAAAAGGTTTTCAGAGAGGGATCAATTCACATTGTACATTTATGCAAAATTGGACTTTTAGTTTGTATCCGACAATAATCACGCTTGTTTTTGTCTTTTTTTTTTCTAATTGGATTTTGTAGAAATCACTGCCCAACAAGAGGAGAGAAAAATGACTTATTCGCTTCAATTAATCACCCCCAAAACGCCATCTTTCCAAATTCAAAAGACATGGGTCACGTGACAGCTTCTAACGATTGACTAACCAGACCTATTTATTTATTCCTCGTGTGTATAACTCACTCTTATCCCTACTAACGCTCTTTATTTATTCTTTAAAGAATCCAACTGTTTGGAACAACCGGTGTACGTCTTTACGTAAAGGTGTGGCCCGTTAAGTCTGTTGTCTTTGTGACTCAACACAAAATTCCAATTACCTGTCTAGAGTATGTTGGAACTGGGACATATGTCTTCAACTTTTTGCCTCATTTTTTTTTCTATTCAGAGTTTTTTTTTTCTTTTTCTTTTTTTTTTAAGTAGGTAAACATATACTTCTAACACTTTCAGAGCTTTCTACGAATATCTTCGAGGATAACATTCCTGGGTCACAGCTGCTAGATACGAAGCTCATTTTTCTAGCAGTGCTTCACTTCTTACACTTCCCTGGGGTAACCAAAGAAAACCGATTTTGTCAGTGCGAACTGCAGATGACCCAGTTTCAAATCTCATCGGTGGTCTTCATGAAACGCGAAGCACAATAAATATAGCCATATATGTGATTTCTGATTTCCAGGGTATTCTAAACGAAGTGGTATAAGCATTACTCGTTATGGTAGTTGTAGTATGAGGAGGAGGGAAAAGAAAGTGGGGATGGTTCACCCAAAAGTCTGGCTATTAAAAAAACAATAATCATCAGTCTCTTAACGTCTGCCGTTGGACATACACCTTCCCCAGGATTCCCCAAACTTCTCTATCGTGGGTATTGCAGGGCCAATACCTTCTGAATTTGTCTAGCTCGTCTCTCCATCTAATACTCCGCCGGTCTCGGTTGCACATGTGATCTCGGGGGATCCATGTCGTGAGTCGTGATGTCCATCGATTGTCTGCCATTCTTGCAACATGGCAAGCCCATTGCTATTTGAGATTTTCAATGGATTCTATGATGTCCCTGACTCCTGTATTCTCCCGGGTGTATTGTGCTTTCTTGTGGTCTCCCCTTGTGATGTTGAGTATAATCCTTTCACGTGAACGTTGCATGGTTCTCAATTTGTGGGTCTGTCCCTTGGTTAGGGTTCCATGATTCAGCTCCATAAATGACTCTTTCGTATTGGTTGTAGACCCTTCTTTTTAGGATTAATGGGATCTTCTTGTTTTTGAAGGTCAAGTAAGTTTGAATTGAAGTAAGTGTACATTTTATGTCAATAATACATTCTGGTGTCGTAGTGCGTATATTTTTATCTATTGATAAGTGGGCTATAAATGAGTATATATGATATTTTGAAAAATAAAGTTAGCTGGAAATTAAAACTTTTAGCCGATTTTAGCTATTTAAAGAAGGTTTTGGCTAATGATACCAAACAATAAGCTAGGCTGGTAGGGTCAAACTTGTTCGTTCCATTAGAAAAGGAAAGGTTAACAAAATAGAATTCATTTCTCTATACAAGATTATTTCAAAACTACGCGTCCTGTTCCAACTTCTTTATTAATAGTTCCTGTATCAGAACAAGTGGAACTGAATTGAAAGAATGAATTCATCAGTTTTTGTGTACGTATCTCTTATTCGAGCCATCATGACAATACTGATTAGTGAGGTCGTTGTCAGTGTTGTCAGAAACGAAAATAAAGTCAAAACTCAATAGTAGGAGTTTGATTAAAAAAAATATGATTTTCATAACAGAAACTCAATGTTTACTAAAAAAAAATATCTAGAACTTGTAAACGCAAGTTCACAGGGCGTTATGGCATCATTATTTCGTTTCTATTTCTCTATTTCTCTCTCTCTCTCTCTCTCTCTCTCTCTCTCTCTCTCTCTCTCTCTTATTCATGTTTTAAATTCAAAAGTCTTGAATTTAAATGCCTGTTGAATTCAAGTCCATTCTAGGAGTTTAACAATACTTGGTAACATTTTAAAATGAATGCTTGATATCATACATTTATCAGAGTAGATGGATGTTCTTTTAATGACGTCGGGGAGCCCTCCTTCATCGTATTAAAGTCTTCAAAGCAATCTTCAGAAGAAGAATGGTTAAAATAGAACCAGTTTTACCAGCAGTTTTGAACTAAAAAGATTAATCGACTTCAATAAATACTAATGTGATTTCCTTGGTTCTCTGTCCATAACCATGATCTCTTCCGCTTTTTGTTTTACATCACCTTTTCGCTCTTGGGGGAAAAGGACGAAAAGTGAAATTGATGTTCCCCTTTTAATTTACAGGGAGCGATCAGGAGGGCAGAGCACCATTTTTCCTTCCTCTTCTACACCTCCAGTCTCCTGTACCTCCCACCACCATAAAATCTGATGACTTAGTCTGTCATACAATCGTCACCATGTTGGGGTCTGGAAACGCCTAAATTCTTTTTTTATAAATTTATATATAATTGCTTTTGCGCTTTACGCCATTTCAGCATACAAATAGCTTTTACAGGAACGCTCCACTTCCAGATAGCGGGGGAAACTGCATGTACGTGATTTTTTTTCAACGAATTGACAAGTGAACTAATATAATAAGCGGTGTGGGTTTTCTCTGTTTCTTGGTCTGCAACAACGAACTCTTTAGCCTGAAGGTAATTTTTCTGATGAAAATGAATTCTCACAGCTTGGATCAATGGACTCTTACATTTTAACGAATTCAGTTGGATTACTTTATCGGCATGAGAGTAAATTCAGACCCTACATTTTTACAAAAAGGTCGAGCCATATGTGAATTTTGCAAATATACAGTCCATTTGGGGTCTGCTCGAACTGTTTTAGACAGTGGGTAAAGTCAAAATCTGAAGGAAAAAAAGAATGGGTTCAACCGAAAATCAATCATTGTACAAAAAAAATTCTTAGTCAATAATTGAACAACCGTGGCATGTAAATTTGAAGTCATGAAAAAAAAAATTCCATCTAAGAATAAATATGGTCAGAATAAATTCTATTTGTAACATCACTGGTGTTTTCCAATGGAAAACATCTAAAATAGAGTAAAAAAAAACATTTAGAAACATCTACATTTTGGTGAATCTATGTATTATCAATAAACCCATCATTGGAGATTTTGGAGAATCTAGCTGTAATTATTGGACTGTCAGAATATGTCCCGAAAAGTTTAAGAAAAAAAAAAAAAAACGCTTTTTCCCTAAAAATAGAAATTTTAAAAAATTAGAAGGGGTATAGTGGAGTACTTTAGTGTCAATTAGTGGAGTGTCAATTTACATGTTTACAGACAAAATGGCATGGCCAGGAGCACCGGAACATGCAAACATGCGAAACACACTAACATAAAAAAAAGATAGAACCCTTCACCACCTCTGGTAGCTGTGGTTATTGGACTGCGATTTCATTTATGCATATTCCAACGACCCAGTTCCAGCGATTGTAATATGACAGACATACAACCAAATCATGACATTCACAAAACAATTACCGTATATACTCGTGTAATGTTCGACTTTCTGAGGGCAATTTCAACCTATAATCAGATGATCGGACGATATGCAAGGTATACTTTTGAGAGCGTAAACCCCAATTGTTTACAATTTCGAAAGCATACCACGAATAACCAGGGGTGCAGTGCTGCCGGATTTCACCCGAGAGGTGCTCCGATACCCCAAAGGCCAAAAAATGGCCAAAATGAAAAAAGTACTCAAAATGCATTTCCAAACCACCCAAGTGATTTCTGTCCACTCCTGTCAACATTTGTCAATTTCAAACTTAATTTCAGAGCTACTTTTAGCACTATTTTACCGATTTTGGCCATTTTAGCTATCTTCTATCCATTAACCTAAGATTTTTAAACTATTGAAAATTGCCATAAAACCGCTTACAATGTTTATTTGGCTCGTTTTGGTGTTTTTCTGACGTTTTTTCAGGTCAATTTGACGCCAAAGTGTTTTTCAGTTCAGGCAACCCTGGGGGTGAAACCCCAAGTTATCGCCCCGGGTGACATCAACCCTAGGAACGCTAACTACTGTCACTGTATACCTATAATGACACTACCCTCTTAAACAAAAATTTATTTTTTCCCTCCTCCATCTCTCTTCTCATTAAAAACCAAATTTATTTTCCCAACCCCTCAAAGCAACACCCACCCTCTTAACCCAGACGCTCAATTTTAAAAATTACCTCCCTTACCTTTACTTCTGCAAATAACACATGTTCACTACGCATCTTCAACGCGCACATGGCACGAAAGGTTTGCCTGACCTCTCTCTAACCCCCTTACCAACAAGGCAAAAACCGCTAGACGACATTCAATGAATGAGAATACAAAACAAAAATTTAAATACTCGGATCCAAATAGGCCGGACAAGGACTCGAGACATTGTGAAGTACAGGCAGGGCTCGGGGAGGCTGGAGGGTGTAGGACCAAGTCAGGAACGGAATTGAATACTTACTGGACATAGGCAGAGAGACAGACAGTTGAGAAGCAGTCAGATAGAAAGAGATGATAGAGACAAGAATAATGAAAAGTGAGAGATGGACAGATGGGTAGACATTGAAGAGGAGAATAGAATAGAAATTAACAAGAATAAAGACAGTCCCCAAAAGGATTTGCTTGTGACAGCCATTGATTTAATGACAATCCTCATACACATATGCGTATATATATATATATATATATATATATATATATATATATATATATATATATATATATATATATATATATGAGGGCTATCAAAGAAGAAACTGAACATTTCAAACATCAAACCAATGAGACATTTCAGCTAGCACGCTATTGTTAAATCGTGTAGCAGTGACTTGGAAATTATGCGTATCAAAAAACTCTATCATGCCACGTTATATAGTTGTTTAGATACACCTGCTAGACTGAACGTATGTGTTGTGCGTTTGGAGATTTTTTCGCCTCAAGTCAATGGACGACGATCACATTGAGACTGGATTCCATGATCTGCGCAGATCGTCGCCTAACCGTCCGAAGGCCCAAGAATCTATAAAAATCAAGCAATGATCATCACAGGATGCAGTTTCTCAATGTGATCGTCTTCTGTTGATTTGGTAACAAAAAACACCATATGCACTACACACACGTTCGCAAAGATACGAACCTGACTTTTTTTCATTTTCATGGCAAACAAACTCAAGGCGCATTTTCTACTATTAAAGAAAATTAATATTCCAATTCTTCCTCTTCAAAGTATTTCTACTTTTGGGACGAAGCATTGTAAACAAAACTGTCGTCCAGGGGATACCGAATGGGAGTGCAAGGGGTGCTGCACTGCCGATAATCATTCTGTCAGATGGGGGGTGCTGTTTAATCCGAATGGGGATGTAGGGGGTGCTACACTACCAATGATCTTTGTCAAATGTGGGGTGCTGTTTAATGAAAAATAGATCTTCAATTTTTATTAATAACTTGCCATCATAGTCAATAATTGAACAACTAAAGTCATATAAAAAAAATTCCATCGAAGGATATGGTCATAATATATAATGTTCGTGACACTGGAAAACATCTAAAATAGAATTTTTTGAAATCATCTTGAAATATTTTGGAGAAACTAGATGTTATTTCCTATGGAAAACATCTGAAATAGAGTGAAAAAAACGTCTACAAACATCTAGAATCTGAGGAGTCCACAATTTTTTGTTTGTTTTTTTGAAAAAAAACAACCTTGAAATAAGGCCCCAAAAGGTAAAAAAGCATCATTCCCAAAGTAAAGAAAAATACTTTTGGAAGGGGTCTAGTGGAGTACTTATGCCAATTTTCCAAGTTTGTGGACATAAGAATCTGGCCAGGAGTGCTGAAGCACACAAGCAAGCAAATAAACACATTTTAAAAAACAGAAAAAAATGAATGGAGACTTTCGCCACCTTTGGAGGCTATGGTTGTTTGACCCTTCGCCACCTTTGGTGTCTACGGTTTTTCGATTGTTCTGAAGTTTCAGTTTATAGCTATTTTATTTTATAAGTAGGGTTCAAATAATTGTATATATACTGATATTTGAACCGTCTGTTTGTTTGCCCGTGACCCTGTTCCGCTAAAACTACAAGGTCTATGGAAATAATAATATTCAGCATGTAGACTGAGAAGATATCACGTTCCCACATAGACTAACCTTGAAAGTCATTCGAGTACGCCAGTGGCCATTCTCAAGCCAATTTTCGTTTCTTAGCATTGGGAACAAAGAATTCTCATATTAGAATCTTCTTCAACATTTCTTCTTGCTAATGGCAGAATATCTATCACAATACATATGATTCTTTTTAAGATCCAGGCGTTTTTCCCCAATGACTCACATACGCACTCTTTCACACAAGAGGCACTTATCTTTTAAAGGTTATTGTACCAACACGCACACACATACTTTACAAGAATTATATAAATAATACACTGAACCCCTCAATGATTTATACATCAGAGTTACTGGACCTAAAAATCGGTTTTTCTATCGGTACACAGACCGAACCGTGATTAATACCTCCGTTTCCATCTCTTTAAGTAACAATTCTGTAGACTAGATACACATTTTAAATTTTGTATACGAAACCTCAAAAAAACGTGTTTGAATATAATGGTATGAGGAACAAGATTTACTCAGAATTACACCAACCCAATCTTATTCCACTATGTACTATCCACAACATAACTACCTATGGGAAGCAAAGACTTCATAACATTCTAACAGTTCTGTTGAAGTCAGAACGGTGGCGTCAAGTGATTTGCATAGATTTAATTTCTAGCCCCAGTTATAAATTTATGATTTAAAAATTCAAATACACTCAGGTATTGTATGCAATCAAATATTTTGGCCTACTTGGAGCGGGTTCTAGACTATTTTTAGAATCTCTGTACTTGAAGTGGGAAATCAATATGATGGGTGTCAGTTTTCTATTCTTATCAATAAATCAACTGGACCTTCCAATGATTAATGAAATATTCATATCTCCTGATCTATCGTAATATTTTTCTCGGTTTGGTTTGTGCCTCTTTCAAGCCAAAACTACTAAGCCTATTGACCTAATATTTGCTGCGGAGAATCAAAAAACGTCGACTTCTACATAAGCTAAGTTTGGAGGTCATCTGAGGAAACCAGGGGCCCTTCTCTGACCAATTTACAGTTTTAGACATCAGAAACAAAATATTATCATATTTTCTCCAGTATTTCGTCTTGCCAATGGGAACACGCTTTCTTGTAAGAAAAAAATAATTCTCATCAAGTTGTAAGTGTTCTAGGTGTTTTTCTAAAGACACACGCTTTCACAACCGAAGCAGTCATCTTTTACGTGGTAGCATTAACAAAACACAGACACCTATACACATTGAATTGTTTTTTTAGCTGCCTGGTGGTCCAACCCACAGGTTTTTAGCTGAAAGTTTGGAAGCCCATCATGTTTCTGAGAAATCAAGATCCCTTCAAGTTGGGCAACTGAACTCGCTTAGCTGTCAAGCAGCTTCTCCCACTTGTTATCACAGCCACTGTCCTCACGGGGGATAAGGATCCTTATTATTCCAACAGATTAACCCTTTGAATTCAAGCGAATTCAATCCCCAGTAGGTCTCAGATTCATCATAGCCATCAACAATGTACAGGGACAATATCTCAAGACTGTTGGCCTTAACCAGACATCACTTTGCTTTTCCCATGGCCAGCTTTATGTGGGTTGCTCTAGGGTTGGATTAGTATATTTATATATATATATATATATATATATATATATATGTGTGTGTGTGTGTGTGTGTGTGTGTGTTATATTACTTAAAACTCTATTTTAAAAGACGTCCTTTATTACACGGAAAATATCTCACGGAGAATAATGTATTCATAATTATTCTATCGGGTTATATATCCATTTCTTAATTATATATATATATATATATATATATATATATATATATATATATATATATATATATATATATATATATATGTATATATATATATATATATATTGTTGATTGGCTATACAAACTAGCTCATGTTTCTGCCCTCTTTGGGCCTCATCAGACAGCTCTACTCTAAAACAACTTAATAAGTAAAATGTATGTATCGAGCACTCTATGAAATAAATCCATTACATTTCAGAAGTGGCTTTATATTATTGATATATTATTATATCATGTTATACTGCTAGTCTGATTTGTACCACATATACTCTGTGTGTATATATATATATATATATATATATATATATATATATATATATATATATGTGTGTGTGTGTGTGTGTGTGTGTGTGTGTGCACGCGTGTGTGTGTGTGTGTGTAAACTCATCATATTGTAATGCTGAAAAAGAATATTTTTAGTCAATTTTTATTCATTGTTACAATGTTAATGTCACGCAAGCCATCTTTATCCCGATCAGTGTTATTTCAACGTGTTGTTTTGAAGAAGATACAGATTTAGCCCGCAAACTAGGGAGCTGCACCACCTACCCATGAAAAATCATTAGACACGTCCCTGCTGCTGTCACCCACGCTTTCTGGTTTTGTTTCTGGAACCTGCACAGATGAGGAGGAGGTTGTTCATTAGAGCACGTGATGTTTTCGCTCCGTTGACTCGACCGGGCTTCATCATGTGACCCGTGACATTGCCGCGAAGTAACAGGGGTCATCTGTTTTTCCATCACGTGCACCCTGCTGTCTGCTTTTGACTTTTATCAATGTAGGTTCTATTGGGTAATTTTCTTTTGAACGAAACTTTTTTTTAGATGTGTCTACACATCTCTATACAACGCTCTTCGGTCGGTTGGTCGGTCCCTCTGTCCCAATTATGTCAATTAATGGAAATAGGCATCATTTTTCCTTACCATCTATCAATAATGTCATAATAGGATTTCTGTTCTTGGAGAGAACTAAAGATGGTTAAAAAAAGTCAAAAATTAAAGAAAAACTCCAAAAATGTCAATTTCTGATTTTCATTGAAGATAGTACGTATAGAATATTTCCATATCGCGATATTCCGCAAATATGAGAATCAATTGCCTGAAAGATAGACTTCTTGTTATCTTCCTCACTCTGTTACTACAACCCCAGATGGTGGATGCATCGTTGAACTTATGGTTCTTGGTTTATCAGATTGAGCTTTCCCTTTTGGGATCTGATTACTCAGACTGTAATGGTTTTAATGGCATTTAAATTGATCATTTTCTTTTAAATATTTCCAAAATACTATTGGAGATTTATTTTTTGATATCTTCTTTATTTTCATTTTATAAGTTGAAATATGAATCGTTTTTTATTTTTATGACCCCCTTTAATCTTCAACTTAATTAGTCACTTATTATGGCAACTTTTTTCTAAGACTGATTATCCTTTGGAAGTGAGTAAATAGTGTCGATCGAAAAATAAAAGAATCAGTCTAAGTGGGAATTGAACCCACACTGTTATGGAAAGGGTACAGATTATGCCTGTCAACTTTACCAATTGAGCTACCAAGACGCGAAGAAGGGGGGGGGAATGACACCTGTAGACCCAATCTTCACTTCGATCGTCGGCCATGTTTGTTCGTATTCTGTTGTTTCAGTTTTTCAAAACGTTTTTTTTATTTTCATTTTTATTGGGTGAAGTAATATAGATCGTTAGGAAAGATTAGAGATAAAACCAATAGTACGAAAGCAAAGAAATTATGGAAAAATGAAAGGCACGGCTGCCTTTGTAGAGGAAAAAATCAACTTTGAAATCGAATTAATATTCAATTACAAAAGTCAACGAAAAATGAAAAATAAGTTTTAAGCTACATATCTGTCGTAGAAGAATAGAGTGTGACTTCCAGTTGACACCAGAGATTTAAGCCTGTGGGACTGTTTTCTACATCTTCTTTTGTAGTTATTTGTATGAGTATTTTCTTACCTTTATCTTGTTTCTGTTTCTTTTTAATAATCAAGTAAATTCATTCAATAAGTCAAAACGCTCAAAATTCACAGCACAAAACTGATTAAATGATGTCATTCAATGTAAATATCTCAACGAATCGAAAATATTTTTAGATGCACTGACGTTCCTTGTTTAGTGTTCCCAATTTAAATGTTGCAGAGTTACGCCCCTTGCTCAAAGTTGCCAATTTAGATGTTCCTTTTCTGATTCTAGATGTTTTGGTTACGTCAAAGTGTAAGAAATTACTATCTAGATGATATTTTTAAAAAGATAAATAACGTCTTTATTTATTTTATAGTAATACAATGAGTAAAATTTTTGATAAATCAAGTAATATATTTATAAAAAAACGTTGAAGATTAAAGTCAAATCTGATTTATCTTTACTGTGTAATATATTTCCTAGATTTTGAATATATATCGGGAGAATTTAAATGGTTTCTGTCTGAATTTTTAGGTGAGGGAATATCATTATTTGAAGTTTTTTTGTGGATTTTGTCCTCATCTTGGTTCATTTTCAACACAACGTTTCGGCCGTTGTATCTTTCAGGTGGTGAATGGGTGCATTTTTGATCATCGAGACAGAGAAGACATGATCGTGAGGGAACGTTTGCATTCCATTGTCTAGTATGTAGTGAGGTTGATTGATGATATGATCAAATATACACCCTGTCGTCGCCTGAAGAAAGTCTTGGGGTGCAGCGACCGAAACGCTGTTCTCAAAAAATGGACCTCGATGATAACAAAAGTCGGCAAAAAACTTTAGAGTTTCAAGATGTTCTTTGACTCGATTTTTGATGTAAACTTGAAAATAAAATTGGAGTCACTATCCTTGCTAGATCTTCACACAAGAAAAGAACTAATGCATCTATGGTTTGACATAGAAACTCGTTATATGTCTAGGATACACACCTGATCTAAGAATTCTGTGGGTAGATCTGTGGAACATGGGCCACGAATTTCTAATTTTGGAATGATTCATCGCGAGAAGACGGTGTTAATTTATGAGTAGGAAGATTTTCATCTTCCGGTAAGCTATTACAGAATTGTGGAAAGAGAGGGTCAAACATGGGAGGCTTGTCCGTTGTCCTATTGGTGACCCTTCGTTCCAGAATAGTCAAGGATTTATTGGTTGGTAGAAGCGACGGGAGAGCAGTGATCACTCAGAGGAAAACGTACTAGTGCTAAACTCTTGAATGATTTTGGATTTTTTTTTCTTTTGGTGGGGGTAGATCGTTGACCCCTGTCAAACAATTGGCTATCCAGATTTATGGAATTATTTAAGAATAGAGCACTCTGGTGGATGGGGTATTGTGCGTGAGTAAATATATCACTTAAATTCAACCTTACTGACCGCCCAGTTCTGCTTAGGGTAGAGATAAAATGCCAGCCTCTGGGTTTGAAGCAAAGGTTTCGATCCTACCTCGTGGTACTGCATGGGATAATGGATAGTCAATAGCCACACCGAGGAGTTGGAATACAACGAAACAGCTGTCTGTGAATGACATAATCACATATGTATATATATATAATCTCTTATTTGAAATGATCTTTCGTCTTTACACAGTTAGTATACCACTTAGCCTAGACAACGTAAATAGAATAAACAATTAAAGAAAATAGGGCTGCTACAGGAATCAAGCTTGCAACCAACAGAAAAGTTTTTTATTTTTCTTTCAGTTTTCTATTTTTTTAAACTATTTGACCTTTGAACCCCACAGAAATATGTCAATTTTGATAAAATAATTTCTTTCATGATTTAGAGGGGGTTTCTATTTACATCGCAGTTATAATACTAAAATGGACACCCTACGTATATCCGAAATCAGCAGCTTACAATTTGTACACAGCATACATTTAAAGGTTGCCTTTCACAAAGATAACTTCGTCGATTTCTATGAGGTCTGCGTTCTCGCTCTCAGAAAACAAGTATGTCGAAAACATTCTCCAGTTTCTTTTTTTTTTTTTTCTCTTTTTTTTCATCAAAAATATCCTCAACCTATTAAAGTTAGATCTAAGAAATCACGATATACATTTATTTTGAATCAGCATCATCTGGGGAGGTTTTGTTCATTTTTTATTTGAACGTACTCGTGAGTGGGGGGGGGTCAATGCTTAAAAAGAATGGTGGGGGTTACAGTAATTCGTCGTTTCGGAGTCATGACGATGCAACACATGAGAGGTTAAAACAACAGAAAATAGTAATGTACGAAATCAACAGATTTTAAGGTTAAATCTTACAAAAACGAGTTCGACGCTTTCTACGGTGTCTGCGTTCGCGCCCTCAGAGAACAAAAGGTTACTCACTGGGTTTTTTAATTTTCTTTTCAGATTGTAATTCACAGTGGGGAAATCATAATGTTTCGGTTGCCGAGTGGGTAAATCCTCGGAGAAAAGAAATATCGGGCCGAGTTTAAACTCAAACAGGGAATTTTTTTTGTCAATGCTGAAGTCATTTCGGCTGTGTCTATCTATATTATAAAGTACTGATTTGTGTGCGTGTGTATTTGTGTGGGTGTACTCCAAAATACCGAGAACTATGCATCACTAAACAGAAAAAGGCATGTCTGAAATCAGCAGGTCTTTAATTACCGATAACATACATCTTCAGGTCGAATTTTTCAAAAAGAAAATAGTCAATCCCTATGGGGTCAACCTTCGCACACTCAAAAAACAAATCCATCAAGAAATGTTGAAGGGACAAGGGAATGACTCATCCTAAGCAGTCATTGTTCACAAGGACCCCTTGATCCAAACCTTCTTAAAGTTTCAAATTTCACCCTTAAGGGTAATCTTTGTGTGCCAACTCCTTTGCATGCATATATATATATGACACAATACATCATATGTGTCATCCACAGACAGCTGTTCCGATGTATTAAATTACCCCATCCAGTATCACGAGGCAGGATTGAAACCTTCAGGCCGATATCCTCTGGACTACGGAACTGGACGGTCAGTGATGCTGAATTCATATATATATATATATCATTGTGTCATCCACAGACAGCTGTTTCGATGTATCACATCTCTTCTTCGTCTCTCTATAGAGACTTTCCATTATCCCACCCAGAATTGAAACCTTCACTTCAGAACCGGAGGCCGATATCCCACTTCTGGACTACGGAACTGGACGGTCAGTGAGACTGAATTTAAGCGATATATCTATTTACATAGAAATTCATCCACCAGAATGCTCCGTTCCCATGGAAGAGCATTGCGCATATATATATATATATATATATATACATATATATATATATATATATATATATATATATATATATATATATATATATGAACTTATTTGAAATGATTTCCCGTCATTGCACGGCTAATGAATCACTCACCTTAGACAACATGAATAGAATAAACAATTAAAGGAAACGGGGCTGCTGCAAGAAATCTTTAATTGTTTATTCTATTTACGTTGTCTGCGATGAGTGATTCATTAGCCGTGTAATGACGAGAAATCATTTCAAATAAGTTTATCTATAATATAACGCAATTTATAATCATGTCTCTCTTTATACACACACACACACACACACACACACACACACACATATATATATATATATATATATATTCATTTATAGTCGATTTATCAAATAAAACAACTAAGACATCAGAACAAATTATTAATAGCTATTGAACATTTGTTAATATCAAACTCATCAAATTTATTCGGCTATTGTTGATTTCTATCGGCTAAATTGGGCTCGAATCAACAAGATCTGACTGGAAAATGGCTTATTTGGCAACAATAATGAAGGCCACGTTAATGTTAGTAGGCTTGTTGCCCTTTAGTGCTAAAACAGGTGAATGGGCCGAGATGCAGGAATAGCAAAGTACGCAATGCGCATGACAGGGAATATCGATCGACTTCCGCCATTCTACAACATTGATGGCGTTCGCTGTTGAAAGTTGCGCATCCTGCATTGCTTTGCATTCTGTAGAATCGGCATTCCATTATTCCGAGATAAATTCAATCATAAAATGAAAAATGTCCAAAACCTGAGGAACTGACGAGAGCTCCGTAACCGAAACGTTTTTCTCTCACATCTTTCAACCCCCCCATCTCTCTCTCTCTCTCTCTCTCTCTCTCTCTCTCTCTCTCTCTCTCTCTCTCTCTCTCTCTCTCTCTCTCTCCTTACCATCTACATCTCCCTACACTCTTTCTCTCATCTTATCACTGGGGACCACCACTTTATATAACCAATATATATATATATATATATATATATATATATATATATATATATATATGGCAGCCAGAATTGATGTTTAGTCTGGGAATTTGGAGCTTTAGTGAGGTCGAAACCTTATGCCCTCTGACCAATCAACATGTCCGGACCAAGGTTTCTTGGTATGAAATGATGCATCAATTTAAGTTCCTACATACCTTGGCTCAGGGTCGGCAACTTTTTTTTATGGTTATTACCATGGCAACTACCTGAAAAAACCGAAATCACGGCTAACTTCTGAAATAACGAAAGAAAACTTGTGATTTTAGTGTCAGAACAGGGTGATTGTTGTCTGTGGATACAATGATACTACTAAGAATAAGCACTACAATAAATTTTCACTTGAAGTGTCTGTTTTTCTCGGTCGGATATCACTTTCGACCATTATTGTATATATACATACAGTCTCCTCATATAGGCTCACCAAATGCACACACAAACTCACACACACTCTAAAGCTCATCACGCAATCTTATACAAAATACTCATGTATCTGAATATTTATCACAGCAAGCCTTGTCTGGCAAAAGGCTATATGAGTGTAGCACCCTGTGAGAAACTGTTTTCTGGTGATATTATGTTTACCATCACAACAGCATGCACCCTTTATATGCATATTTTTAAGTAAAGTTGACAACCCTAATAACGACACCTTCAGGGTATTTAAGTGTTTCGTTTTAACGAACTTGTCGTCATAATTGGTGGCATTTATACGAAGTGTATTAATGATAAGATTTTTAAAAAAAAAAGAACCGACAAAATAACTTTTTGTTATCCTTTCACGAAGGTTCATTGATGGGAATAAAATCCATAAGTTTCAGATTAGACTTTTTTTCCTTATATCTTACTGTGTAGACTATTTTAATTAACGCACCACGTTCTAGCTCCTGAGTTATTTCAGGCTTATCATTGATTGATAAGATTTTTCTTTAGAATTTCTTTTCAGATATCTATGTTACTCTAGGCAGCATTATTTTAAGGGTTTACTAATTTTAGTTTTTGAAATAATGCGCTGAAACTTTGGTATATTATTACCAGGTTACGATAAAGTGATTTTGTACCTCGTATAACTGAGAACCACGCAACATGCACATGAGAGGATCATGCTCAACATCACATGGAAAGACCACAAGACAGCACAGTATATTAGGAGCCCGAAAAATCATAAAAGTCTATTAGGAAACTCAATCGGCAATTGGCTGGCCAAGTTACAAGAATGGCAGACAACCGATGGACATTCCAACTCACAACATGGATCTCCAGAGATCAAATGCAGAACCGAAGCCGGTAGAATATGAGATAGTGAGACGAACAGCACAGGTTTTGAAAATATTGGCTCCGCGACGCCGACAATAGAGAGATGTGGCGAATCCTGCGGAAGGTCTATGTCCAATAACGAACCATTAAAGACTGATGATAATGGTGAACGCAGAATTCTGACCAAATGTACTTTCCAAATGCTGCGGCCAAAATATTATTAATGGCTCAAATATTGCAGTTTTGTTTTGAACTGAACTGAATGAGGCATTCAATGTCCATTTATCCATAAAAGATGGTTCAGATCCCTCATTCTTCATCCTTCTTGTCACTTTTTCATCTTCTATGCTCGTTCTTATGCCTCCACTAACAGTGAATTGCCACTTTCTATCTTGCTGTTTATTGTAGTCCCTGAAATAAGCATCTAATCCTTATCTGGTTATGTGGGGATGGATTGCGTCTTCTCAATCAAAGACAGCAACCTTTGATTTAGATCTCTGCACTCCCTGATCACTCGTTATTTGTGCCCCCACTCCACCCCCATGTGGAGGTGTGCCTCGTAGCTGCGTTACTAAGTTACCGGGCCTTTTCGCAACCAGGCAAACTAATCTCCAATAATAGTCTTGCAAGAATATAAAAACAAACGTGCCATTACAACGCTTATGTTCTTGGATAATGCCGTTAGAACGAGTACAAAGAGAGTTGACAATATCTACTGAGCCAAGCCTTTTCTTGCACAAAGCAACAACAGTGTTGTACCCAGTGGGGATTCAATTTACAATCCATGGCTTGCAGAACTAAATTAGTAAAGATTGTTCTACGGTAGGCACTCTCTCTGTTTAAGCGCATTAGGAAATGTTTACTAAGCTTTGCTAAATCTAAAACAAGAATACTGGAATGGGCCATTGAGTGGGAATCTTGTGCAACTCTTTGTAATACTTGCTTGCTAACCATCGTGAGAGCTTTACTTATATAAGTAGATATTTTCTTACCTAATTCGATTCTGGCACAGGGTCATGATACTATGACACGTAGTGAGGATCAAACTCCTAGCTTGTTGCCCATCGTTGTTCGGTAAGAACCCCAATTATTGATCATGTCAAGATTGGAACTTGGTGCAATAGCTTTTTGCTGCTACTCTCTGGGCTTCATTCGTTCATATTTGTAAGTAGCTTTACCTCAATTCAAATTCTGAATATTTAAAGATAATAATGCTTCAGCTGATGATCAACAATAATAAGATGGAATAAAACTAGTGATAAGATAATCATAGTGAAGATGCTTCATCAAAAAAATTAAAAAGCAATTTGCATTACAATTTATTCCTATACTTGGGATTAATTTTGCTCTGAATGGAACCAGGATTTATATTCATTTTCAAGAAGTCTACATTTAACCAGGCTCATTCTCCTATTTAATACACCCTCTCTCTCTCTCTCTCTCTCTCTCTCTCTCTCTCTCTCTCTCTGCTTTTTGGGGAGGAGGTATTCGCTCACTTTCTTCTCTTCGTTTTTCTTTATCTCACCTCTCTCTCTCTCTCTCTCTGCTTTTTTGGGAGGAGGTATTCGCTCACCTTCTTCTCTTCCTCTTCGTTTTTCTTTATCTCAACTCTCTCTCTCTCTCTCTCTCCCTCTCTCTCTCTCTCTCTCTCTCTCTCTCTCTCTTTCTCCACGTGTGTTTGCATATGTGTGTGTATGTGTGTGTGCGTGCCATTTATCATAAAGCAAGAGAAATTTCTTAATTCTGTAGTATCAGGAAAATGTAAACATTAAGTACATTTAAACGTAAACGTAGTACTTATATCTCAAATGACGATACTTAATACTAATTGACACATTTTTATTAGTCATAAATCATTATACATTCTACTAAAGTGAGTGCGTAAGACACTTCCAATAATATCTATTCGCACTGACTGGCTTAAAGCAGGCCTCTTACAGTCTCGATAGACAATGGAACAAAATTGAAGTGACTTCTCCCGGGTGCAAGCCAGGGTGAAGCGTATGGAGTTCCCAAGCGGAGTGCGATAGAATTGGCTTCAGCTTGGATGCAGGAGCTGCCGGAGGGACATCAGAGTTGGCATCCAACCGCCTAAAAGAGGCTCCACTCCTTGGTTTTGAATCAGAGCTGTCCTTCTCCCAGAAACTTTCTCATAAAACAGGGATTTCCGATCCGGGGGTAAACCACTCTCAAGGAGGCGGGAGTAGGTAGTCCAAGGGGAGAATATATCAATCAGATCAAGATAAGTCCTAGTGAATGTATAATCCAATTATTTTGGCTTGCTTTCTTTGTGCGACAAATGTACACCAACAACTGTATAATTATGGACCGAAACAAAATTCTAATTATGAAGCTAATTAGATGCAAAATGAAATAATTATTTGAAATTATTTATTGTTGCAATTTACTCGAATAGAAGTGGGGGGCAGATTCGTAACGTTACTGACAATGGGAAGATTGGGGACCCACTATCCTGAAAATTCAGTCCAATCTGTTATTTTACTCATAGTTGAGAAGAAAAGAGATGGATTCATGCATTTCCCATGAGGATTACTGCAAACTGAATGCAAAGAGCTGCGACCGGAATTCGAACTCAGATCGTTGATTTTGTCGTCTGCACTATTCACCGTTTGGCAACTTGTACCAGACCAAGTTATGCAAACATTTACAAGCATACAAATATATATGTATATATAATCAAGGACAAAATATTGATATATATTTTGTCCTTGATTATATATATATATATATATACATATATATATATATATATATAATCAAGAACAAAATATATATATATATATAATCAAGAACAAAATATTATATATATATATATATATATATATATATATATATATAATCAAGAACAAAATATTGATTTTTCTTCCCACGTGTGTATGAATACAAAAGAAGAAATGCGTGACTAAGCGCTTTCGTAATAAGATTTTCAATAAATAATCGAATCTGATCGTAAAAATGATTGTCCATCCTTGTAAATCATAGCATTTCCATGGAGGGTGGGACAGGAAAACACCTAGCACTGACCATCATACTCATCAGGGGGCAAAGTGCCTTTTGTACTTCTCTCAACGGAAATCGGAATGAACTCTTTTCCTATGCCGATGACCCAGAAATGACCACAGGCGTCACATCTAACGACCTCTCACGGTAGGGAGTATTCTATTGATTATTCGAACTGGTAGCCTCATCCGTTGGGGTGGGACTTATTTGATGCTACTTTGTTTCTTTGTTTTGTTTGTTTTGTTTTGTTTTGTTTTGTTGTTTTGTTTTTTCAAACCGCAGTTATGTTTCCCGAACTCATTTAGGCATTCAGCATTCTTCTGGACAAAATAAAGGAAGAAATCCACGAAAAAATCAATGATTTCTGGATACAGCATAAACCTGAAAATGACTGGAGAACTCATCGGTCGAAACTGGATGTTACGAATTACAAACAAGCCTGGCTGCTACAGGACCAAAGTCCACTCCTGCTTTTTCCACCGGAAGATGATTACTCCAGCTTTTGTAATGTGTACATAATGTATAGATTCATATATATGTAAGTCTTATCAGTTTAGCCAAGTTGGTGAGAGAGCCTCCAACCAATCACATGGTCATGATTCGCGTTTGGGGAAGGTTAAATGTATGGATAAGTTTGGTTTAACATCATGGGATAAACAAACAGTAAAGAGCTTACTCCCCTAAATTTGATGAGGATTGTTCTCGTTCTTCTTCTTTTAGTTCTTATTATGGTAGAAAAACCAACTCAAGACTTGGACAGGAGTTTGACAATATGAGGATTCATGGAATAATCTATGATTTATTTTCGAATTTCAAATAACATTTGCTGTCACTTGATCTCTGTTGAAAGCTCCTAGCTGTTAAAACCAGTTCAAAAAAGTGAAAAGAAAAATCCTTTTGGTGATATTCATTAGTTTCTTGTCACTTGTGGCCAGGTTAGTCCTAGGGTTCAGATTGCATTATTGCATCTAATGTACATGTTACCCCCACCCACTGAGAAGGATGAAGAGGATTACCACGGACTATGGCACTGGGTATTCCCATCAAGACACTGACCAGGGTCGATCTTGCTAAATTTCGGTGTTCCTACGTGAACCAGTATGTCCATCGCGATCCGGTCGTAACATGTCTAAGCTAAAATAATCCTGACAAAGATATTGACAAAAAGAAACCTGACTAGACATAATTTTGATCGGGAATTTCAACAATACAACAACGTCTTAACCTCTGTCGGGCGAAGGCAAACATAGAAAGACTGACCAGAAATTCAAGTCAGAGAGAAAAAGCACAAATGAACTAAAAATAATAAAAGATTCAAAAAAAGAACATATAATTAAAAAAGGAAAGGATTTTTTAGAGATAAAAAGAAAAGATTTGACATTGATTGAAAAAAAACAAAATGTTAATTGAGCAGACGACAAGGCAAAATGGAGGGGCGTCGAGGAACCGAAGAAACAGGTTTACCAGATGATTGGAGATTTTTCTGACAAAATAAAACGCAAAAATTGATAATAAAAGCAATTATTTCATCATCTTTTTTATTGGATGGAATATAGTGAATCATTTGCATTATTATTTTCTCCGAATTTGATACTACTATTTATCTTCATTTTAATTTTTCTGTTGTTTTTTTATCGCAAGTTTATGGTGATGGCCTGAGTGTTGAAGGCGTGATTTTAAAAAGCAACTGAAAAGATTAGAATGAAAGTGAATTGTGATATAAATAAGAACCATAGGTTCAACAATGCGTCCACCGCAAGTAGTAGTAGTTGTAGTAGTTGAAGGAGGAGGAGAGGAAATTGTCTTTCTTTCGATTCACATACTTATTTTCAATAAAATACATAAATGGCCAATTTTTGGTATTTTTAAATAACAAAAAAAAATGCAGACTCCTGACATCCTATTATAACATCATTTGCAGTTACTGAAAAAAGATTGATTGAAATAGTGTTCTTAAAATGACGTCACACATTTTAATGACATCATACCACTTCTTTACTTCCTCTTTCTGTTGTTCAACATAACTGGTACCAAGTGAAAGACCAACAGAAAAGCGTCTAATGGAGATGTGGGGACAAATCTAAGGGAAATCAATCATAATGAAGATGGTTCATAAAACAACAATACTGGAATAGAAACCAAAAATAACAAATTATCAAAAACGAAAAATTAGAAAATACTGCAACAACGTCAAAATAGCCAAAGGTTGAATGTGGCCAAACTGAAAAGTCTATGGCCACGATCTGTCCAATTTGACTATGACATGCGAAGAAGAAATGTGTAATGGGAGAAAAATAATTCACCGGAACAAGGTGACAAAAAATCACAAGAGGGATGAAATGGATATGTCCGGGTGTTAATAATGATAATGTTGTCGAGTTTTGAATCCGTGCGATAACATCAGATTATTATATATATATATATATATATATATATATATATATATATATATATATATATATATATATATATATATATATATATATATATATATATATATATGTATATATTCTTTTAGCCCCAAAGAGTAATGGGTGGAATATGGAGAAAGAATCTTTGACCTGCGTACTGGACCCGATCTCCCTAGTGTGTTTGCCGAGTCACGTACAAAACTAGATATACACTGAAATCTTGTCTCGTCTATGAATAAGGAGAGAGTGGGTTGTGATGGAGGTAAACCGGGGAGAGTCGGATCCAGAAGATATGCTAGAACAGAATTAACCTAATAACTGCAGAGGGTGCCAAGTGTACGACCTAGTCATTGAATGAATGATGAAAGCCCTGGTTCACAAATTGAACTGAGTTGCCACCAATGACAAAAAATAAAAATAAATAGATTTTCCGGTTAGAACTTCGTCTCTAATTAAGGCACACCCAATACTTTTTAGATATATCAAGAACTTGCGGCAAGTTCCTTGCAAATAGTTTTTTTCTCAAGAACATCTGTAATATATGATAAACCCTCTGTCTTAATGACCAGTACAATCGCAACATTTTTATATCCAGAATGAACAAGTGCATTACCCAATGTTAGTCATTTTCAGTCTTCATCTTGAACTAGTCATGTTTTAATGTTTAAAACTTTACAGTTTTGAACGTCAATGAAATATTTCAACATTTTCATTGGTCTAAATTCTATGACATAGATAAATGACTCGCTTCTTATTAACTCTTTGGAAAGAAGGTTGGCTGAAAGGCTTTGCTTTTTATGCGACTAACAAATTATCGATAGCCACTATATAACTACAATGACGGAAATTTCCGTCATCCACAATGATTCATTCCGTGTATGGGGGGAGGGTTGAAGTTGATAATGCTCCCTGTCATCTTGCTTCAGCTTGTCACAGGCCCTAAGCCATTTGATACTCACAGGTTGGTACGTATGTAACACAAGCGATTTACGTCTACATCTGTAGGGGCGTATATAGCACTGTCTTTGGAGGAAAGATGGCATATCTGTCAAGAAAAAGCAGTCAAATTGTATGAATGTATATGTGTGCGCATTCATATATACACATATATATGAATGGATGGTTGGATAGATGTGATTTCACTAAGCGATTTTGCCCAAATATATATTGCCCATATATTCGGACAATAGACCAAAAATTGAAAAATCGAAACAACGGTCTATTGTCTTGATAAATGAAAAATATCTCTCAGTCGAAAAAAAATCCTGGATCTACCACAAAAATTGATCCATTCGTGCTTAGCCACAAAATGTCATTGATATTCATTGAAATATTGTGTGAACACGTCTGGACACGAGTGATTATATAGATCACTTTTAATTTCGTTTTAGTTTCAATTTACAGACAATTGACCGATTTCTGTATAGAAATAGGTCATATTGAACTACTTAACTCGGCAATCACTCGTCTGACTAGAGGCTCCCATAATCGAGTTTTATGACATTAGTAAGTAGGTGAATAAAACTGCTGTTTATACCTTTACCGAGATAACGATTTCTCTTTTTCTCTAACCGTCGACGCTGTCTACGGGTGGTCATAGGCGTGTGGGAACTTTGGTTAAGGTGAGCAAAGGGTTTGCCCGATATTTTACTCTGATTAAAAATTCTAATTTCCAATAAAAAGTCTTTATATCAATTGACGATACACAATTAGTAAAAATCATGCAACAATCAACTTTTTTCTGTCTTTTTTTGCAGTAAAGAATATCAATTGCCCGAATTTTTCCTACTGTGTCCCGAATTAGGGAAGGCATTTACTCTCAACTGCCTGGCTCGTACCCCTACGTGGATGGCTATAAATAAAAAGTCAAAAAGCAAATGAATATTGGATTCCTCTTGATAGACGTTGTGAAGGTTTTTATTCGCCACCTCATAAAGGTAAAATGTGACTCATTGTCTGTTTCTAGATTGAGATAAACTGTACATCAACCAGATAAGGCACACGACTGCATATCACATTTTATGGTATTTCAACTGGCAACTCACAAGTTCCCTCAGCGTTCCAAGTATAATGGCCAGTTCCAAGGGGGCGTTCCCACAGGCTACACCTCTCGATTGCATTATGAGGGATAGAGTCAGGGTCAGTCCCTGATGAAAAAGCTGTCTCAAGGGGATATGCCAGGAGAACTGACAATTCTTTTCTTTACTTTAAACTCGACTTCGTGTCACAATCAATCCCTGTAGGGTAACGAATAAATTCTTTCATCATGTGAAAGTGTGTGTAATCCCACGTTAAATAAGACCTGGTGCAAAAAGCCTGATCCTGGCAAGGGGCAAACGGGGCATGTTGTCCTCCTCCTTCCCCGAATTAAGCCTTCTCACATTGAGCAAGAGGGATATCGTGTGGACAGATGGACAGGTGGAAAGGGGGAGAGACGGACGCGACCAAATACATGCAGCCTTGAGCCAACGATTCCACGAAATCTCATTGTAATTCATTGATAACTTTCGGAGATATCGTGTTGACTGACATGAAATGTTAGCGACATTCTCTTGTAACCACGATGGATACGAGCGTATACGTAAATGTTTGGGGAGAAAAGGTACAAAATATCTCTCCATACAAAAAGATTCCCTGGATCCATCCCCAAATTCAATTGATTCATTACTCCATTACTCTGTTTGAAATCTCTTGAGTTCTCTCGGGGATATCGCGAGGATAGACAGGTGGGAAGATGTAATAACGGACGCAACCAAATAGAGTTGAGATACTACTATACTTCAAGCTTGCCCGGGGCACTAGCAGAAGCGTTCCCGGGGGATGGGGGCGCTTCCACTCCACACTCTTACTGTCAGTAATTTTTTTTTTTTTAACCGCCCACTTTGTCGGGAAAATTCAGGGCCTGCGTACAGGGCGGGTCCTGCTTATCTGTGTACACAAACACAGCTGTGTAGGCGCGTGCACACCCTCACCATCCAGGGTAACAAGCACACGCATCCATTCACACACTTCAATAAGTGAATCCCGTCGCTAGGCACGTGATCCGGGTCAGTCTTGTTGTAATATGCCTCGAGTATATAAACGAGCGTGGAAAGAGAGACGGTGTCATTGGCCTTGCGTCACTAATCGTGTTAGAAACAAAAGAAGGGAGAAGTGTGGCCAAATTAATTCCAAAGTTTACATCTAAAATTGAGTCGCAAAACATCTAGAAACATCTAGATACGTATCAATGATCTGGGAAATATATTACACTGAATGAATTAGATACGATTCAATCTTCAATATACATATATTTTTTTTACTTTCCGTACAAAGACGCATCATGTAGCCATTTTGATGAAGGCCATTTTTACATTAGCAATTTTAAATGGTTAAAAGTGGCTAAATTTTGATGTTGTTTAAATTGAATAAGTTTTCAAAATTCACGCATGCGTATTATGAATGTGACCCCTAGATAACTTTATTGGTCACTTTTGATATCGAAAATAAGCGTTAATACAGAGAGAATGAAATCTACAGGTCCTGACAATTAAATTTACCCAATTGCCATTTTTTTAAATCTAGCCTTTTGATATTTTTAGACATTACTTTTTTTTTCATAAGAAAAAGTCATCAAGATAGCAATTTCTGACATCTACATGAAACCTAAAATATCTAGATCTAGATTGAAAACGTCTAAATGGGCAACGCTGGCGATGATCAAGAGAGAGGGGGGTGGAAGAAGAGAAACGAAGAGGGAGAAAGAAAAAGTGAGCAAATATTCCTCAATCCCCCCCCCCTAAAAAATGCTGACTGAGTGGGTGGAGAAAGTGAGAGAGGTGGCAAGAAGAAAAACGAAGAGGAAGAGAAAAATGAGCGACTTCCCTCAAAAAAGCATATAGAGAGGGAAGAGAGAGTGGGGAAGAAGAGAAATGAAGAGTAAGAGAAAAAAGTGAGCGAATACTCCCCTCCAATAAAGGCAGACAGAGAGGGGGTAGAAGAGAAACGAAGAGGTAGTGGAAGAGAAATAGGCGAGCGAACCCCCGAATGAGAGAGAGGGAGGAAAGCATTAGTAACGAGAATGAACTTGTCGAGAGAGAGTGAAAGATGGAAAATGAATAATCTTAGAAGAGAGTAAACCAAAACCGGATAAAATATGTTGCAAAAAGCAGTGTCTGTTACGCGAGCCCCGCATTTTGAAGAACTCGGAGCTAAATGTTAAAAGTTATAAATTCCGATTCTGTGATTCTGCACTAACTGCCCTCAACTTTTATGTACGTCAGTGTTTTCAAGGTTAAAGATTCTAGCCAATTATCACCTTTAATTGGAGCTATTATTTCAACACAGAAATTCATGGGAGCTTTGTTATCTATGGGATACATATTCAAAGCATAAACACGAAGACTTTTGAAATTGAAGTCATAGCCATTACACAAAACCAAAACGAAAAACAATACGTTCACTGAAATATCAGACATATTTGTCGTAATAATCTAGCTCTATAGCAAATGAAAAAATACTTCACTATTCATATAAAAATAAAAAGACGTATCCAAATATTAATGTGTATTTTTTTAAAACCAGGGTCCCCACACAACATGGGCTATGAACCCCGTACAGAACTGAAGAGAGTAATGAAACGTCACAGAAAGTGAGAGAAGAGTAGGAGAGAGATTAAATGGGTCGGAAAGGAAAGAGAAAAAACACGATCCAAGTCAGTGATCCCTAAAGTGGGTGCTAACACCCCCTTGGGATACTGGGGGGGGGACACTAGAGGTGCTGGGAAGCAGAGGAACCGGCAGTAGAGAGGTGTAGGTAATAGTGATGAGAAGCAAAGCTTACAAATCGGCACCTCCTAAATATATATATATATATATATATATATATATATATATATATATATATATATATATATATATATATATATATATATATATATATATATATATATAATTATTTTTTATGTTATTTCATCAGGTACTTGGATTTATTTTTTTACAATTATATTTTCGGTTATAAATGCTTAATATATGTTTGTTTTTAATTCATCAAAATTTTATGTATATTATGTATAATGTTTGACTGACTTTACAGGAAACTGAAATATATGCTGCTTTCAAAGGGGGCGGTAATCCGAAACAAGTTTGAGAGACCAGGGGTAGATCCGGGCCCTTTACTTTGGGATCCATTTTTTTTTTTTTTTACTTCATCTTTTTATACAGATAATCCCATTGATGGATATAATGATTTTTCCGTTTTTTGGATTAAATTATGATTACTAGGGATTACTTGTGTTTATTTATTTTTTTTTTCTTGTTCTTTTTAATGAAACTTCTCTTTGTTGATATTCCAGAATAAATATTCAATTGTGCTTCGTCCGAGCAATTGGATGGGTCGAGACACCCCCTGGACCCCATCCCTTGGATCCCGGCCTCTGGGGGTCCGCGCCTGGAAACACTGGTTTGAGCGTTCGGAATAGAAAGAAAAAAAGAAAGACGACTGAAGAACGAATGAGAAGGGTGTGCGAAAAAAACACGTGTTTAAGGAAGACAGGGTGAGAAAATATTGAGGCAAAAAAAAAAGGAAAAAATAACCACTCGTCTGATGTCCCGTCTGGTTTCAAATCTAGGTCAACGAACTTTTCTGAATGATTCTATTATAGGTCGCCCTCTTCGTTCGCTGGGCCAGGATGCAATCGGTCCTACGTCTCCCCGAGTAGTTGTTGTAGTCGGTAGGGAATTGAGGAAAACGGTTATCTTTGTTTAGACGTGCATGAACCAATGTTGGTGTTTAACTTGCGAACAAGTAACCAGAAATCATCCAAAGGCGCCATGCGAATAATTTTTCATTAAGAAGTATAATCAAACAATGTATTCATCAGATATTACGGCAACTATGAAATTAAAAGCCTGCCTTTTGTGCGTCATTTGATTTCGTACCGTGAATTCGTCCAACAGTGAATCTGACGTGCCAAACAAACGCTTTAATAAGGACAAAAGACAGGCTTTTCATGCCATTACTGCGTTAATTTATGATAGGTACGTTGTTTAATTATAGTTTCCATTGAAAAAAAACCTCTTCATTTTGGAATCACTGTGTGGTATTTGGGGCCTTTGTAGGCTGTTCAAACCAGGTTTATGTACGTCAGAGCAAAGATAGTAAGAAAACAATAGTAAATCGCTTTGAACAATGCCAATTCTTCATTTCAGAACACACTTCTTGCTTTTTTTTCGATATTTTGATTATTCCTTCATTATGGAATGATTTTTGTAAATCTCAAAACATTAAGGCATAGTTTGTCACTTCGATTTTTGTTTTTTTTGTTCTGTATTTTGTTTTTATTTTCAAGCCTTTTTGTCAAACTTCAGAACTGGCGTTAACTTCATTTTATTCTACCATTGCAACAAGAAAAACAAGACCAATCCTCACCAAAGTGAGAGGTGTAAAGCGATATGTAGAGCTTATATTCACCTACCTGACTGTCAATTCACGAACCACTGATTGCCAGGAGGCTGTCTGAATGACTGAGCTAAATTAACAAGTTTCAGTTGCAAATACGCTCAGGCTTATTTCTTTCCAATAAATAAATACACCCCTACAAATATGATGAATATTTGTATGATTCTTCATGCATTACATGCACAATGCAAAAATTACTGTAATAATCTTCAGTCGGAATAGAAGTTAGAGCGGAGATTAACGCTACAGCAACCAGGCTTGTTCGCTCGTAAGGTCCGTTGTTGTGCAAATATCATCAGATAGATTGCTTAAGCTCCAATTTTAGCATCAGATTCGAAATCTATCCGTATAAAAGCAATACATGCAAGTTAGTATGCTTAATTGTGTATTCATTTTGTTGTGAGTCCTTTCCAATGATATAACGAAAAATGCATAACGAATTGGTCCATGTGAAATAAATTAACACAGCTTAAAACAATTAAAGGGTTGCAATAATTTGGGATAGGCTGTTATGACCCAACCATGAATAATACGTGACAGAATCGCTGGACGTTTGAAACTAAAAGAAAAGACAACAAAAGAGTCTGTGAGTGACTGAAAGAAATGTTTAATGATGAATTGAGACTTGGAAAAACCTTTAATGGCATACTTGACTTATCTATCTATTGAACAATCTATCTATCTATCTATCTATCTATGTATCTCTCTCTCTCTCTCTCTCTCTCTCTCTATATATATATATATATATATATATATAATTAGCATACATGCAAATTTCTTCTCTGTTTGTCTGTTAGGGCTCAAATGGGTTGCTCTGACTGGTTTATTTACCTTCCTTCTAAGACATAACAAATGGAATTACGTCATAGAAACTCCCAAGACTTCATGTCTGATCACACATCAAAACAGCTTGAGTTGATCTGAGACTTTTAAAAAAATTAGAATTTGGATACTTGAATCATCAAAGATTAATCACCGAACAGAATAACTGAAGTTCCTTACTGCCGACCAATACATAGATGACCCTGTTATTCTTTACAGGTTTATGCTAATTAACAATGAATCACTATATAAATTAGCTGTATATATCCATACATAAACAACACTGTCGATTTTCCGGGCATATGCTAGCAATTATTAAAAGCCAAATTCGGGAGGGTTTTGTTGTTTTCACACTGTCCGACTATCACCGTCAGTTCGAATTCATTGATTTCTGCTCCAACGTTTCATGCATATAAATCTTTCAATCAATAAGGCTTACTCATAGCTGTTGACGTAAAGAAGCCCTAATAAACATCGTCAGGGCCTTGATTCGATTTGACGAATTCGTTGAAAAGGAAATATTTTATTAGATTCGTCTTGCTACACAGGTTGGACCGATGAGCCGTAAATAGGATTTGGACGTGTCGCTAAAAGAAAATTCTGAGAGCGATTAGAATGCGCCTGTTTGATTCTGCAAAAGGAAATTGCAAATAGGATTTCAGAAAGAATAATAACAGTGATAAACTAGAAGGCACTCATAGAGCGCATACCTCTGCCAACACTATTGTCACTACGACATAGGGGAATATTATTGCTCCTGGATCCGTCCCAAAATTCAATCACTTTTTCCGTAGCCCATTACCCATCTGTCCAAAATATTTCATTGAAATTTGTGCAGAACTTTGGGAAATATCAAGTGGAAATACAGGGAACTTTCGGAGATATTGTGTATTCTGGGCATGTAGCAATGGGTAAGGGGTGGTAGCTGAACATGGATCTGCCCCTAAATTAGATCACTTATTTCGTAGCCAATTGCCCATCATTCCATAAAATCTGATTGAAATTCATGGAGATCCTTCGGAGATATCACGTGGACAGACAGACAGACAGTAGGACAGGAGAGACATGGGGTAATGCATATTCCTCCCCAACTTAGTTAGCAAAAGTAAATGAATGAATAAGAATCGAAAATAGAGTAAGAGCTGCTTGTAACACGTAAATCTCGTTTGCTGCACACGAGATTTTGTGAGCCAAGTCCCAAATGAGACAAGGCCAATAACACTCACTCGAGCGAGATTTCTATCTCGAACGCAGTGCACAGGGTTTTGCGTAACTAACTCTAAATGAGATTTTACATGAGACTTTATCAATGCTAGATAGGTTACGCGCGTTCAAAAGACTGGAGAAAAACAATAGTAGCTTTGTCAATACTGGAGTCAAGAAAGCTATCTTCTCTTAGAAATATTTTTAAATCACTACTTAACGGCAGGAAACGTGGCTCCAAAAATAACTAAACTGAGAGCAAACCTCAAGGTATCTGTTGAGTTGAAATCCTGCTCTAAAAAGGTTAAGATACAATCGAACTCTCCTTGATTTCAGACGGAGATTAATGTCGTTCCTTCCTATTTTCATTTATTCCTTTCTTTTTCTTTTTCTTTTTTTTTCCTTCTTTCTTTCTTATTCTTTTTCCTTTTCTCCTCGTCAACAACAAACTTTATATTGAATTAGCATGAGACATAGACACGACAACTGATCACTGTGGCCCAGTGGTAGAGTGCTCACCCCCGGTTCTGTATGCTCGTCGTTCAATACATTGCAAAGACTTTCAAAACGCTACTCAATGCCTCTTCGATAGGAACTCAGCATTGAGATTAGGATCGACCAAATCACGTTGAATACATCGATTCTCGTGAGAACAGAGAAGTTGAGCAACATCGAGCCTGATTACTGACTAGATCAGTGGTCTCCTGCCTTTTATCACGATACGAACCCCAAATATTACTGAAAGACTATGAAAGAACCCTTAAACCTGAGAATAGAAGGAATATACGAGACGTACACATCTTTCCAGTGACTTGTATTTTTGAGTCTAGTGCGAATGAAACGTAAAGTTTGTTCAGTTGAAATAGCGTTTTGTAAAATGATAATGAAAGTTATTATAAACAAATTATTCTGTTTCGTATTTTGTCTTATTATTTTATTACGATAATTGTATTCTTTTAATCTAACAATCTCCGGGAAGCAGGCATGGTTTGACATTGTTCATAAAATGGAATTTTTGTCGGAACCAAAATGTTTTACCAAATATTAAATTACTCTATCAAACTTTACTGATGAATCCTGTCAGAACTCATTTTTTTCAGGGGACCAGAAGGAATTTTTTGGAAAATGAGTGACCATCTGTGACTACCAGGCGCCACAAGCAGAATGAAGCTTCGACAGGCCTGGTAAGTTGGGAGCGGGTTTTGCTAACAATTGCCCGTTTTTTTACTTAACCCCACTGCACCTTCGATGAGGGTATAAGAACGATTGTATACACGTGGAACAATTGGCCAAAAAGAACTCCCGTTTAACTGAGCATCGCGATAAATTAAATAATGTACAGACCCGAATAAACTTCCCTTGGGGCTCGATTAAAAAAAGAATAACGAACTACATTAATTACAGGTATAGCGAGCTGTTTCAATAGATTTTGACTTTACTTGTCGCTGTCCATTAACTTTACTGATACTCTCCCATTCACCTATTGGGTCATTTTTTGCGCAAACTAAATATTTCTGGCGATTGTGGATAAAAGATATTTCTTTCTGAATGTTTGGCAACTCGACTTGGCATCCAGTCGCCTCAAAAGCTGCAAGTCGCTGGTTTGGGAACTGAGTTGTCATTCACCCAGACCAGTTGTCTTCCCAAGGCTAGAGAGTGCTATTTCACTGAGCTATTTCTGCTGTGCTATATCACCAATAGCTTGCAGGGAGAAAATATGAATTCATGCAAAGTGAATGTAAGCAGTCTCGGACAGAGATCGAACTCGTACTGCCGATACCATTGGCAGCACTGTTAACCGCTACGCGACTTGCACTTGGAACAATGTCACAATATTTGCTAATTATCAAACAAATCTGCGTAAGCAATTTACATGAAGCCTCTGTCCAAGTATTTTATCTTTTTATTTCGACCGTGTGTCCCTGTAGATTGGGGTCCCTCAAGGCACGGGTCCCGGCACATTTTGAGGCCGCGGTTTCACAATGAATACAGAAAGAAATAAGCAGGTCTGTTTATTCCCTCAATAGAAACCGTCATGTGACCATCGTCTTTAAGCAACATGCCGTGTTGGGAGTGATCAATTGAAATATTGGAATAAGATGTAAACAATGAATATGTCACTTCTTTCGCATTTTGTTGAGCAGTGATCACTTAAAAATACAATTTTTAAAGAAAAGTGCCAAGTGCAGTGGGACACTAACTAAGCGACAAATTTAGCACATACTTAGATTTTAAATTGAACTTCCAACAAAAAACCTACTTTAAAGGGGAATTTTCAAGAAACAAAACTTTTTTATAGACATAATAATGAGTTAATGTCTAAATTTTCAGCCCTCAATCTCCATTGGTGCGGCCCATGTGCGTAATGTATACATTCATGCAGACCAACTTGAAAACTGAAGAAAGCTATGTTGAAAGTTTTAGTGACTATTTCATTTTTATTTTTATTTTTCTTGAGCGTTGCTAATGAAGAATAAGCAAGAGAAATATTGATAACAATGAAATGATTTGAAATATGAATCTAATAATCTAATTATTACCTTTGTCGTCAATAATTGATTTGTTGAACTTATTCTAACAGTAATAATAGCCCTCTGTTTAGCTGAGATGAGCATGCTTGTACTCAGGGTTGCCAAATTAGCCATTTTAAGACAAGATCTGGATGATTTTTTCATGATTCAGCCGATAAAAATCTACGATAGCCTATTAAACCTGTCAAGTTTAATATCAGTAAATGTCCAATTTCTATATGAATAACTTGTTCTTGTGTCTTAGAATTGAATAATTTTGTTTTATCTTATAGATAGGTTTTAACAGAAAAAACATCATGGATAAATTAAAAAATCTAACCGATTTTAACCATTTTTAAAGGGAGTTTTAGCTATAAATAGCTAACCATGGTTGGCAACACTGTTTGTACTAAACATTTGTTCATGATATATGTTAGGGAGTCGGTAGGTCATTACATAAAATTAATCTAGGTCGCGATTGAACTAGTTTAAAGAACCCTGTTGTAGAGGGCGCCTCTGTTCTCATGTGAAAATCCTGTCCGCAGTGGAATCAAACAAATACAAAATGGCGTTTTAACATGTCTTTCTTTTTCAATTTTGTTTAATTTTTAGCAATGGTTTCTCAGAGAATACTGGGAGAGCTGTTCGTGGGGATTTTTGACCCCCACCTCCCGATGGCAGTTGTCAATTTGCATCTAAAATTGTCACATTTAGACAGATCATGTTTGTTCTTTTTTTTCTCTGTTGTGCTTATGTCCTTGATGTCTCTCTCTCTTTCTCTCCCTCTCTCTCTCTCCCTCTCTCTCTCTGTTTTCCCTCTCTCTTTCTACTGCTCCTCTCTCTCTCTCTCTCTCTTATCTACTTTTACTCTCAATTTCGTGTCTTTCCTTCTATATGTCTCTTTCTCTCGTAAATTCATCTGTCTCTTTTTCTTTTCCAATCTCACTCTCTTTTCTTTTTTAAAAATTTCTCCTGATCCATCTCCTTGGTGGACGCCGGTTCGATCCCTGCTCGACGCTCATTTCTTTATTTAGTTACATGACCCAAGGCCACCAATTGGCTACCGAGTAAAACCAGCACTGAGCAATTACTTCCTTACGAATTTCTCTTATCAACACATTCTGTCTGTTATAGATTGTCCATTTACTGATATTCCACAAACGTTATATATATATATATATATATATACATATATATATATATATATATATATATATATGTGTGTGTGTGTGTGTGTAGAGAGGGAGAGGGAGAGAGAGAGAGAGTCATGCCTCTCATTTTACTTACTGCTCCCTCGTCGTTAAAAACGTTTTTTGGGTAACCTACATAAGTAAACCATGTTTCAAAAAATAAATGTGTAGTATAAAATAATATCAATACACAGTATGCATAAAACCTGATATAAAATGACAATCTACATGTATGGCAAAAACTATATAATGAAAGGGGGTGGTGTTGGATCAATACTGTTGGGGTGCCATGTTAATAAATATATGTATTGTTTTTAGAATCCCCGAAACGGTTACATAGTAAAAAAACTGATGATCACAACAAGATACAATTTATACATTGTACCAAATCAACAATGTAGAGAGGAAACATGGAAAAAAACATTTTGAGAAATTACATAAATTGCATTGACAGATATTGGGAAATAGATGACTGAAGAGACACAAAAAAAATCAATGATTTGTGTTTAAAGCTGTGGAGCTCTCTAGATTATAAGAATTACAAGGATATATAACCGGTGAATGTTAACATTTCGTGTCTAAAACACTCATCAGCAACCGTGAATATGTTTCGTTCTTGTAATTATGAAAACAAAACATTTGAATAAGATATGTTTTTATAATCCAATCAGGTTTAATTATTTTAAAAACTAACGATTCTAACCAATAATTACAATGTATACAAGAGGACGATCCTTCAGATTTACCTCCCTTTTTCCTGAAATCCCTAAAAGAGTTATATGCAATCTTTTTTCCAGATTTAAGTATCTTTTCTCTTTCTTTTTGTATAAGTATACGTTATTCTTGTATATTTTCTACGTATTTCAAATCTTATACTATTTCTGAATAATTTCCTTGTTTTCGTATTCTTACAAATAGGAAACATATAATGAACTCTCTGTCTCTTTCAATGTATATGTGTATGCATGTACGTATTTATGTGTGGGTGTGTTTTGGTTATTGTGCCGGCTTGAGTGCTCGCCAGCAACCACTTGTGCAGGTGTCTACTTTTGCAACGTGGGTTAGTTTTTGCTCTACTAGCGATGACTTACACTCACTGACTGAGTGGCATACCGAAAAATTACCACCACCTCCCGTTCCCCCTTCCTTCTGTATGTGTCTTAAAGTGCAGTGGAGAGAGAGAGAGAGCTTGTGCAATATATGGTCTGACTTCCAGGCTTCTTCACTAATATCCTGCGAGAACGAATAATACATTAATGACTTCGCATGTAGGTAAGTGTCACTTTGTGTAAGAAGAGTTCATCATAGTTATATATATATATATATGTGTGTGTGTGCGTGTGTGTGTGCATTTATACGCTATATATATATATATATATATATATATATATATATATATATATATATATATATATATATATATATATATATATATATCAAGTTGTTACATATGAATTTTGTTTTTATGCCACATTAATGCTATAAATGAAAGATTTACCAATATAAATTGCATTTTTTGCACATTCCATGTAAATAGGGATATAATTCTTTATACTGGAGATTTGGGGGCCCTTCACTGAAGTGAAGTCTACCTAAGGTTAGACTAAATAACATGAACGATTCCAAATAAGGACATTATGCTGCTCAAGCTGTTGATAACGTCAACAAAGCATTTGGGTAACAACTTTTCTTTTCGAATAATTTGAACTCTTCTTTTCATCTTCGATACAGGCACAACATTTCTAAGGCCCCCTCCAAGTGTAAAAATGTGATTTAATCTGATTCATTTCTACTGTCTTCTTCAAGTGTATAATATGATATCGGCCAATTCATTTCCACGACCCCTCTTCCGATGTAAAATGCGATACATTTTACACCTGCAGAGGGATGTAGAAATGATCTGGCTGAAACAACGCAACTACATCGAAGATGGGAAGAACAGTCCAAATTATCTAAAAACGAAGTTCGTTTGTTAATGACTGTTCAGAAAGTTATAGACAAAAACATTTGAAGTTGATACTTCTATATCGAGAATCATTTAGCATTGGTTCAAATGGTTCAGGTTAGGAGAAATGGATTCCAAAATCTTCAAGGGAGGCTCAAACCTGTTTTGGGGAATTTCCGACTGCAGTAGCCAACAACCGACGGAAAACGGTTTTAGCTCTTTATTGAAACCAAAGGACTTCAACAGCAACCATATCATCTCAAGGTACTAGAAAAAGGTTAAAAAGTTTGAAAAGTTTGTCCCACGTGAACTATATGAGAACTATGTGACCCGATAACTCTCAGCTTACTTTGGCTGAGCTGAGATAATTGAGATGTGAAGTATTACAGCATCCTCCATATTCTCCAGATATTTCTCTCTCTGGCTGTCTTATCTTGTCAAGCATTTTGAACTTCATATCTGTGATAAAAGGTTCAATAATAGTGAAGCCATAATTTGTGTTTTCACTGAATTTATGACCACTAAACCAAAAGAATTTTATAGAGATGGCGTGTTATCATTTGGGGGTCGCTGAAAAAAGTTTAATCCTCCAAAAGGGTCACACTTTAATCAAGTATTTACTATCTTTTATTAGCATCATCTTCTTTCTCACTATTCGGAAAACGAAAGGGTCAGTTTACAACCAATGAGATGACTAAATATATGTACGTATATGTGTACTTCTAAATATGTACTTGCATATAACTTGTTTTTGTGTATGCTTATAAATGTGTATGTGTACGTGCACATGAGTATGAATACCTGTGTGCGTGCGTGTGTTAACGCTCTGTTTACTACTGACCCTCTTGTCCCTAATTTCTCACACCATAAAAATGATATCTTCTCATTTTCACAAGGTTCTCAATTGCGTCTTCTTTCAAGTTTTTTTCTCCATAAAAGACCACTTATTGTTCTCACATTATGGTTAGAATCTACGTCATTGTCATAAGCGACGTTCTTCTTCTTCTTCTTATTATTATTATTATCGTTGTTACTATTATCATCGTTATTATTATTATTATTATCATCATTGTTGTTGTTATTATTATTATTATTATTATTATTATCATTATTATTATTATTATTATTATTATTATTATTATTATTATTATTATTTTGAAATTCCACACCATTTGCCGGGTGGTTACCGCTAGTGGTTGAGTGACAGCAAGTCCCGTCAAGTCTCCAGCCCTCATCTCCACGCTCTCATAGTCCACAGCCATACTGTGGTTTACAGTTGCCCGGTGGTCATTGCTGAGGGCTGATTGACAGTAAGTCTCCTCAAGTTTTCAGCCAACATCTCATCTCTCCCTCGCTTATCACACAAGTGCTGTGATACACACCTCCGCTAACATTTGTTTTTTTGTTCTCCTCTACCCCTCTGTTCGGCCACTGCTAGCATTTAGGGTCGTAGATCTTATATGTATAGTACTTTCCTCAGTATCCGTGCAGTTCCTAGCAGTGCTGTGGCCTGTACAGTCTCAATCCTTCCTTTTATCCCGAGTTCCTCCAATCTCACCCTCAGTGTCTTTGAGACAGTTCTGAGTGCGCCTATTATTATTGGTACTTCCATGACTTTCATGTTCCAAACTTTCTTCAATTTTCTGGCATTATTATTATTATTATTATTATTATTATTATTATTATTATTATTATTATTATTATTATTATTATTATTATTATTATCATTACGACGGTCAAATCGTGTCAGACACACCTATTCTCATATGATCACCGAGGTTGAGCAATGTCGAGCCTGGTCAGTGCCTAGATGGGTGGCTATCTAGGTATGCCAGGTGCTGAGAGCCTCTCGTGACAATCCCTTTAATCCTCGTAAGGTGGAGAACGATCTCAATACTTTGCTCAGTTACGCAACCCAAAATTCCCTCCACATGACTGCGAGCGAAAAGAAAATGAATGAATGAATGTGGTCTTCTGACAGGTTAGCTTGTCTGCGTTTACAATGACTAGTTTTAGTCTCTTGAATTTCTAAGTCCCAAATAATCTTAATTTTTTGTTCTGTCTCTGGTTTGTCCTTCCAGTTTACGTCATTTGTTAGCATGGACAAAACTGACAAGTCTGCAGTGTTCCCAACATCATTTTATTTTGAGATGATTCGCTACGTGTTGTCTACATTGAAATAAAGAACTTACCACCTTTTGTTTGAAGAATCTAAACTTTTTTCTCCCCATGTGTAGACACAACGTTTCAGCTGATCCATGTGATGAATTAAAGAATGAATCAGCCGTATCATTGTGTCGACGTTGAAGATGAAGAGAAGAGTTTAGATTGTCCGAACAAACGTTAGTGTGTAAATGACTGTTCTTCCTATAGACAAAATCTTCCTCCTAAAGACAATACGAAACCAAGTGATGTACAATCAAATGACCTCGACCAGTCATCGGCTTTTGCACTTCAATAATAATATTATTAACTTTGATGAACGTTTCTGCAAGTCTTAATCATATGAGATTTTCATTCGTCGGATGGTTTCTCATGTAACTTCTACTGATTGCTTATGTAACTCCAACAGGTTGCTTATGTAACTTCAACCAATGGCAGATGTAACAGCTATTAGTTGCTTATGTAAGTCCAACAGGTTGCTTACGTAACTTCCACTAGTTGCTTATATAAGTTCAAGGTATCATGGGTAGGATTAATTGAATAGTCCCGTCAAAACGTTGATTCAACCTAAGGATTATATATATAGTAACACAATAAACACTACGAGCACTGATAATAGTAAGCACAGGTACAAACTTCCCTTTGTACATTTTATCCTCGAATACTGAACTATGTTCAGTGATGTAAGAAAACTTATGTATTTATAGTCTAGAAAGCTTTACAGCTTTCAACGCTAAACATTAAAAAACTTTTTCAAAAAAATTTTTGTGTCAATTCAGTTTGGCGATTCAGTTCATGTCATTTTCTTCAGTGTTTTTTTCTCCTGCTTTTCAGATGCTTTGTTATTACGATGCAATGTATAAATTATTTCTTGTTGGGATCATCAGTAGTTTACCATGAAGCTGTTTCGGGGATTTTAAGAACAAAACAGTTATATTAACATGGTACCTCAGCAGTGTTGATCCAACACAAACTCCCCTTCTTACTATATAGCTTTTGTCATGTATGTAGTTGGTCATTTTATTTAGGGTATTATGTGTATTGTATATTGATATTATTTAAACTATATACCATTTATTTCTTTCAAACAGGGCTTACTATTCAAGGACGAGGGATCGGTAAGTATAAAAACAGACGTGACTCACAGTTTGTGTCATTTCTGTAGATTGTTCACCCATGTGAATATTAAATCCGTTTTAATCTCAGACTGCATGCTAACTTATATCTTTGAGATTATTAATTACACAGAAAAACTTCTTTGAATCGATTCTCTACTTATATATATATATATATATATATATATATATATATATATATATATATATATATACTTGAAAGCTGTACAATTTCAAACATAAAAAAATTTCCAAAGATCTGTTATTTCTGTCAATAATTTCTCAATATCAGCTAAATGTAATTTTTGTAATCTTTTCAGGTTTTTTTTCCATATTTTACACAGAACTAGATATTATGATACTATGCATGAATCTTTCTGGTTGGAACCATCAATTGCTTACCATATAACTGTTTCGGGGATTGTAAAACAAAACAGTCATATTAACATGGCACCCCAGTACTGTCGATCATATACCATCTCCCTTTAATCTATTTTACTATATAACTTTATTCCATTATTTATAGGTCCGTGTCATAATACGTGTATAGAGTATAATCATAATGTATTGTATATAGATGTTATACATCATTTAACGTTCTGAAACAATACATGTATGTAGAGATAGATAGATAGATAGATATTTCAGATTGACCTTTATTCATTTCTATGCATGAATCATCACGAAAAAAGCACTTCTCTGATGTAAGAATTGAAAATACAATTAGTCGGTAACCTGACACGCAATTAATCGCTGAATCTTGGTCTCAAATGTTAGATCTAAAGGATTAATATTCAACACTGAATTCAATGCATTAATAAGGATGGATATCATGTTGAAAAATAGATATTTGTTGTGTAAAATTTTCTTCATTATTAACCTGCAGGCTTAATAAAGTGTTTACGTATAACCTATCATTGTACTAGAATACCCGTGCCGTTAAAAAGAATGACGCTATATACAATATAAAAAGTGAAACAATGAATAGCCAGACTGATCCACGATCTCTGGTGACATGAAACTAAGTATGGTCTCTCCATTTAGATGTTCAGATAAATTAAGGGATAACATAGATAGTTTTATTTATCAAACAACATAATTTTAGTCTTGCCTGTCTCCTTCCCCACCGTATACGATAGGTGAGGAGTGGAGGGGCAAGACTTTGATTTGTTCGTATATCTCATTTCCTTCTCCCTTCCCCTCTTTCTTTTAGCTTCTATTTCTCCCTTTTACACTGGGTTGGTTGGGAGTTACCGTCCTGGTTGGTGTACAGCGATGACTTGCTGCAGAGAGGAAAGGAAAGAACGTAGTGAAATTCGAATTAAAATGCCATACTGCTTTTTCCCCAGTGACAACAGAACCAACCAACAGACAAACGCTGTGTATTATATAAGTTAGTCCAGTTGTTTAAAAACTTGAAAACTCAAAGACCCTTTCTATTGATGAAATATCCCAGCGGACCCCTATTTTCAGAAATAAGTATCTTGACTAATTAATGAAATATCAAAAATCAATATTCATTTATAATGGATTATATTCATTTGAATTCTAATACGTGGTAGAGATCTATGTACAATTATCAAGTGATTTTTCTTTTTTGGTAGCTCTGAAATGGATGATTTTGTTTCTTTGGCACAAGATTCGCAATGTCTGGTTTAGAGGGACACACTACTGATGACCCCCGAACATTATTTGACGAATCCCCAAGGGTCTGCAGACGCTAGTTTCGAAATCACTGAGCTAGGTGAATTTTCCTATCTAGTGACTTTTGCATAGACAGCACTATAATTTGTGGAAATCGCCATTTTTTTTTATTCAATCACAGTACTCTCCTCAGTATTCAAGTCGAGTTCAACAATGCTGTTGTCTGGAGAATTTGGGTTTTTCATCGGATTCCAATCTTTTTGCAATGGCCTTCGGGACTGCTCCAATTTCTAATCGCTCCAACGATTATCAAGACAATCGCTGCGTTAATGTTCTTCCATTTTATTTCTACTCCGACGCCAATGTTCTGATATTTCTCCAGCTTTCCAATCTCTTTCAATTTTCACCCTGTGGTCTGCTGGGATCACTACATCAATTACCTGATAGGTTATTAGAAACTGTCAGCCAAGACTGCACACTAATACTGTCGACAAAGGTTTCTTTCAGTTTCCAAGTCGGTTTGGCTGACTGGCTGGCGGCTGGTTATGCATGTTATACACGTAAAGGCCGTACTAATGAAGCCAGAGGAATGGAAATTTGAACATTTACTCTTTATTATGTCTACAAAAAACTGTTTTTGTTTTTCGTTTTTCGGAAATTCCTCCAAAAATAGGTTTCAAGTGGGGGGGTTTCAATTGTCATTTTACCATGTAAGTTTACGCTAAAATGATTTTTTTTGCCAGCCTATTTTTGAAATTTCAGACATTTTAGTGATCACTGCCCAAACAAAAGGTGAGAGAAGTTACTTATTGATTGATCGCCCCTTTTTTTAAATTCATTACACCCAACACGGTATGCTGTTAAAACATGTTGGTCACATGAAGGTTTCCAATGAGTGACTAACCAGACCTGTCTCGTTTTTGTTCATTTCATTTTATAAATGTTTATATGAATTAAATTTCACACCAGTATTTGGTGTCATACGCCAAGAATCGAAGGAGGATATTTTTTTTCATCAAATCTCTCGCACTCTCCCCAGTATTAACCCATTTGTTACTCTATTTCCCGATCGATGCCTCATGCTTAACGACTGTAGAATATAAAAACGACCAGAATGTTCCGATGAAAATCAACAAAAAAAAGAATGCCACCTTCCAAGAAGCAAGGGTAAGTTCTTTGCACAGTTCCAAGTTAATCACCGCTCCCACCTTGTGGTGTTTACGTTTTGTAACATTCACCGATTACACGCACAACCTACTTTTCAAAAATTCGTTTTACGTCTCTTTTCCACTTTCACGAAGAAAGGTGAAAGCAAAAAAAAAAAAAGCATCAGGTGTTAACTTTGTAGCTAGCTGTTATAAAGGTAGCGTACACCCCATTCCCCTCTCTCTCCTACAACCCACGCTCTTGTACCTTCCACGAACTCAAACTCCGACAGCATGGTAAGTCAAACATACCATCATCACAATTCTGATGTCAGAGAACGCTCAAAATTTTCCCCCATACAAATCAATAGTAACTGTTTCTTTGCTTCATGTCCTTTCGGCTTACAAAATTGTTTTTTTATTGGAACGCTTTAGCTGTGGATAGCGAGTAAAACCTGTATTAGGATAAAATCCTACATATGTTAATGGGGGAAATCTGTATGTGATTAACAGTTACACCTTTTCACCGAACAGGGAACCCATTACATTCCGTTCGAACCGCCATTATCATCATCACTAGTGAAAAATGAACGTATGAAATATATGGATGCACATTGTATTTTATAACAGTGATTTGCATTACTGTGAGCTTAGAGAATAGTCTTCTATACACATTGCATTTTACAGACGTAGATAACAGTGATTTGCATTACTGTGAGCTTGGAGAATAGTCTTCTATACACATTGCATTTTACAGACGTAGATAACAGTGATTTGCATTACTGTGAGCTTAGAGAATAGTCTTCTATACACATTGCATTTTACAGACGTAAATAACAGTGATTTGCATTACTGTGAGCATTGAGAATAGTCTTCTATACACATTGCATTTTACAGACGTAGATAACAGTGATTTGCATTACTGTGAGCTTGGAGAATAGTCGTCTATACACATTGCATTTTACAGACGTAGATAACAGTGATTTGCATTACTGTGAGCTTGGAGAAAAGTCTTCTATACACATTGCATTTTACAGACGTAGATAACAGTGATTTGCATTACTGTGAGCTTGGAGAATAGTCTTCTATACACATTGCATTTTACAGACGTAGATAACAGTGATTTGCATTACTGTGAGCTTGGAGAATAGTCGTCTATACACATGGCATTTTACAGACGTAGATAACAGTGATTTGCATTACTGTGAGCTTGGAGAATAGTCTTCTATACACATTGCATTTTACAGACGTAGATAACAGTGATTTGCATTACTGTGAGCTTGGAGAATAGTCGTCTATACACATTGCATTTTACAGACGTAGATAACAGTGATTTGCATTACTGTGAGCTTGGAGAATAGTCGTCTATACACATTGCATTTTACAGACGTAGATAACAGTGATTTACATTACTGTGAGCTTGAAGAATAGTCGTCTATACACATTGCATTTTACAGACGTAGATAACAGTGATTTGCATTACTGTGAGCTTGGAGAATAGTCGTCTATACACATTGCATTTTACAGACGTAGATAACAGTGATTTGCATTACTGTGAGCTTGGAGAATAGTCTTCTATACACATTGCATTTTACAGACGTAGATAACAGTGATTTGCATTACTGTGAGCTTGGAGAATAGTCGTCTATACACATGGCATTTTACAGACGTAGATAACAGTGATTTGCATTACTGTGAGCTTGGAGAATAGTCTTCTATACACATTGCATTTTACAGACGTAGATAACAGTGATTTGCATTACTGTGAGCTTGGAGAATAGTCGTCTATACACATGGCATTTTACAGACGTAGATAACAGTAATTTGCATTACTGTGAGCTTGGAGAATAGTCTTCTATACACATTGCATTTTACAGACGTAGATAACAGTGATTTGCATTACTGTGAGCTTGGAGAATAGTCGTCTATACACATGGCATTTTACAGACGTAGATAACAGTGATTTGCATTACTGTGAGCTTGGAGAATAGTCTTCTATACACATGGCATTTTACAGACGTAGATAACAGTGATTTACATTACTGTGAGCTTGGAGAATAGTCTTCTATACACATTGCATTTTACAGACGTAGATAACAGTAATTTGCATTACTGTGAGCTTGGAGAATAGTCTTCTATACACATTGCATTTTACAGACGTAGATAACAGTGATTTGCATTACTGTGAGCTTGGAGAATAGTCGTCTATACACATTGCATTTTACAGACGTAGATAACAGTGATTTACATTTATGTGAGCTTGGAGAATAGTCTTCTATACACATTGCATTTTACAGACGTAGATAACAGTGATTTGCATTACTGTGAGCTTGGAGAATAGTCGTCTATACACATTGCATTTTACAGACGTAGATAACAGTGATTTGCATTACTGTGAGCTTGGAGAATAGTCGTCTATACACATTGCATTTTACAGACGTAGATAACAGTAATTTGCATTACTGTGAGCTTGGAGAATAGTCGTCTATACACATTGCATTTTACAGACGTAGATAACAGTGATTTGCATTACTGTGAGCTTGGAGAATAGTCTTCTATACACATTGCATTTTACAGACGTAGATAACAGTGATTTGCATTACTGTGAGCTTGGAGAATAGTCGTCTATACACATGGCATTTTACAGACGTAGATAACAGTGATTTGCATTACTGTGAGCTTGGAGAATAGTCTTCTATACACATGGCATTTTACAGACGTAGATAACAGTGATTTACATTACTGTGAGCTTGGAGAATAGTCTTCTATACACATTGCATTTTACAGACGTAGATAACAGTAATTTGCATTACTGTGAGCTTGGAGAATAGTCTTCTATACACATTGCATTTTACAGACGTAGATAACAGTGATTTGCATTACTGTGAGCTTGGAGAATAGTCGTCTATACACATTGCATTTTACAGACGTAGATAACAGTGATTTACATTTATGTGAGCTTGGAGAATAGTCTTCTATACACATTGCATTTTACAGACGTAGATAACAGTGATTTGCATTACTGTGAGCTTGGAGAATAGTCGTCTATACACATTGCATTTTACAGACGTAGATAACAGTGATTTGCATTACTGTGAGCTTGGAGAATAGTCGTCTATACACATTGCATTTTACAGACGTAGATAACAGTAATTTGCATTACTGTGAGCTTGGAGAATAGTCTTCTATACACATTGCATTTTACAGACGTAGATAACAGTGATTTGCATTACTGTGAGCTTGGAGAATAGTCTTCTATACACATTGCATTTTACAGACGTAGATAACAGTGATTTGCATTACTGTGAGCTTGGAGAATAGTCGTCTATACACATGGCATTTTACAGACGTAGATAACAGTGATTTGCATTACTGTGAGCTTGGAGAATAGTCTTCTATACACATTGCATTTTACAGACGTAGATAACAGTGATTTGCATTACTGTGAGCTTGGAGAATAGTCGTCTATACACATTGCATTTTACAGACGTAGATAACAGTGATTTGCATTACTGTGAGCTTGGAGAATAGTCGTCTATACACATTGCATTTTACAGACGTAGATAACAGTGATTTGCATTACTGTGAGCTTGAAGAATAGTCGTCTATACACATTGCATTTTACAGACGTAGATAACAGTGATTTGCATTACTGTGAGCTTGGAGAATAGTCGTCTATACACATTGCATTTTACAGACGTAGATAACAGTGATTTGCATTACTGTGAGCTTGGAGAATAGTCTTCTATACACATTGCATTTTACAGACGTAGATAACAGTGATTTGCATTACTGTGAGCTTGGAGAATAGTCGTCTATACACATGGCATTTTACAGACGTAGATAACAGTGATTTGCATTACTGTGAGCTTGGAGAATAGTCTTCTATACACATGGCATTTTACAGACGTAGATAACAGTGATTTACATTACTGTGAGCTTGGAGAATAGTCTTCTATACACATTGCATTTTACAGACGTAGATAACAGTAATTTGCATTACTGTGAGCTTGGAGAATAGTCTTCTATACACATTGCATTTTACAGACGTAGATAACAGTGATTTGCATTACTGTGAGCTTGGAGAATAGTCGTCTATACACATTGCATTTTACAGACGTAGATAACAGTGATTTACATTTATGTGAGCTTGGAGAATAGTCTTCTATACACATTGCATTTTACAGACGTAGATAACAGTGATTTGCATTACTGTGAGCTTGGAGAATAGTCGTCTATACACATTGCATTTTACAGACGTAGATAACAGTGATTTGCATTACTGTGAGCTTGGAGAATAGTCGTCTATACACATTGCATTTTACAGACGTAGATAACAGTGATTTGCATTACTGTGAGCTTGGAGAATAGTCGTCTATACACATTGCATTTTACAGACGTAGATAACAGTGATTTGCATTACTGTGAGCTTGGAGAATAGTCTTCTATACACATTGCATTTTACAGACGTAGATAACAGTGATTTGCATTACTGTGAGCTTGGAGAATAGTCGTCTATACACATTGCATTTTACAGACGCAGATAACAGTGATTTGCATTACTGTGAGCTTGGAGAATAGTCGTCTATACACATTGCATTTTACAGACGTAGATAACAGTGATTTGCATTACTGTGAGCTTGGAGAATAGTCGTCTATACACATTGCATTTTACAGACGTAGATAACAGTGATTTGCATTACTGTGAGCTTGGAGAATAGTCGTCTATACACATTGCATTTTACAGACGTAGATAACAGTGATTTGCATTACTGTGAGCTTGGAGAATAGTCTTCTATACACATTGCTTTTTACAGACGTAGATAACAGTGATTTGCATTACTGTGAGCTTGGAGAATAGTCGTCTATACACATTGCATTTTACAGACGTAGATAACAGTGATTTGCATTACTGTGAGCTTGGAGAATAGTCTTCTATACACATTGCATTTTACAGACGTAGATAACAGTGATTTGCATTACTGTGAGCTTGGAGAATAGTCTTCTATACACATTGCATTTTACGGACGTAGATAACAGTGATTTGCATTACTGTGAGCTTGGAGAATAGTCGTCTATACACATTGCATTTTACAGACGTAGATAACAGTGATTTGCATTACTGTGAGCTTGGAGAATAGTCGTCTATACACATTGCATTTTACAGACGTAGATAACAGTGATTTGCATTACTGTGAGCATTGAGAATAGTCTTCTATACACATTGCATTTTACAGACGTAGATAACAGTGATTTGCATTACTGTGAGCTTGGAGAATAGTCTTCTATACACATTGCATTTTACAGACGTAGATAACAGTGATTTGCATTACTGTGAGCTTGGAGAATAGTCGTCTATACACATTGCATTTTACAGACGTAGATAACAGTGATTTGCATTACTGTGAGCTTGGAGAATAGTCGTCTATACACATTGCATTTTACAGACGTAGATAACAGTGATTTGCATTACTGTGAGCTTGGAGAATAGTCTTCTATACACATTGCATTTTACAGACGTAGATAACAGTGATTTGCATTACTGTGAGCTTGGAGAATAGTCGTCTATACACATTGCATTTTACAGACGCAGATAACAGTGATTTGCATTACTGTGAGCTTGGAGAATAGTCGTCTATACACATTGCATTTTACAGACGTAGATAACAGTGATTTGCATTACTGTGAGCTTGGAGAATAGTCGTCTATACACATTGCATTTTACAGACGTAGATAACAGTGATTTGCATTACTGTGAGCTTGGAGAATAGTCTTCTATACACATTGCTTTTTACAGACGTAGATAACAGTGATTTGCATTACTGTGAGCTTGGAGAATAGTCTTCTATACACATTGCATTTTACAGACGTAGATAACAGTGATTTGCATTACTGTGAGCTTGGAGAATAGTCTTCCTTACACATTGCATTTTACAGACGTAGATAACAGTGATTTGCATTACTGTGAGCTTGGAGAATAGTCGTCTATACACATTGCATTTTACAGACGTAGATAACAGTGATTTGCATTACTGTGAGCTTGGAGAATGGTCGTCTATACACATTGCATTTTACAGACGTAGATAACAGTGATTTGCATTACTGTGAGCATTGAGAATAGTCTTCTATACACATTGCATTTTACAGACGTAGATAACAGTGATTTGCATTACTGTGAGCTTGGAGAATAGTCTTCTATACACATTGCATTTTACAGACGTAGATAACAGTGATTTGCATTACTGTGAGCTTGGAGAATAGTCGTCTATACACATTGCATTTTACAGACGTAGATAACAGTGATTTGCATTACTGTGAGCTTGGAGAATAGTCGTCTATACACATTGCATTTTACAGACGTAGATAACAGTGATTTGCATTACTGTGAGCTTGGAGAATAGTCTTCTATACACATTGCATTTTACAGACGTAGATAACAGTGATTTGCATTACTGTGAGCTTGGAGAATAGTCGTCTATACACATTGCATTTTACAGACGCAGATAACAGTGATTTGCATTACTGTGAGCTTGGAGAATAGTCGTCTATACACATTGCATTTTACAGACGTAGATAACAGTGATTTGCATTACTCTGAGCTTGGAGAATAGTCGTCTATACACATTGCATTTTACAGACGTAGATAACAGTGATTTGCATTACTGTGAGCTTGGAGAATAGTCGTCTATACACATTGCATTTTACAGACGTAGATAACAGTGATTTGCATTACTGTGAGCTTGGAGAATAGTCTTCTATACACATTGCTTTTTACAGACGTAGATAACAGTGATTTGCATTACTGTGAGCTTGGAGAATAGTCGTCTATACACATTGCATTTTATAGACGTTGATAAAAGTGATTTGCATTGCTGTGAGCATGAGGAATAGCGTTCCACTGACCACAGACTTTTCTATCAATTTGAGTTTTTGCTTTTATCGACTTTTGGATTTTCATTGTTTTTAAAAGCCGGCATTTTTATTACGTCATTTGAGAATAGAATTGCAAATTACTACGACGGTTGCAGCCATCAGCGTGACAGACAACACCTGCATTTTGCTAATTATTATATGGATAGATGTTTATTTTCTCAGCTCTAAAATCTGATGTATTTCACTACAGACAGAGAACTAGAAAAATTCACATTGTTCATTGAATAAGAAGATGATTCTCCGCTGAAAAAAAAAGGAAGACTCAACTTTTCAGAGTAAATGAGGGCGGGTAAACTTTATCCCTTATATCCACCACTGTAACTCCGAATTGAAGATCAACCCCCGGGGTTGCTGTTTGTGGCAGGTGCATCAATAAGATAAGGCCCTCATATACGGGTTGGTTGCTGAAGGAGAGAAAGTTTTGTTCTAAAAAGAGAATAAGATTTAATGCGATTAAACCAGATTGTCGCACCAATTCTCTTAGTGCCAGATTATCTATGCAGCAAAAGTAGCTTATCATACAGACCCCACATTTTCGAGGGCCCCGCGGTAAGTGCTTGCAAGCTATCAATTCCGACTAAGTGATTCTGCACTTGCTCCATTATAATAGCACTATATTGCCTTCAACTTTTATGAGGGTGTTTAAATTTAACGGATGTAGCTAATAATCGCCTTTATTGGCTGTATTATTTTGATAAAATGTGATACTTATACAATCCATATATACGGAGGTATTTGAACCTAAAATCACAGCCACTGCATAAATATTCAAATTATACTGTCCCTGAAATATCGGACCAATTTCTCGTATTATCTGCATAGCAAATGAGAAAAACACATCCATTATTCTAGAATATACTTCAAAAGTACCAATCACCCTGTCCCTGTGGTAGAGTGCTCAACTCTGGTCAGTAAGGCCGAGGTTCAATCCACAGCGGAGTCATACCAAAGACTTTGAAAATGGTACTCAGTGCGTTTCCGTTAAGGACTGGAGTTGAAAAACCTCTCCCCTAGGCTGGGGTGTAACGGTTTAATCATATTGGATACACCGCTTTTCATAAGATTACTGTAGTTGACCAACCACAAGCCTGGCCAGCACCTAGATGGGTGACGAATGGGGAATACCAGATGCCGTAAGCGGAACGAAGCTTCGATGGGCCTGGCAAGCCGGAATGGGTCTTACCTGATCTCGCTGAGGACGATACATACATGATACTCCTGAGGCTGCACAGATTATTGTTTCGTGTTTTCCAGAACGTTTATCTGATCCGTTCTACAGCCTTCTTCATTTGCACAATCCGTAAAAAAGGGGAGGTCTTTTTTTTTTTTTTTACAGAAAGATCACCAGCCCAACTGGTCGATAGATTAACGACTATTCAGTTTCTGTTTGCCACCATTATTCTGAAGAAGGCCGTTGAACGAACGGCTAAAACGTAGTAACAATATAAGAAACACGGAAAATGATTATTATTATTATTATCATTTGCTTATACTCCTTCTGGGCGAGTTGACTACATTCTCTAGTTATGTGATTTACAGTCTCATCTCTTTCACCGCATAGGCGGCACTTGCTGTTTGTCTGTGTTCTGTCGATTTTTGTTTTTATATAGTTTGTCCTGATGCTTTTGTTTTGATGAGTGATTCCGTTTCACTCTTCAGGTTTCCTTTCCGTAATCATGTCCATGATCTATCGTCTGCTACATCTTGTATCTGTCTTTTGAACTCTCCATACAATTTTTTTCTTTTCCCATTTTTCTTTCCTAGTTTGCTGTGCTGTTCCATTGTTTTTTACTTTGTTCTTTGTTGCACTGTTTCGTGCACTCTTTATGATGTCTTCACTGTTTGCTTGCACTTGCTTTTCCAGATCGGCTCTAGCTCTCTGGACACAGTCCTCTATGCTGATGAGCCCCGTGCCACCTTCTTTTCTCTTAACGTATAGTCTATCCGTATCATCTCTAGGGTGTAAGGCTTTATGCATTGTCATAAGTTTCCTTGTTCGCCTGTCCATTGATTGGAGTTCTTCCTTTGTACATCCTAGGAATGGTCCTCTGTATCTCACTACTGATACAGCCCAGGTGTTCATTCCTTTTATTAGATTTCTGCTGTTTAATTTGGTCTCTAATATTTTCCTTGTCCTTCTAAGGTATTCTCTCTTTATTTTCTCCTTTATCTCTTCCCGTTTTATCGTGTCACATTCAAGGACGCCCAAGTATTTGTATAGGTCTTGTGCGGTCAATGCTCTGATCTTGCTGTTATCCGTATTATTTGTTGTAGTAGTAGTAGTAGTACACTTTACTTTGTTTGGAGTTAGGAACAGTGATGGAAATACTGGGGGCACGCAAGGGTACGGCGTATACCTACTTCACAGTATCAAGGTTGTTGTATGTTCAATGATTATTAATGAGGACGTTGCCGTATACTTAGTTCCCCAAATCAAGCCTCATCTAGATCCGATAACCTATTCCTATCGCTGATTAAGATATGACAGATAGTACCGAGAATAATAAAAGAAGAGTCTACAACCTATGCATCCTCCCGATAGTCACCTATGGAGCTGAAACATGGAACTTAACCAAAAGATAGATCCTCAAACTGAGGAGAATCACACTTAACATCATGTGAAGAGATCACAAGACAACACAGTATATTAGAAGAAAAAATCGGAATCAAAGATCATTAATGGAATTGCAGCCTCCAGAATATAAGATGGTGTGAGGAAGTAGACAAGTTCAGAAATTACTGGCTCCGCAACTTCCATGTTAGAGAGATCTGGTAGATCCTGGGGAAGGTCTATGTCCAACGACGGACGCTTAAAGGCTGCTGCTGATGAACGAGACTCCATTTCTTCCGGCTCAGATAGACCTTATTATATAAGTGCCAAGACATAAATCATATCAGAAGGAAATACAAATGGATTTGGTCTACGTGTTTTCAGTCACGACTCGTTTAAAACAGATGTCTTTTTTCTTCAAATAGGGCTGTATGTACGTATGTTTCTGAGCATATGTTCGTTTGTGTGTGCAGGTCGGAGTATACGTATGTATTTGTGTAGTTTTGTATATGCATATGTGTGCGCATGTGAGATTAAATATTTGCTGGTGAGTGCATGCGTATATTCACTTGTGTGAGCTTGTGTGGGTGTATTAGTGTGTGTTTTTGAGAGGGTATTCTCCCTCTCTCTATATATGTATACATGAATACGTATATGTAAGCGTTGGCCTACTCAGTGAATGAGAGTGTTGGGTATTTCTTCACCGACGGTAGTGGACAATGATCGAGACAGAATATCGAATGCTGATTTTCAAAAGTCGGAAGACTGGTGCTACACAATCTTCTTTACCAAATTTAGCCTTTTGTCTATGATAGCTTTTATTATAGCGTTCAGCGTTTTTGCAGTGATTAATTATAGAGGTGGCGCACACTCTCGTCTTCTGTCACATCGACCCACCTTTATCGTCACTATTTTTAGTTCTGGGAACGCTCGAATCTTTTTTCCTATGCAAATGAATTACAATTGTCTCTTCGCCATTCTGACTCAAGGAAGTCTTTCTCATAGGATCGCTCTACTTTCAAATAACGAAGGAAATATGTATCAGAATGACACCAAACATATGTTCTTTGCCTTCTGGCTATCCCTTCAATAGTGTTTTTCAAGTAGTGCCCTCATGCTGGCTACGGCTTCAATCATCTCTGCTTGGGCTCCATATACAACATTACTAATCACTCGAGCCGCTGGAGCCGTTTACAATGTGTTAATTAGACTAAGAGGCGACAAACAAGCACCCAAAGTAGCGTCACTCACTTCGAGCTATGCCATTTCCAACCTGCAGCAGTGGAAGAAATGAATTCATGCCTTTCCCCAAAACTGTCCCAACTAGAGATAGAACACTGCTCGTCGAGAACATTCTCCGTGCTGTTATCAGATAAAGGTCTCTCGACCACCCCGAAACTCTTTGATAAAATCGAATACTAGATTTCTCTTACAGATGAAACAGTAAACACTATTTCTATCAACATGTTCAAAAATAATGCATCAAAAGAAATTAGCCTACCGCACAAGCATAAAACTTTTTAAAATACTACACCTTAAATGCTAACCTCTATTACATCTGTTTGATGCGTCTCCTGTCGGTACTCTTTATCATATAAATTTTATGATTTAAACTGTAACAAAAAATAGAACATTTTATTTCTCGTGCGTGCAAGATTTTGACTTCAAAGAATATTGACAAAACGGTCTTATGGATTGAGCTAAAGATTCTGACCTTTAGCCTTTCATGAAAAGCCAAGAAGTCCTTTTTATCATTCGATTCCATTGACGTCATACATTTAAATAACATGATTGGTCGATGTAATTTGAGCGAGTGGGACGAGGTCATACTTGGGTTGGGAGGGTATCGTTTATTCTATTGCATGGGCGTCTGCTGATGGGGGGGACTCAAATGGGGCATTTGTCCTTACCCCCTGATCAGGCCTTTTCACCGAGGTTGTGGGGTTATGAAAGCTGGAAACTTATTGTCAGTAAAGGATAATGGAGCTGTACAATTGTTCTATGGTAGTAGTAGTAGTAGTAGTAGTAGTAGTAGTAGTAGTAGTAGTAGTCTTGAATTGTTTAGCGGTAATTTCATATCAAATCAAATCCAGAACTCGAAGCCTACATATAAAGCATCGGTTATAGGCCGAAGGCGCAAATATCTCTACTGATCTCTCCATCAAGTCATGCCTCCATAGCAACAAGTATATACATTAGTATACGTGTACATATGTATCAATCTTTATGCTGTTTTTGTGAATCGTGGCATATCTTAACACCTTTAACGCCTACATTTTTTTCCTCTTTTTTTTTCTTTTTTTTTTTCGGCCGTGTCCTCACATCTCTATTAGACACTTTTCAATCGGTCAGTTAGTCGGTCGGTCGGTTTCGGTTACGTTAAATAACAGAAATAAGAAGGAAGAAGTGTGGTGTTATCAAATGGCCCGACATCATGAAAAGAACATTTATTCCAATATTTTCAACAGCTGTAATGATGTCATAATATAATTCCAAGATCTGCATTTTTTTTGTATTTATAAATAGCCCCAAATTGCTAAAAATGGCAAAAAAATGTCACAAATACCCATTTACGATTTTTATTGAAAATAATACTTGCAGTATATTCCTGTATCAAGACATTTTATAAGTGTGATAATCAGTTGACTTGAAAAAAGATAACTAGCTCCTCTTCTTCTTCCTCTTCCTCCACCTCCTGCTACTACTAACACAGACCGTGGACGCATCATTGAACTTATGGTTCTTGCTTTGATATTTTGCCGTCGTGTGCAGGCCAAGAATAGAACGATGGAGATTCCCCAGATACTAAATAGCATCGCTGGAAAGGAAATATCGGTCACAGTCGTAGTGTGCAGAGGACAAAATGCAGTCAAGGCGCAAATTAAAAAAAAAAATGGCGCTGGGCGTATTAAGAAAAGAAACTCTGAGAAATGAGTTGAATGCACCGGTGGATATGTTCAGAGTTTTATGCAATATCATCGACGCATTCCACTGAGTCATATCGGTGTGAGTTCGGCAGTTTGCTATTTTCGTGGTTTCCTATCCACCAATTTCCATGTTCATTGGTGCCTGGCTATGTTTGGCACGGCCCGTAGAAATCAGCCCAACATTTCCGCTGTGCTTTGGCTGAAAATATCCGGGCAATTTATTTCCCTGGAGACTGTCCGGCAATTTCCGCTGCTATAACATCGTAAGTATTCGGTACTGCCCGTACGTTGAAAGATTCAGACTATTTCCGTGGCTAGGCCGACGGAATTTTTCCAGACGAGGCGAGTAAATCGTTTTGTGAATTGTTAGAATTACTTATTTTTCTTTGCATTTTCTAGCCAAATAAAAAAGAAATTCTTTCTCACTTTTGTCGATTAATTTGAGACCTGCTTGTCTTGAGAATACTCCAGTGAGTCCAATTTCTATTTAGTGTTCACTTCTTTGTCATTCAATGTTGTATTTATATGACCTTCAATTATAGGAGGAATAATATAAGAAATAAAAATCCGGACATTGAGAGTTTAGAGGTATTTCCATTTTCGTTGTTTATTTTTCTTTCTTCCAATTATCCCCTTATAGGGTCTTCAGCTGCAACACATTCTCGCAGATACAAAGCTTCAGGACTAAGTCACATAGGCTTACTCTCTTCTTCAAAGCTATTGATCACCGTTTCTATCGTGACTTTTTGTTGTTGTTGATTGTTTTGATTTCAGTTTAGGTGAGTCACCAGCCGAGTCTCAACCAGAGACCTAAGGCTGACAACCTCGTAAGTTATAACAGTCCGAGCCTTAGAGAGGGAGGAAGGGTAGGGGGCAGGGCCTTTACAATATTCGAATAATGTGTTCAATGGAAGTAAGAGCTATTTTCTGTATTTTATATATGCCAGATTTTACAGGAAAGCTGTCGGTAAATTCACTAGTCCCTTTTTTTTAGTAATCCAAGGGCTCCAACTATAACAGGTATTATTTTAGCCCTGAGTTACCACATTTTACTGATTTCTTTTGCAAGATCTTTATATTTTGAAAGTTTCTCGAATTCCTTGACAGCAATGTTTTTATCTGTTGGGACAGGCATAGCTACTTGGGGGAATGTTTTTATTCTTTAAAGTCTTTCACTATAATATCTGTCCTGTTCGCGTTTATTGTTCTATCAGTATGCAAAGTGAAGTGCCATAATATAGTCACATCTTATGCCTCTATGACTGGTCCAGGCCGTAGTTCGCACCAGTTCTTAGTATATAGGGCGTTATAATATTTATAAATGTTCCAGCGTAAATAATGCCCAATTCTGTCGTGTTTCATTTTATATTGATTTGCCACAAGGACAGAGCACCCTGCTACTACGTGATCAATTGTTTTGGTCTTATCATCACATAATCTACGTTTAGGGTCAGTCCCTTCTCCTGGTAGTTTCGTACTTTTAGGCTCTGGTCCTGGGTTGTCGGAATGAAATTCTCAGTTTCGTTCAATCTCCAATTTTGCACTTCGCAACCATTGATGAGTTTTATTCTGATCTACATCAGCTCCTTAGGTACGAAGTGGGTATTGGCCGTGGAATGGTTTCTCTTGCCAGCGTTCGTGTAATATTCTAATTCCTTCTTCTTTAGCCTTGCCTTTAACTCTTTTGGCTGCTTTTGTTAGTGAGTCAGCCTCTGGTTTGTTTTCATCCTTAAGGTTAAGTTTTTTTCCTCTCTTTATTTGTTTCCTTTCTAATGGAATGCATTTTTTATTTATTTTTTTTTTTTTTGCTACTCTCGAGTTTTTCTCTAACTCTATTATCCAATCGTTGGTAGTTCGGATGTAGGTTTAAGGACCGATGGTGGTTGTCGTGTATGATAGTTCTAGTCGAATGGGGGCCCTGTCACCCTCCTTTCTTGGCAGGGAAAGTCTACATCTGCATCAACTTCAGGGAGGATGCATCTTATCTGCTTTTAGCAATTTCCTACTCTTTGTACTCATTCGTTGGATTTCCAATAATTTCTAGTTGATGATGTTAAAACTATATTAAACCACCGGAACAGCAAGTGAGCCTGTAGTCTAGTATTTGTGTTCAATCCTGTTTTAAATTTTAGTCTCACTCTTCAGTATTCTTTTCTTATATTTTCTTTCATGTTATTGTGTTGTATACCCTTACCTTCATTTAAACCTTAAAGCTTTCTTCTTGATCTAATTCCTTGATCTTAGTATTTAAACCTATATTAATGAATGGTGAAACGGTTAATATTCCCCTTTTTTAATATTTTTTTACTCCGGGCATACTTGTCATGATTATTATTTGATTTCATTATTATTGCTTCGTTCTTTTCCTCGTTTGTTTATTGTTTTCTTTTTGTTTTTCATTCCCCATTCATTCATTTCACGAATTTTAAAGCCATGTGAGGCCGCGCATGATAAGAGCCCAACACACCATTTTTTTTAAGAATGTAATTTTTCCTTATTTCTGGAACAAGATCAATGATCAGTTTTATTCATTTTGAAGCTTGGAGTTTCGGCAATATAATTTATAGAGTGTTCGAACTTGGAAATGGAAAGATATGATTGTAGCTTTAAAATTAACGAAAATATCAGCTTTCTAAAATTGGTGCGTTGGACACTTATCATACGCTACCACGCATATATTCCAAATCACTTCCAAATAATGTTGTCGATTGACTTAGTTTCATGTACCCTAGCCGAGCAAATTTGTGAAAGAGTTTCATGCGCCCTTGATGAGACTTCAAATTTACACTCTTGTTTGTATTCTAACGACTATTCTTTCATTTTGGAGTTTGTCCCTGGGATCTTTGCACCCTAAACAACGTCCTATATTTGCCTGATGGATAGACCGACCCAATACATTGTTAAGTGTGGATTACTAACATAACTCTGCATTATTCTGAACTTCGTTGTTGGAACAAGATTTAAATTTTTGTTGTTGTTACCAACTATACCCCAAGCAAGGCCTTTTGGGCATCAAAGGGTTAGTAATAATTCAGTTATGCCACAGAATTGAGATATGGCATAAGATGCTTGTTCACTCTTAGATTAAAAATATCGGAATCGTAATCGTCGGGAAAAATTGCAATGGGAATTTAGTCCGCTCAGCAGACGTTCTTGAGACGAAGCTAACTACATGGATCTTGCGGTGATTTATGATGTTCCTTAATTGCACACGGAGTTTTAAGTGAAAACTTCTGGACAGGAAGGACTGGGGAATATAGTTGGTCTGAATACCTTTCAAAGTAGGTAGCAGCAGAAAAGTGCCAAACTTGCAACATTAGGACAATGAGACCGTGGCCACTGGCGTCCGCTGAGGGATTTAAACTCGGCCTTTCCCCTCCCTTAGATCAAACAATCTCACCGAGGGCGAGGGAGGGGTGGAAGTTGGAATCTTATTGGGACTGCAGATCAGTTGGTCACTATTGACAGTGAGAGTTTTGGACAAGTCACCTTAAGCACTCTCTGGTCCTCTACCTGATAAGTGACGACCGGATAAATGTTTTTGCCCCCACCGCCAATATATCCTTTTACCACACCCTAGGAAAATGTCCTCTGGAAAAGTAGCAGTGGGCGCCCATGGCAGTGGTTGGAGTGTGAAAATAAATTCATCACTCACGAATCCACGCATTCGCTTCTGAACTCTATCGAGTGATGGAAGTCTCTGATGAGGGGAGCCAGCCCAGATGTTTGCACAGTAAACAGTACTCTCCAACTTACGACCGGGTTCCGTTCCAACTGGCTGTATCACGAAATGGTCGTTAAGTTGAACAATTTCTTTCTGAAACATTTGTTTATAATGTTTTACAATAAGAAACCTGCAGCATTGTCGTCTTCACCCTTTTATTTAGAGATGCCAATTTTGATGGAATTTTCCAGGAAGTCACTCACAAATTCAATTTTGTTTAAAACGCACCTAAATTGGCAACACTAGTCTTTAAATCATGAAAAATTTTTTTTTCAAATTGTAGATATTGTCAATACTGAACTTTCATATTCGAAAAAGCAAAACAAAAAAAAATATCAAAATTGACATCACTGCTTTTATTCCTCTGCACATTTTAAAAATGAAATAGGAAACAAATCAACATACTTCAAAAATGAAAGATGGGTAAAAGATTGTATTTAGTTTAGTAATCTTCCGATAACTGTAGGAAGTAAATTGTTCAAGTCATTGTATGTGTCGTAAGGTAATTAATGATGTTCCATTGTGTGAAGTCACATGTTGGCTGATTATTTGCTGTAACCATAATCTTTGAATTATCACTGTTATGTTATGGGAAGATCCACGCCCAACGACGTTGAAAGACTGCTGCTGCTGCTGATGTGCTACCAGCTTTATTTTGGAGGTAAACTATGTATTTATAGTATTTACACAGTATATATGTTTTTTTCCTGTGTACAAGCATTATTTTATATACTATCTTATTCTTTATCAACTCCTTTACGCAAGTACGATCAGACAAATTTTCATGTTTACTAATATGTTTTCTTAAATTTAGTGTTGTAACTCTAAGATTCACATGAATTTTCTAAACCCCTACATTTCGGTCGTATGTACGGACGGTCGTAAGTCGGGAGGTTGTGTTTCAGGAGTAGTTGTGCTGCATTCAGGGACGGATTTGGCTCTTATGTTTCTCCAACCTCATCCAGCGAGTTGTCTTATTAGTTTTTCTAATTAGTTCTTCTACGCTTGCCATCCACTTGTCCGATGGTTTTGTATTTATTTATAGAAATGGGTCAATTCTAAGAATTTTCGAGCGTTTTCGAACAACTACGGTGGATTGAGTACACAACGAAATACATAGATAACATAAGATACATTTGATATGAACATACTGATATATATATATATAGATATATAGATAGATATATAGAGAGAGAGGGGCAGAGATGTGAAGAGGCTATGATAGATTGATATGAAGAGGTTAAGATAGATAGATAGATAGATAGATGATGAACAGGCTGAGATAGATAGATAGATAGATAGATAGATAGATAGATAGATAGATCGATAGATATGAACAGGCTGAGATAGATGGGTAGATGGATAGATAGATAGATATGAATAGCTGAGATAGATGGGTAGATAGATATGAATGAGCTTAGATAGATAGATAGATAGATAGATAGATATGAACAGGCTGAGATAGATAGATTGATGGGTAGATATGAACAGTCTGAGATAGATAGATAGATAGATAGATAGATAGATAGATAGATAGATAGATAGATAGATATGAACCGACTGAGATATATAGATCTATCAATCAAAGCAATGAGCAAAAGATTGCCTCTAGCTGCAGGAATGGGTCGACCACAAACTTCATGTTTGAAATGAACAGGAGAATCACTCGGTATATTCAATAAATTCTTGACCAGCCCCAACGGCTGAAATAGAAATGATAGGCACATGGCCAGAATCAGTGACTCTGTGGATGACCATCTTCTAAACCCCTTATGACCACTTGTCAGAACAGGTTGACAGGGTTATGGCATTGGTCAGTGCGATGATAATCAGGTGAGCGTGCCATTCAAACAAGTGGGGCTAGGGTTGTCAGATAGTTGTAGACGTTTCTGGCCAAAAAACGCCAAAAACGGCCATGGCCAAATACCGTACTTGTTTATAAAAGCAATTATTGTATCATGTATTTTTTATGTTCGTGATCGTGAATCATTATCAACCTTTAAAAAATCAATACTTCTATTTACCTTCATCTTAATTTTCAATTTGCTTTTTTATCACAACTTTACGGTGACGGCCTTCAGATTGAGACTGGGATTATAATGAGCAAAAATAAATTTTTAAAAATGGTATTAATGATTGTTAATTTAAAAAAAGTACACGCGAAAGTAAGGAATTTTTTTTTTGTTGGAATACTACTTCGGAATACTACAGCAACAAGATCAAAATGACCAACAATCCAAGTATTACCAAATCAAAAAATTCATGGCCGAATACTTTTCAAAAAGGGCAGATTGATCAAATTTGGACGTAAATGGCCGAAATAGCAACTCTGAATAGGGTCGCAATTGATCAGTAACGGAGAATTCGCCTCTCATGACGTGGATGATGTGACGTCTGTGTCAGAGGTCAGCGAGGCTGAGAAGGGTTGTTACGTATCCGTCTTTATCCTCATCACTGAAGCAGCACTGGACTCATCCCCAAAATTTTGGGCTAGGCGCTTTTTCCGGCATCGAAGGCGCTCTAGTCTATAGTACGCACCCAAATATCATCTTGCCAGGTCTTGAAAGAGGTGCGGGGCGAACGAACGGACGACATCTCGGAGAATGGACTCGCCGAGCCAAGTTCAAGCTCCGACAGGGGCAATTTATGTTTTCACTCTAATACTTTTGGGAAAGGAATGAATCCATCTCCCTCCCTCCAAGCTATATCTAAAATATCGCAGCGTGAAGTGTGTAACGCCACTTCGGGTTTTTGTTGCCTCGGGGTATATCTCACCTATCGAACGGGCTGAGGAAGTAGTAATGGGATATTTGGTGCCTGGGGAGGGACAGTTGACGTTGTAGCCAGCGTAAGGGTACTACTTCAATATTTTGAGAGAAAATAAAGAAACATGAAATGAGGCCTTTTTCATTATGCATCGTATGGTCGGACGATTTTCTTCATCTATGATTTCATTTGTTCACAACGTTTCAGTCATGTGAACTCCGGCTTCGATCGAGTGTGTTGTCGGTTCTAGAAAGTGTAATCACTCCTTAGAGTGCATGCTTGTTCGGACTGGACAAATCACATCCGTTTTTAGGGTAGGGGGTATATCTGGCTCGACATTCAAACACAAATGAAGAAAGAATAAATGATCCGACTGTATCATACATAATGATTATTAAACACCGTCTGGCAAAATTCAGATAAGAAAGCAATTTTTGTTCAATGATATCTAAGTGTTTTCTTAATATCAAATTTCATGTTGATACTGTGGAAAACTATCGTCCCTGTTGCTTGGTATTACAGACTGAGAGCCATATGTTCCACCACGGAACAGATGTATACAACCAAAAGAGATGATAGGCGAATGTTCAGTCTTGTTATTTCAGAATTTACCCATATGTCCTTTAGATATGTTGTAGCTTTACTACTTTTGACTGCTAACGATGTTCCTTAAAGACAAGATCGTTTGTGGTGAGTAAAAATACCAGTAATATTGATATATAGCATCTAAATTACAAGTAATCCGTTGGCTCGTCTACAGTAGTATACTGATATGGATTTTTGTGATATATATGTATATATGAATATGTATATATATAACTGAAATGACAATGGGCAGGGCATGTTGCTAGAATATCAGATGACATGGAGATCATATTCGAAACTGTGGCTGGCAAAAAACAAGATGGCATGACGAACGAAACAAGATCAGAAGGCATAGGCTCCGCGACGCCTTATGATAGGGAGGTCTTGGGGAAGGTCTATGTCCAACAACAGGGTCTAAAAGGCTGCTGCTGCTGTTGATGCTGACATTTTGTATCATTTTTGATACTTCTGTTTATAATATTTCTGGTTATCTACTATTCTGCACTAACAATAATTTACACACTTCGTTCAGGGGTCATCTACTGGAGTTCAGATAACTGTCTAGCAAAGATTGTTTTCGTGTGGGGCTTTGGATAAGCCTATGAAAAAGAAGGGTTAGCTGGAAATAGGACGTTTTTCCCCGATACTTTTAGTTTTTTAATTTCCGTTTCCGGTGTATCTATATTTTCTTATATTTTTAGTCATGACATTTTTTTCTTTTCCCTTTTTTGCTTTTCAGGTGACCATTTTGCATCTGCGCTTCGAATGATATTTATCTGTGTTGTTGTTGTTTTGTTTTCACAGTATGAAATATAGGCAATCTGAAACTAGGTTTCTCAGAAATGATAAACACATTGAATAAGATGAAAATCGTGCGGAGCCTCAGTCAAAAGAATGCACAGTCAATCTTCTACACACGCAAATACTGAAATTATATATATATATATATATATATATATATATATATAGAGAGAGAGAGAGAGAGAGAGAGAGAGAAAGAGAGGGGGGGTTATAAATTGCATTATATTATATGGGAACTCTTATTCAAAATGATCTCCCGTTATTAAACACTGAATATACATCATTTGACCGAGACATTGCAGATCAAATAAACAAAGTGATTAGGGCTGCTATAGGAATCTAGTGTCGCGATTCATAATCATACATCCAATTCTTTATAATATATATATATATATATATATATATATATATATATATGGCGGCGTTATGTTAACTGAAATTCTATTTGAAATGATTAGAACGTGGGCATAAAGCGGGTAATTGTGCCTTCCTCATCCCTCCGGGCTGTTTAGCTCAATAGGAAGGGCAACGCTATGTTGAAGTACCTACCTTATCGATCGCGAGTTCAATTCCTCATTTGTTTAATTGTTTATTCTATTTACGTTGAAAAATTCTATAATTTTATGTAATAACTGATGGAAAATTCAAATAGTGTTTCAAATGATATAATGCATTCATAATTATTCTGTCGGTATGTATCCATTTCTTAATAAGAATATATATATATATATACATATATATATATATATATATATATATATTATCAAGACAAAAAGAAGATATATTTGAGTTAAGCGAAACGGTCGCAGGTATTATAGATAAAATGAATTTTATAAGGCATCCTCGAAAGTAATAGTATTTAGCTTCATTAGTTTTTTAAAGCGATTAAATCAAATTGGATAATACAAAATCAGTTATTCAAATGAGAATGTGCTTTTTTGTTTCAATTACAAAACATATAGCCTGATGCTGGAGAGTACGTAAATCACGAAATTTTGACATACATCGGGTAACCCTCTTTTCAAATTTTCTTATAATGTATTTATAGCTTTACTTACTTCGATAAATATTGAGCACCTCCAATGAACATCATCAACATCGGAAAAATCTCTTGTTTTATTTGTAGTCTTACGAATTATTAAAAGCATCAAGAATTATATATATGTGTGCATATATATATATATATATATATATATATATATATATGTGTGTGTGTGTGTGTGTGTGTGTGTGTGTGTGTGTGTGTATTTATAAGTTGTGGGAAGGGGTTAAAACATTTGTAGTTTTTTGGTCTTAATGTTTCATTTCTGAATCGTTTGTAACAAATGAAAAGCATAAACATCAGGAATTTGATTAACCTGTGCACAGAAAATTGTTTCTTTTAAATGTCTGCCATCTTCAACTTCACATATTCTTGCTCTTTCGATAGCATCCTACTTTTTTATTTTGAAGAATTTTTATTATCCAGCACACGGATACGTTTTCCGACATTTTGGACGGAACGTGGTCTCCCTGTTTGGCTATGTTCCCAGTTCTCGAAAACCCGCAAACAAACGAAGAATCGTTAACTCAAATGGCGGTGTCTGTACGTTCAATTAACGGGATGTAAGCTCCTTGGGTTAACGTTAAAGATATTCAAAGTAAAATTCTATTTAGTTCGATGCTCAGTTCTGCACTTTTCGATGTTAAACACCCAGGGTTTCCTTAATACATCTGAATAGAGGAAAACGGAAAAAATTTAAAGTAGAAAAGGTTATGATTGTTTTGAATCTCTTCGTGACTTTTGCTACACCATAAAAAGGCAATGATTCAACACAACAATTTTTTTTTTCTCTAGCAAGATCTGGATACTTTTTCAGGCCTTCACTTTGTTCAAACGGTGACATCCACTATCAGACAAACCTTATGTTCGTTGACAATGTCTACAGGTGATCTATTGGTCTAGTTTAGGTGATCTGTTTGAATTGAAAAAAATTAACTTTTCATTCTACTGGAAAGCTCCTGTTTTGATCTTATAACAGTGATTCTTGAATCATTTCAGCGTCATTCACCCTTGTGTCTTTATCACAAAATTTCACTCACCCGTGACTAAATTTCCTTATGTTTTCGATAATTTTTTTTCTTGTTTTTTCTCGGGGATAATTTTATGCATAACTCATTTTGTATCATAAGCTTGTCGGGTCTCCATTGAGAGGTTTTATTACGGCGAATATTGGTGATATCGCACTGCTTCGAAATTATGTACCCAAACGTACAGAAGAAAAAAAACTTTATATTTCCGGTTCCAATGCCATTAAAGATCAACGAGAGATCACTAACCTCTTCAACGGCATTATCTTTTTTTTTAAGAATCGAAAGAATGTAAACATCTGAGTAGATTAAGTAATTCACCCTTCATGATTTATTTATTCACTCTTCACCCACTCCCGTAATTTCACGGTATTCATTCTATATTCACGTCTGTGGTTTCATTTACCCTTAAAATCATTTCATTTACCCCTGGGTGAATCATTTGCCTGGATAAGAAGCACTGGCTTGTACCATTGATCAGCGTGCAAAGATGTCCGCGGGGGGGGGGGCAACGACGCATTTAACTAAATCTGGATTGGACCGTATCACTGGAGACGATGGGGTTTGAAAGTTGGAACCTTTGAAAGAGGCTTGGTATTTATGGAGCACTTCGAACAGTGAAAGCTTAGGATGAGTCACAGCTTGAGCACTCTTCAGTCCTTTACTTAATGATCAAAATCCGGATGTTTATTCTTGCTCGCTCCCAAATATATTTATGCACCCTCACCCAAGGATATATCCTTATGTCCTAACTTTAAAATGTGGCTATGGACGCCCAAGTCCGTATAGTGAATTCTCTCCTGAACTAATTTGGTACATCTACTTCTAATAAACAGAAAAGAGTCTTTCTTTGAAACAACTTGAAAAAAATTACTTGATGAAAAAAAAATTTGGTAAGTTAAATTTATTAGTTTGTCCTGAAGTAAATTTCTGATTAAATATGATGAATATTACTTTGAGGTAAACTAATAAATTTACGTGTAACAAAGTAGAGTGATTTTCCATAAGTTGGCCAAAACAACACTTATATATAATATATTTTATAATGTACAGATGGTCTGTTTCGCTTGCGTCTTCGGAGGTGATATTCATTGTTATTCTGCGTTTATCTTAGCCGTTCCCATTTCTGGTCAAATAGATTGGAATTCATGGCTCAAGTTTTGTGGTACTAAGATGCATCTCAAGTACAAGTAGGTTTAGGGTAGTCATCATAAATTGATTTCAGACAAAGAAAACTCCCACTTCAAACCAGCCTTTCTTCTTAATGTTCAGGGCTGAACAGAACTGGTAGTAAGCCCAGGCCTTATAGGAAATGAAAGCTTTATTCCAAGCTGCTCATCAACTATTTTTATGATCACGGCTAAATACATATGAGTAATGGAGGATCCATTACATTTCAGAAGTGATTTTATATTATTGATATATTATTATATTATGTTATACTGCTAGCCTAATTTGTACCACATATACTGTGTATATACATATACATATATATATATATATATATATATATATATATATATATATATATATACATATATATATATATATATATATATATATATATATATATATATATATATATATATATATATATATATATAAGTACTAATTAGGAATACAATATATTATATTGCAATATCCGATGCGTGATGGGTTTACTTCATATAGTACTCAATACATTCGACATTGAGCATTAAGTCAAGTTAGGGTCTCTACTCTAACTTCCTGTTATGATACTACAATCGAACGTGTTTGGGTTGCGAATCCTATATTTCATCGTATATATATATATATATATATATATATATATATATATATATATATATATATATATGTATATATATATATATGTATATATATATATATATATATATATATGTATATATATATATATATATATATGTATATATATATATATATATATGTACATATATATATATATATGTATATATATATATATATGTATATATACGTGAGTGTGTGTGAGTATGTGTGTGACTGTGTGTGACTGTGCGTGTAGATGTAGAGTATATGACATACCCCCAAGTATCAGAACAGAATAGAAGAGCTAGAATGATTTATGTACTCTGGGGTATTCCCCACACACACCCTCGAAACCGTAGGCCCTTATCAACTGACCCACCTGCCTGCGTGTCTGGGCCTGTAATCGGAGTACTTGTTAAATCTGTGGCCCCCCTTGTGGACGGATATACAGGAGACAGGGTTTAAACGTTGTTTTGTTTGTTTTGTTTTGTTTTGTTTTTGTTTTTTTGCTTGTTTTTTAATCATGTTCGATGAATTTAACAGCATTGAACCGAGATCTTTATGACTATGGAGTCAGTTTCATGACCATGTAGCCAACGGGCAGACTTGATATCTTAATATCCTGTATCATGTATAATCGGTCTCTGTTTTTACATTGAGCGTGTTACATGGTTGGGTACACACGGCCAATTGTTTGTAAGATTCATTTTTAGCTTGCTGGGCCTGTCGAAGCTTCGTTCTGCTTACGGCACCTGGTATTTCACAATGGTCACCTATCTTGGTACTGACCCGGCCCAACGTTTCTTAATTTCTGTTACCTTACGAAAGCGTGCTGGTATGACTCGGTGTTGGAATTCATTAACCTCGGCCTCTACTGAACTGGAGGCGAGCACTCTACCACTGGGTCCCGGTGATCGGTCTCTCAATAACAATTATCAACGAAAATAGGATGTTATGTCATCAGAAGAAACATAGAAAGAGAGAGAGAGAGAGAGAGAGAGACGGGGGAGATTAGAGGGGGTGCCAGGGATGCACTCATGTTTATTATAGCATTTTTTCATTTATTTTTTATTTTTGTTGATTTTTTGAATTTTCGTTCTGGGGCGAATTACGATCAAGATTCTGATTGCGTATCATATAATCTAACAACATCTGAACATTCTATGTATATTTAATGTATTATCTACGGTCGTCCGCCACAAGACTCTTGTGACAATGGGGATGCAGGCCACTTTGAATCATCTTTCAGATTAGAAGCCGATTGGAGACTAAGATAACGTTGTGCAACGTTTTTTTAAACTTCTTTTTTGTTCCTGGGTAATAAATTTCATTTTTTCTGATTGATGCGCAAAAGAGTAGAAAATGGCCGTTATTTCCTTCGAGCTTTGCTTTTGTGGCAAAGATACTAATATTTATAAGTACATAATTGTTTTTCATACTTTATTTGATGGAAATGTGTAAATTTGCTTCTTGTCCAATTGGAAATAAGTAGACTTCGTCACAGCTTTGGTTACAAAAGCAAAGTTTGAATAATCTTACCAAATAATGAGCTTGTATGCATTTTTTTGTTTATCAATTTATTTTTTATTAGTTTGTTTGTGCTCGAATGGAATGAACTCATTGGTTAATTTACCTTCCTACTATGATATAACAATAAAAATTACGTCATAGATACTGCTCACTGGTGCCGATCCACACCTAAATAACTCTGTAATTTCTGACGGGTACATTCTAGTCTAATCATATAATGAGCTTATATGCTAATTTTTCTATTTACTTATTAGTTTGTTTGCGCTCGAATTGGAAGGTCTCATGGGTTGATTTACCTTCTTCTTGTGATATCACAATCGAAATTGAATTACGTCGTAGGAATTCTTAAGACTTCATGTCTGGTCATCACACTTTTTAACAGCTTGAGATGAGTTGAGACTTCAAGAAAATTAAAATTGAGGTACTTGAATTATTAGAAATGAATTACTTGATAAAATAGCTTTGGGCTCTTTAGTGTCGATTCATACATGAATAATTCCGTCATTTCTGACGGGTATATTCTCGTTGAATCTATAATTTCCAGACATAATCAAACATAGACCATAACACTTGTCACTCAGGAACAAATAAAAAGTATTTTTAAAAAGTAAATTTACGCAGTGAATGTCGGGACCACCCAATCCTATTCCGACGGTATATCTTCAAAGATTTTTAAAAAAAAATGTGTCATTCATTCATTTCTTATTGCTTGCATCCAGGTCAGTAGATGGGTTTAGGGAGCGAGGGGGAGCTTTGGCTTGCGTTACTGAGCGTATGGATCGGTCTCCTCTTCAGGATTAACGAGATCGTCACGGAGGTATCCATAAGATTCCCAGCTGCTTGAGGCATTTGGTATTTCTAAACCGTCACCCGTCTGGGTACTGGCCTGTCTTGAAGTTCCTCAACTTCGGTGATCGTACGAGAACTGATGTGCCCAACGTTGATTTAGAGCCCTAAGAAAAGAGATTGCGTGAACAAAAAAAAGAAATATTCGAGGATCGCTGTTATTTACTAAGCCTAGCTATGTCTGGCATAAGGTCACTATAATATGGAACTCAGTGAGGATCGACATTACTTCATTGGCTAATCGATCTATGAAACTTTTAGCCCTTTTTGGGGGCCAAACAGCAAAAGTTTGACGGCTTGTCTGATCTGGAACCCAAGTGAAAAAGATATACCGACTGTTCTGATAAAGGCTGAGATATCTTGATTCTCCAATTCTCTTGCTGCAGAAGTTTTGCCCTAAACGTTACAAATTCAATTTTAAGTCAGCGAGAAAAAGAAAATGCAACTTAATCTTACCTTTTTTTTCCTTTTCAAGCTTCCGTACTTTAAAATAATGGACGTTAGCTCTTAGTGGGGTACGAACGAAAATGTCCCAATTAGCTTTAATCACTGATGCATAGAGATCTGCTGATATCCATGGATGTCCGCTTCTTTTCTCTTCCATGTTGAAAGATAAAAAAAGGACCAGATGCAACACAATGACCCTCGAAATCAGCTGAGGACTTGAAGAGGCAGTTATGTTTCACTGATATCAAACGCAGACGAACTGCTCTGCGACTGAACAACTGGAAGCCACCAAAGTTGGCGAAGGGGTTCCATCGCTTTTTATGAATGCACCTTTTTACGCGTTCCAACGCTTCCGGCCATATCGTCTTGTCTACAGCCTGGATAATCGGCATCATTAGAACCCTTCGAAAAATATTTAGCAATTTATTTTTTAGAGAGTTTTTTCAATCTTTTGGGGGACTTATTTTGACCCGTTTATCAATAACGTCTAGATTCCCAAGAATCTAGCCGTTTTTTACTCTATTTTTTATGTTTTCCTGTGGAAAAATGCCAGTGATGTCATAAATAGAATTTATTCTGACCATATTTATTCTTTGATGGATTATTTTACATGACTTCTAAATTCATCGCTACGGTTGTTCAATTATTGAAGTAAAGAGGCTGCACTATGGTGCTAGAGGGCTGAAAATTTAACATTTAATCCTCATTACGACTAGAAAACACAGTTTTTCTTTGAATTCCTCTTTTCCCAAGAAAGAGATGGTAGATTTTTGCAGCGGGGCCAGGAATTCTGACTGAGGCATAATTTTCCGGATTTTTTCTTCAATTACTTGTATGTATACGTTCATGACTATCCACACGATATCTCAAAAAGTTCTGTGAAATCCTGTGAATCTATGTACAATTTTCTCCTCTGTGTCATAGTTATATATCAAAGCCACATAATATCGATATAATTTCATGTCTGTCGACACGATATCTCCAATAGTTCGCAATGTATTTCTATGACATTTGGTAGAATTGTTGACAATAGGGCATGGAAGAACTGATTGAACTTCGGAGTGGATCCATGAACAATTACTCCCCTGATAATGGCGTTTGTAGGGGCATGCGCTCTCTGAGTGTTTCTTAGTTTGTCTTTATGATGCTACTGCTTACTTTGTTCACTAACCTAGAGACTGGACTTTTACTGGTTGACCTAGAGATTGAACTTGCTATCATCAGATAACCAGATACACTTAACCAACGTTTTTATCAACATTTCCTGAAAAGATGGTTTATTGACTAATAATAGGTTGCCCCATATGAAATGGCTTGTTTTCGAAATCTGTAAATTTTGAGCAAGAGCTCGAGCAGTTGTCCTTATATCTGTTTCCACAACATCATTCAAATTATTATCGTCAACAACTGATTGAAGGCATCCTTGTGGGTCATTATCTAGGCTCAAATCTCTAGAACAGAATTACAGGAACCAACAGAATTTGTCAAAATCACAATAATAATGACAAATACCAAAGAACAGCTATTTCATGTTGGACAATCTAATGAATACAGTGGATGCCACAATAAAAAAAATGATTAAAAGATCATTTGTACTTATCATTTATAATTTAAATGAAAAATATGTCAGGTGATGCCCTACAGTCGTTTTGAAAATCTATATATCGTGAACAGGAGATCGGACAAGCTTGTTTCCAAAACATCCTTTAAATTCTCACCATTATCGTAGTGAGGGTGTCATCAACGGTCATCATTCAGCCTTATGTCTCCGGAATGAAATTGGTAGATCCAACGTCACACTGTTCTTTCTGAGCAAGTTCCTAATCAAAACACGAAATCTATGTTCTTGAAAGCTTTAACAGCATCTTCTCTGAGTTTGAACTCGTACGTGAAACAATAGTGTGATTTCATTTGATGATAACATCTACAAGAGTGAGGGATTATCTTAGTAAAACTGATGAAAAATATGAATCATTGGTGAGACTATAAAGGAGAGATGATGATGTATAACCAGTCAAATCTGTGTATCTTTTCTGCTTCAAAATTTGACGAAATCACAATTTAGATAATTGCCGAAAATCGGCCATTTCATGTGGGACAACGTAACATAATACTCCGCGTGTATGTCTATATCTTTTGTCTGTAATTTTTGTCAAGGAAGATGATTATCAAATGCTAATCATGGAATGATCTCCCTCACTTTTTTGTTTGTTTGTTTGTTTTTGTTTGCTTGTTTTTTGGCAGACACGTGAAAAAATCCTGGTACAATCTGGTTGAAAATAAACAAGAAAATGCCGAGCAACTAAATGTCTGTTTTTTTTTTTTGTTGCTGTTGTTGTTTTTCATATTTTTCAAGCACAATGCAATTGCAAAATTATTGAAATAAAGCCATCATTTTTTTTTTCATGAGCGGCCTGGCTGAACTAGATCAATGATAACCTTCTAATAGCAGGCAACATGCAGAGTTGATAAGATATTGCCTCAGAAACTACACTTATATCTCTGGAATTTGACAAAGTGCATTGGATGCAGAACTTGCAACAGATGAATAACAAGATAAAATGCAGCGAGCTAATAGATTTATCGTTAAAACAATTCTGGACAAAATTTACTGATACTCAAAAGTTTCGAAAATAAGATATAAATAACGACGAATCATCTTTTCAAGGTTGCATTGATAAAAACAAACTTTTTGCGCACATACCTTTATATTCATGCATAAGCACATACATACACGTAGAGATATATACTTGTACAGTATCGTTCATAAATGAGTACTCCCCACTTATGGGCATCTGCTGACTCTTTTCCAGAGAGGGGCAATAGGATATACTCGTGTGGGGGTGGGGGGCACAAAAAGATTTATACGATTGTTGGTTGTCAGGTAAGGGATAAGAGGGCATCTAAGCTGTGACTTGCCCTAAGCTGTCACTGTTCATAGTGACCCCTTGATCCCCGGCCTCCATAAGGTTTCAACTGTCAAACCCCTCTTGCACTCGGTGAGCAGGTTTGATCCAGGGGAGAGGGCAGCGGACGCCCATGCCCGTATCACTTGACCCGGAAATTTTCTTCGAAACCCTACAAAACGGGATTTTATTACTTCTACTGGAAAATTCAACAATGAAAAAGGATATTATCATGTACCATTCAATCTACGATTGAGTCTTAATTGTTGACACGACAGTACGACGGATCTATTCTACGACCTTAATCAGATGTATATCCGTATGTGAAGAGGGGAAACTTTTTTTCGGTCGAGTGACGACAGCAAAAAGATTTTTAACGGCAATGCTTGTGACGAAGGATTTCTTTGCTTGGCCAGAGTAACCATCTTTAAATACATATCAAAATAAGATTTGCTACTTTGGATAACACAGACACAACCAAAATTTCATCAACACTGAGAGAAAAAAAAAATTCTCTGACTGAGTTCAGACTCGTTTCACCAATTCTATCCTTCGGGGGACTCTAACCATTTAGCTGCTGTACCAACACAACTTTTAAACTCTGGATGACACCCTCCACCAAAAAAGAAATAAGAGATTGAAAAAATTCCAAAGAAGGTTCAAATAAATGATGAAAAAAACATTCTGGCCTATGGTGATTGCAAATGGAGATATAGTTTGATTTCATGGATCTAACTTTAACAGTTATCCTGAAAATCCTAGGCGCAGAAAAAAAAAAGAAAAGGAATTTTCGACCAGTTAGTTTTCTAAAAGTGCAAACTAAGACCCCATAGAAAAGGACGATTTTTTTTTCAGAATTCGGCCTAAAGTATGCTACAGGTAATTCATATATCTGCTGATGTTAAACATGCATTTGTTTCTGTTATGTGATGCATAGTTCTCGACATGTTGGTGAACAAACATACTCATAAGTTAGTACTTTATCTTTTTATATTGATAGAGGATTAATCATAAAAAGTTTTACTTTCCAACAAACATAATAATCCCTTATAAGTAGACTCGCCTGTCCCATTTTCACCATTTACATTGAGCGGTTTAGGATTACCGTGCTGGTGGAGGTTCGGTGCGCAGCAGTGAGTGGTTGGAGATATGGAAGGAAGGAAATAAAGATGGATGTGGGGAAATTCAAGGCTCCTGGAAATGTCACACTCCCTTGTCACCGTGACCAGCCAATCGACCAACATGCACTGCGTATTATTATAGTTAGATTTTATTGGAAGGAATTCAACATTAGGACCTTTCAAAGTTACAGTTTATGGATGGAGAGAGCCAGTTCCAAGGTACGTGGGAAAAAAGGATTTGTCTTTGTTAGGTCCAGGTGCTTTTATTAAAAACCTCAACGATACATACTTGAAAAACGAGTCAGGCAAGTTGACTTCAAGGGAGACAGCGTGTTCCGGCTTTTCAAAGCCAGTTTCATAGATTTTTATCTCATAAGCCAAAAAGTTGGACAGACTCCCATCTTAACCACTTGAAATCGAATGGCAGGATATCTCATGAGAATTTTGTTTGTCGCCGAAGGGTTCATAAGATATCTTTTAATTGCTTTTGCAGTTACGAAAGTAGTACAATTTAATCCCCCTCCCCCTAGCTAACATAGGCGTCCACTGCCGCTTTTCCAGGAAGGAGGGAAAGACTTATTCCAGGGGGTGCAAAAGGATACATTCGGGGAGGTGGGGTTCAAGAAGATGTATCAGGTTGTTAGTGGCCGGTGAAGGAACCAAGGAGTAGTGAAACTTCGATCCCTAGCCTCATGAGCTTCCAACTTTCAAAAGCCTCATCGCCCTCGGTGAGAAGGGCTCATCCAGGGAAGGGACACCCATGCTTAGTAGGTAACAAGATCTAATTCTGGATAATCCCGCAAGGTGGCGGTATTTACATATACAGCTGGTATTATTTAGACAGCACTTGATGAACAAGAACCTAGCATTGTAAAATAGCGGGTCTCCTGATGAAATGTGCAAACGTTTCAGTAAGGTTGTGGAACCAGTGATTATGTGAAATTCCTTTGTGATGCTGACTATTATTACTGTAATCAGTTCGATCCCCACCGGGAATCCTACTACAGTGATCTTCTGTCAATATGAACTGTACATGTTACGACAAGTTGGTGAAATTGCTCAAGTGACAAAGTTTTAACTTTTTGTGAAGAAAATACATAAATACGTAGTTTTGATTTAATCAAAAGTTCAATCAATCAAAACAAAGATAAAACGGCAATTTTTCACAGTCGAATGTTTGTGAAATCAAACTTTTTTGCAAAAAGTAAGTAAATACTTCAAGTACTTCAAATTTGATCTGAGGTCTCTTTATTCAAAACGAGGATATAATACAATTATTTTTGACGATCAAAATTTCATGTGATCAAAGTGAAAGCAAACCTTATTTCAAATAAGTAAATTTTGCCAATCAGGCAATTTCACCGGTTCGGCGTAAGATTTAAACTTAAAATACCGGAGTAAAATATACTTGATATTTACCAAGTTTAGCTTAGTTCAACAAAAGCCACGGTGAGGATCAAACTCAATATAAATTTAATGGTCCGCATCATAAGGGAATATCACGAAATCACTACTCGCGCTATCATATATACCTCTAAGGAACTGGGTCTTCTCCCTCTGAGAGTGAATCTGGTGTTGATTCAAGACAATTTGTAAATAATGACAAAGGCAGTTAAAGCTATGATTGTCCTGGAGCAGCTGACGAGATATCTTGTATTAAACGCCTTTGTTGAAAGTCTTCTTCCTCTGACAGTGAATTGGATAGTGGTTCTAATCAATACAAAGATGACAAAGAAGGTTGTTAAAAGCAGTGGATGTCCTGGAGCAGTTGATCAGATATCTTATGCGAAATTCGTTTGTCCCGAGTCTTTTCACTCTGGTATCAAATAGCGATGAAGACTATGAAAGCGATGATTGTCCTGGAACAACTGACAAGATATCTCAAAAGAAATGTCTTTGCTTTGGGTCTCCTTAGTCTGGCAGTGATTCATAGATGAAGATGAAGGCTGCAAAAGTTGTCCTCGCGAGATATATTGTCGATTTTAAGACACGCGTTGATAATATGGAGAAAAGAGACATTTTTCACGAAAATTTCGCCCCAAGGAAAAAAGAAGAGTTATAAAAACATCCTAGTCCAAAGCAATTAAAGAGATTGTGCGTGGATGGATTGTTTACTGCAGTGGTTCTTAACCATTTTACCACCACGCCCTCTCTCGTGGCTGAAGTTTGCCTCCGCCTCTCCTTCACATTTCAACCGAATAACCAATTGAAATAGGAACTGAAAATCTCAGAATTCTTTTTTGAAGCAAGGATGTTAAAACATAAATACATTTATAACGGATAACTAAAAATGGAAAAGCGCCTGCTATAGAATGATTATTAGTAAGATAGCGTCGAAGACCATTGTTATATGTTTGATTTTGTCTTGGTATCTCACCCTTGTGACCCTGCGCCATTCAAGCTTAAATTTAGTAAAAGAATGAGAGCCCACAGCCGAGCGACGGTTGGTAAGGTTTTCTTGAAGAACGTTAGTTGTAATCAATGTTCCCGCTACAGTACTGTAAAAATTATTGTGTACATTTTTTCAAAATTAACCTATTTCATTTTAAAGCCCTATACACACGTCAAAGGTTTAACAATGATACAGGCATTTTGGATTCATTCTAGTATTCTGTACAAATAGAATTTAAACCATTGTTGACCTTGTGTTATCTCGGGCTGACCACAAGTAATCTTGACCTGATCTTGCATCTGATCTAAGGTGAAGTAGCATGCCCTTCTAAGACTTCCTCTTTCCTACCGTATGTCAATTTCATTTAATGTAACAAGTCTCAAATCAAACATGTTACTCTTGTAGTTGTGATTACCAAACGTGCCTGTCCAAGATTTGAGCTTCAAGAAAAGTATCCAAGCGGAAGTTTATCTGAAAGATACCTCCTTCGGTTGCGATGAATTTGCAAAAAAAGGAGAAGTTTATTTAACATTAAGAAGAAACTGGAAATTGGTCTCGATACGTCTTCTCAACACAGAGAAAAATTTTAATGTCGCGAACGGATTTTTGAGTTCCAGCAAAATAAGAGTTAAACAGTAGCGATCCTGGTGTTGGTGGCATCAAGGGCGGTAACTCAGGGCATCACTCCTAGTGTTGCCAACTCAAAAAAATCGAGCTAAATCGACTTCAAAAAATGTCAAAATTGCAACAAAAAAACAAAAAAAGACACACTGTTAGCCTGGTCTCACCAGTCGGTACGCCAGTAGGGCTAAATAATAAAAATATGTGGCCCAAAAAGCAATCATCATATCACTCTTATTCTAAATGTCATTATGTGAAAAGATTATAAAGTGTACTGATTGTTGTCTAAATGAAAAAAGATATTGGTTCAAATAATGATGGATAGATCTTAAAGAAAAACCAATGAACTAAATAAATCATGTCTTTTTTTATATACATTTTTTGTCAAAAGAAACTGGATTTTGCTTCATGAACTTTAGAGGAGAAAAATCAATGATCGTCTCGAAAGATAAAAAATGTTTGATAACCTTTGCCTTGTCGTACATGAACCGACGGCGGTGTTTAACTGGCATACAAAGGCTCCAAAGAGGCTCCAATAATTATATTTTTTTTTTAAAGTATGATTAAAGAACATATTCATCAGAAATTAACCATCAACTCGTTAGTTCGGCTCTTGGGATGCACCTATTCCATCATTAAGAGTTTTTGATGCACTATCCGACAAAGAGTGGCGTTTGATTTCATTATTGCGTTGATTTCTGACGAATAAGTTGTTTGGTTATACATTTTGATAAAACGAATACTTTTCAGAGCCTTTGTAGGACATTTAGGACCTCTCTACGCAGAGGTCTATATAAGTCAAAGTAAAAATTACCAAATATTTTCACTCTACATCTGTGCACAGGCTTTTGGGTCCCTCGCAGACCATGAAAAAATAAGGGGAATATTGGTTATGATATTGTATGAGAAAACTGCCTGAGTTGATAGTTTTTCTGGTTGGATGACAACATTTTAATAAGTATTTTGTATTCATTTCTCTTCCACACTTTGGATGACGATACCAAAGTTTTCATATCATTGATGATTTTCAATTGATCTTAGAATAGGATAAAAAATTTTTAGAGTATAAGTCAAACCTCAGCGCGCTTTTAGTTGAGCTAACATCTATAGCGACGACATTACTTGAATGACAAACTGACAAATCGACATAGTGAACGCCTCGCACCTTCTCAACGAAGAATTCTCTCCAAATCCTTCTATGAATCTGTGTCGCTCATGAGACGTGTTATTATTACGTCATGAGAACATGGAATTCTATTCTACAGCGTCAGAAGACAAATACACGTCAAATTGCAGGAATGAAATCCTATTCCGCTGGGATATTAACGTTGATTGAAGGTGCGTTCAGAGGGAAGGGCTTTTTCAATGGTGGGAGCTTTGAAAGGAATTTAGCCTCTAAAAGAAAGAGCCTCTTAGAGGCACTATAGATCGAACTAGCACATCTATGGTCTGACTTTTTTTTCTTTTTCATAGCCTGGCTTGTTTTATCCACTATTACCCATCTCTGATGATAAATAGTATAACAATCTGAAGATTCAGGTCATCAACATGTTCTGGATTCTATAAACAGTATAACGGGGTATAAGGGCTTTATCTCCCCATTTAATTTACTGATAACATCTCTTTTCTATAAAACTGTCTCATGACCTGGAAAACCCTTTATGCGTATCATTTTTGCCCCAGACAGATTTATTAGAAACCGTCAACCAAAAATGTCAACACAGGTTTCTTCAGTTTTTCAGTTAGTCTGGATGGCTGGTGGGGTGCTATATGTGTATGTATCGTGCGTACAGGCCGATGGGACTAGAGAGCTGAAAATTTAGACTTTCACACCTTATCAAGTCTAGGGAAAAAACGCCATGTTTGTTGGGTTTTTTTTTTTCATACTTTCTCCTTCCTCCCAATGAGTGGGATGCTCAATTCACAATGTAAGTTTTTCCTAAATTGGCTCCTTTCTTTGTGACTGGCAGTATTCACGCTTGTTTTTCAAAATTTCGGACTTTTTTTTCAGATATCATTGCCCGACAATTTCTATTAGTAGACTAACCAAACCTGTTATTATTTTCCTTCGTTATTAAACTATGAAAACAAAAAACAGACTGAAGTATTTGTAGCTCCATACAGTATTCGAAGCAATATATATTTGATCAAGAGTCACAATTAATGGCAGGGGAAAATTATAGCATTCAGTGGTAACCATTGCGCTATTAAATAATATCTCCTACCCATCAAATGGAACTATGGACTCTTCCACTTTTTTCACTTTTTTCTTGAAAATCATTTTATAGAAATTCAAATATATATATATATATATATATATATATATATAAATTGAAATATATATATATATATATATAAATTGAATATATATATATATATATATATATATATATATATATATAAATTGAAATATATATATATATATATATATATATATATATATATATATATATATATATATATATAAAAATTGAAATAAATATATATATATATATATATATATATATATATATTTCAATTTCTATAGAATGATTTTCACAGGGATTTACTTGGGACTGGTAAAGATGTGGAAAAAACTTCCCGGATCTCTGCTCGTATTCACATGAAGACCAACATGCAGAGGCATTCCCCATATGAAACTTGATCCATTCCCTTGAGACACACAACTGATGATCAAAATAAATCACCAACCTAGGTTTCTTGGGAAACTTGACAACTTCTTGGCTCAATTAAAAAGTGATCAGCACCCGCCCGGGACATTACACCAACAACTGGATACGGGGGAAAAAAGACACCATTTTGTATCTTCATCAGTTTTCAGATAATGTTAGTTTTGAACCAACAAAACATCAAATGAAATAAAATAAAATCTGATTTATGCCTCCCAAATTGTCTCTATACCGTGGGATGCCGGACGATCGTTGGTCATGCCATTGGGATCAAATTCACTCCATGGGGAGTGGTTCACTGGGTTAGATTGGTAACTATCGATCAACACCAGATGGTCAGGGATAGATAGATATGAATACTGGAATAGATAGATAGATAGATAGATAGATAGATAGATAGATAGATATGAATACTGGAATAGATAGATAGATAGATAGATAGATAGATAGATAATTGGAAAAGGGATGAGTTGAATGGATAAGTTACTCCTCTTGCCTTTTGTTAGGTAGTGATCACTTGAAAAGTCTGAATTTTCAAAAAGCAAACGTGAAAGCTGCAGGACATAAAACCAAGGGATCAATTTAGCATAAACTTATATTGCAAAATGACCTCCTCCCCATCTAAAAGACTATTATGGATGGAGGGTAAGAAACCTTTTTTTTGTAGACATAATAAAGAGTAAATGTTGAAAATCTCAGCCCTTTAGCTCAGTCGATGTGGTCTGTACGTGTGATACATAGCCAGCCAGACCAACTTGAAGAGTAGAGAAACCTATAGTGACAGTTCTGTTTGAAGAGTTTCCAACAAAAAGGGTAAGTACTGAAACTCTGGTGCTGTGTGGGAAATGTTTTCCTTCACCTGATTATTGTGATAATCTTTTCACTCCAATATATTTATTTTTCTCAATAATAATAATGATGATGAAGATGATGATGCTGATCATCGTCATCATCAGCAGCAGCAGCAGAAGCAGCAGCAGCCTTTTATCGTCCGTCGTTGGATATTGACGTTCCCCAGGATTAGCCAGACCTCTCTATCATGGGCATCTGAGTTTCAACTTAAGTGTCAATTCATCATCGACTTCCATTTCATATTAAAACCAATTTAGGGATAAAATTTTCCAAAAACCCCAAATAAAGTTTTTTTGTGACGTAATAAGGAGTGAATGATCAAATTTTCGGCCCTCTATCTCCATTAGTTCTATCTGTAAGCACTAAACGTAGCCAGCCAACAAGCCAACCAAGTCAAAAACCGAGAAAACCCTTGTTGATAGTGACAGTTTTGTTTGAAGATAATGCTATACTTTGAAGGGTGCCGATGTTCAGGGACCCTAGGGCCGTCTGTGTGAGTATGTTAGGATGCATGTTATGAGTTGTTAACTTTTTTATCTAAATAAGCACCGAGAAATGTATTCACTCTACTTTTCCTTCGTCTAAGCTGATAGAAATCGTCAACCAAAACTGCCAACATAGGTGTCTTGAGTGTTTAAGCTAATCCGTCTAACTGATTGGCTGGCTATGTGTATATGACTTGCAAGTGCAAGCTGTACCAATGAGGCTAGGGGATGAAAATTTGAACATTTACCCCTGATTATATCAAGAAAAAACTTTGTAGTCTTTTCAAAATTCTCCCCTTAAAGAGTAGGCGTTCAATTTGCAATGTAAGTTGATTCTAAATTGGTCCTTTAGTTTGCGTCTGGCAGCATTCATGCTTGTTCGTTTTTGTTTTTGTTTTTTCAATTCGGACTTATTTAATGATCACTGACCAACGAAAGGCAAGTGACATATTCATTGATTACACCTTTTTTCCAATTTTGTAATTGATCATCCCCAGCACGGTACGATGCCCAAAAAACGTTGTTCATGTGGCTGTTTCTATTGAGTTGCAAACCAGACCTGTCGTAATAAACTTTTTATCCCTACACATTAATTTTCCTCATTGTAAAATATACATAAAAAGTATAACAAGACTTTAAAGAGCACCGAAGTTCAGCTTGCCAGGGGCGCCAAGAACCCTTAGGGCCAGCTCTTCGAGAAGGTGACGGAATCGTGGTGGGATGGGAGGAAAGTTTTGCAAAGAAATTCGAAACTCTCTTTATTTGGAGCCGAACCTTAACTACCTACATAAGAGAACAAACTCGCTACCAATACCTTAAGCAAGTCTTGACACATAAAAAGAACAGACGATTTTTTATCAGGCTTCAAGTCTCACTTGTGTTGTTGCTATTCAGCAATTCTGATGGGAGAGCCAACTGTCTCACTAAAGCAGTCAACAGTAACATTCTCTTCCTTTTAACCCCTGAGGGTCGAAAAAAAAAAGATTACCGTCTTCCCCACTCATATTTCCACACACATAGTTGTTGAAGAATTTGCGTGGGATTTGCGGACTTCTTAGTCCCGACTCCCTACTGAGTTCCATCTAAGCTGTGCGCGCGAACACACGCACACGCTTCTCACAATGAGAGCACAAAGGAAATTAAAGCGCGCAAAAAAAGATTAGTTACTTAAAGAATGTAGCTATTAATAATCATCCTACTACTCATTATTACATCGTGATAATAATTCACACATGTAATAATTGCCGATGTGCAGATGTCTACTGACACGCTAAGCAACGCAACGGACGTAGTAAATAGAATTCAATTCATACGATTGACGTTGTAAAATTTCATTCATGTTCTAATGATGTAAAAAATGTTTGATTCAAAAAACAAAAACAAAAAATGATAAAAATCATTTTGTGGTCAACAGAACGGTATCCTCCTATTTGCAATGCAAATCTCGATTATTCATTTATACATAAAAATACGTTTTGTAATCATTTCTCAAATGCTCTCATTTTTGTCAATGCAGGCAAACTAGTAATTTAAAATTATACTTATTGAAAATAGTCAGTAAGCTTAGCAAACTGTTAACTAGTTGGTCAGTTTTTCAAATACCACTTCTATTTCGCTATTGCATCATGTGGAAATAAGAAATACTGTAATTCTCTATGTATTTCCCGCACTTTTTTTTCCAAAATTCCGACTTGAAAGATTCACATGCATCTTATCAACAGAAGCATAATTACGGGACATTTTCTCAGCACTGTTCTTTGGGTGTAGAAGTTCCGTTTGACTGCCACCATTGTCATGATGATGATCGGTAATATAAAAATTTGTGGGCATACTCACAAGATGGTTGTAGTTTACAATGAAATTACTCTTTTAACAACATCTCTATAAATGATAAAAATGTAAGGATTTGTCTAAAATTTGAGGATGAATATTATTTACCACTAAGTGAGGCTTGAGTTAAAATTCACTTTTCCCGACTTGCAGCAAACATTTTGGAGATGCCAATCAGATCAAAGAAAGATCGTACATTTTTCATTCAAAATTGAAGCTCAATCGGGGGGGTTGATTGTCTGTGGTGGCAGTTTATACATGGGGAATTACGGTACTCATTTATTATCAAAGTAGTTCGAAGTACGGAAAAGAAATCTGAGCTGAATATGTTACTTGGTAAAATACGATCATTCTTGTATTATGTTAGAACATGCCAAAATGCCAAGAGAGTTTTATTAGCAGGGAAAAAGAAGCTGTGCCAAAGATAATCTTGAAAAAATTTCAAGTTTATATTTGCATAAGCATTCATTTCGCACAGACTTTTGGAAAAAAGGAAAAAGAATTGCACAACTTGAGGTTTTTGCGCCAATTGACTACTAAGAATTAGAGGAAACTTTGCTTTCTTTTCCCTCTCTACCTATTGCCCCTCTACATACTGACTTCTGAAAAAAAAGGAGAACATTTCTTCATGCACACACACTGACTACTTGATATTAGACGGAACATTACCCCCCCCCCTCCCGTCCTCTGCCTTCTCTATACTGTTCACGAAAAAAAAATAGTGATATGGCGTAACAGCGGTGTAGAAAATGGAGTCGAAGAACTTGGTTCGAAATCCTGGAATTTGAGAATGTGCCTTGGAAAGACACGAATTGATTTATTGCCAGATATGAGGGCAAATGCCTCGTCATTGGCATGACATGATGTCCGAGGAGAGAAAAGAGTAAGTACCTAGGCCATGACAACTTTGTGCCTAGAGGTGTTTTAAATATGAATTTAGATCATTGATCGCTGGTATTTCTGCAAAAGTAGGACATTGCACATCTGAAGACATTGCACATCTGAAGTTTTTTTCCAAGGTCTCAACCGCACACAACACACACTACTCAACATAGACAGGATAACAACAAAATTTCATAGAGAAGTTATCCATTCAATTATGAACTTCTTCACTATCGTACTCTTTTTCATTTCAGCACGCTGTACAAGTAATAATACATTTTAAATTATTGTTATTGTTATAGTTACTTCTTGGTATGCATTTCATTTCTTCATCCTTTTGCAAGCTCACCGTCTGTAAATACAATCAACTTCAGCTAAACACCAAAAAACAGAAGGTAACAACTTTTCATCTCGAAATCAGCAACCACCTACGCTAATATCCGAGACTTAGTTGGGTATGTGTCACGCAACACATATTGCAATGATTGTATCCCCATTTCTCAAACGATCTGTGGGAACCATATCATCGTTTCTATAGGTATAGTGGGGTTTTATAGGGCTGGGTTGCTAGCCCAACACCTAAGATATACTGTTTCGCAGGGCCAATGTACTTCAACTGCCTTGTTATTTGCTCATAGCTGAGGGCCTCAGTGCAAAATGATATGTCCCTATCGGAGTTAAAACCTGTTTCACCGATTCTATTTCCCGTGTAGTTAACCGTTAGGCCACACGCATCCGGTATCCCAATGGCCAATAACCTGATCACTTGACCTCCGTAACCTGATGACCTCAACTCTCCTCCGCAAAGTACTGACCTCGATTCAACCTCTTTTAACTCGTGACCTACTTTCAACTGATGACAAACCTCCATACATCAAAGTCCTTTATCCTAACAACTTGTGACAAACTTTGAAAAGGTTTCCTACGATTGGACGAGATGTTCTTGAAAATGCTTCACAGATTGGTTCATTCGGATTCATTTGGTTTAAACCTGTCAACGAAAAAGTTTACAATTCAATCGCGTCTAATTGTCCATTGATCTGACCACTGAACAGAATTCAACGAAATTTTGTGAAAGCCTGGATAACGGGGTAAGAAAGAGATGGGGAAATTCGTCCACACGGTACATTCAAGAGCTCTCAATGAATTTAAACGATATTTCGTGGACGAATGGTGAAAGGACTGATTAAATCTTGGGGTGGATTCATGCGCAATTCCCCTCCCCTGGAAATGGTGTTGACAGAGGTATGCACTCTCTGGGTGCATTCTAGTTGTTGCTTTGGTTTTATCACGGCGTTTCGGCCGCTGCATCATCCAGCCTTCTTTTGGCGTCTGTCGTATTTGGATTTGCAAATACGATAGACGTAAAATATTTCGACTCTAAAACATTAAAAACTCTTTTCTTCATTCTCAAAGAGATGGCTTAGTAATCACACTTGGGATTTAGAGGAACTCGTGCGTCTCGCAAGTTGGAGATTATCCACAGTCCTCTCACGTGACCTAACACACTGCTATCCAGTCGTTTAGTAATTATAAACTATTAAATACTTTATATTTTACGAATACATGACTGACAAAAGTGTGTATTAAATGAGAAAGGCCTCTGTAATGTTTTAATGAAGACTACTCAAATTGATATAAGAACTTACCATCAAGACCACCATCGTAACCCAACCAGGGATGGGCAGAGAGGGTGCAGGTAAGCGAGTTGGCATGGGTTTACGATTTGAAGGGGCGCCAACTGCAGAGATCTATTTTTTTATTCTGTTCTGTCACTTGTAAGTACATCATACGCGCTACATGCACATTTATATACCCATACATAAATCATATATATATATATATATATATATATATATATATATATATATATATATATATATATATATATATATATATATATATGTGTACTTTAGAGAGTGAGACAGACTCGGGAGTGAAGTTTTTGGTGGTAAGGTTTATTAATCCTTATATGTCAATAGTCCATACATGTTTCGGGATTCTTCCCATCATCAGTCGTGTGAGTGTGTATTAAAATGTACCATGTGGAACCAGAGTCCACTGCCAGGGGCTATGCATTGTGGGTAAGTTTTGTTGTCAGGGCTACTAGAGCCCTCCTGCTGAATGGAAGAATGACCAGCAGGTATCAGGACTTTGGTAAAGCAGCAGCAGTTGGTCTTGGGGAGGGCAGAGTGTGTCAAGGTAGGGGGTAGTGATGTGGAGTTGGATTTTTTGGTATGTTTGGGGTAGTGTAGAAGGAAGGGTGGTGAGGTCAAGGAGCTACATAGGTATCAACCTTGAAAGTTACTGAAGATGTTTACATATAATACAATACTCCACCCAACGAGGTTATCCGTTAGAGGACACAAAAAACAAATAAAAAAAGCGACTGGAATACCCAGAGATGAAACCCTTTTACTGTCCCACAATAACAAACCCAACTGCATACCCCTTATAACAACCTTCAACAACACACTCCCACCCTTAGCACACATCATCAATGATAGATGGAACATTCTCACGATCAAAACAGATCTAAAAGAAACATTCACAGACCCATGTGTTATCTCCTACCGCAGACCCAAAAACATCAGAGACATGATCAGTAGCAATAATATCAACAATAAAGTCGTACACAAAAATACACCTAGAACAATTAAATTCTGCACACTTTGCAACATAAGAAACAGTCTATGTTGCAACCACCTCAAGTACACCAACACATTCACAAGCACCACCACAAAAGAGAGTTACCACATATACCACAATAGCAACTGCCGCAGTAAGAACATTATATACCTTCTAGAGTGCAATAGATGTAAGTTACAGTACATAGGCAAGTCCGAGTGGCAATTTAATATTAGACTCAACAATTATAGACATAGGATTAAGTCAAAAAATAATCGTAGCCCACTTCCCGTAGAACTACACTTTCGCACACCTGACCACAATTTTGCCACTGACGCTAGCTTCACCATCATAGAAAAAATAGAAAAAACTACTCCAATTGACATAACTAAAGTTCTAGAAAAACACGGAGACATGTGGATCAACAAACTTAAAACCTTATACCCTCATGGATTAAATACTAAACTGAACAACCCTCACCACACAGAACCCTAATATACACAACTCCTATCATTAATATGCTCACACCCACATCTAAGACACATTCAATAATGGAAGCTTCAAAGTCACCCAGACCCATAGGAAAAACTTCACCTAAGCCTGTTATAACCCCTGTTCAAATCATTATATATATATATATATATATATATATATATATATATATATATATATATATATATATTCAGGGCTTACTTTATGCGCAGTTTAAAATAGAGCCTACGTTTTCCATCTGGCCTGGGCCTATCCCCAACTCCACCCGGCCTTGACCTCTAGTTGAATCAGTTTAGTCAATTACAACTCGTGTTATAATGCAGGTCATTGAATAAATTACTGCTATTGAAGGACGTTCCTTTTGTCAAACTTCTATCATTGTTGGAGTTGACTTTATTTTTCTAACCTAACAACAATGACATCAAGTTCAGTCTTCCGGTCAAGACTAAAAAATAGAAAACGTCATAGAATGTAAATGATGGATTGAAAGACAGATTTTATCCCTATATCATTGACCAACAAAAGAAAAAAAAGAAAGAAATATTGAAAGGGAGAGGGGAGGGGAAGAAAGAGAGAAAAAGAAAATAGAAAGCTATGGACGCAATTTTACATATGATATCTAGGGGTCCACGTTGTGAGTTGTTATGTTGATCTTTCTCTGTTGTTGATCTCTCTATGTATTCGTATGTTTCTGTTGTTGTTCCAGAGCACATGTCCATGAAAGATTCACAAAAATTCCCATTAGCACAGGTCATAAGCGTTCGAACAAGGGGTTCAGGGGAGGGGCAACTGCCATCGCCCCAAAATTCGGTCAAAACAGTTGAGGAAATTCGGGCAATTAAAAATTTTTGCTACTAAAAAAAAACCAAGAAAGAAACATTTCTCTGAAATTGCATCTTGTATGATTTGTCGATTAAAAAAATGACTTTATGTTTTTGCAGCTAAGAAAGTCCCAAAATGATATTACTGTGTACCGTTGATTGGTTTAAATACTTTTTAGTTCGAAAATTTGTACAATGAATTATCCGGACAAAATAACCCCCCGCCCGATTAGTTCGGATAATTGATGTCCAACAGTTCCTACTCTTGTTCCTAATCTGTGCGAAATTTCGGTCAAATCAAGCCTTCAGCCCCACCCTCACGAAAGAATTCCCATAAGCCCTTGGTTCCACCCGGCAATCTGTAATATTATCCCCCGTGGAGTAGCGCTTGAATTCGTGGTTCCGTCCAGTTCACTACACTTCACCGCAGAACACTTTGAATACTCTGAATGGTTCGTGTCCAGTTACTAAGCTCTCTTCTCGGTCTGATAGGTAGATTGTAGGAAAAAAAGTTTGGAAGTCCTCGGGGGGAAAAGTCAGGGAAAAATAATTATGTACGGTTGTGTGCGACAGGGAAAAGGTCAGAGATTAAAAAAAGGATGAATTCGGTTTCTTGGTTTGAAAAAGTCATGAGAAATCTTTTTTTCAATATAATAAGAGATATTTCAATTTATTTGATTTATAGTGATAAATTGTCAACGCTTTATTGAAATATAACTTATTTCATTAAAGAATATTTCTCTTTTTATCACTATGAATGGAACAAGTTAAAACATTATTTATTTCGTTCATAAAAATTTCTCAAGATTTTTTTTCTTAACAAAAGTTATGACTTTTTGTTCCTACTTCATATTAGTGTACATTATGACTTCCCTCCATGACTTTTTCTCCAAAGATTTTTCTTAGCGTAACTGGCACAGTCATTTATAAAGTGCACACCCTCGATTAGGGGCCCGGGGTAGGGCGTTTTCAAATACCTTCGCCAACATCATTGGTTAGTGTCCACTTACTGAACTCTCTTCTCAGCCAGTTCAAAAAAGAGGTTTTCAGCCCTCTAGCTACAGTGGTGTGGCCTGTACAAGTGATACACACATACATACATAGCAAGTTGGCTGGACCAACTTGAAAACTGAAGAGACCGTCAACAGTTTTGATGAGAGTTCTGGTTAACGGTTTCTAATGGATACAATTTGTTATTACTTTAAATGAATTGAATTGTTGGATTGTTCTCATTTGTCCGCCGTTTTTAACATCGAGTGTGCAAGGGTGCGAAATTTTACAATGAAGACCACCTTCCTTTCATTGTACCGCACGGTTACCTTAATGTACATTAAGACTTTTTTGCTATGACCTTTTTTCCGGTCACCGTTAGTTCACCCAGGTCCGTCTGTCATACATATGTTCTCTCTTATCTTGTTCTGGTTGTGGTAATCAACTACTTACTGTTTCCTAGTCTCTTCTCATCTGCTGTTCGTCTGCCAAATTGTGTATTACACACACACACACACACACACACACACACACACATATATATACATGTGTATGTGTGTGTGTGTGTATATTTTTGTGAGGTGGCTATGCAGGGGGATGAGCTCTAGTTTGAGTTCCTTTTCTTATCTTGATTTATCGTAAGAAAGGACTGGCAATAACAGAGGAAAACCTAGTGGAATTTTACTAACTGTATGTTAATTCAGAGAATAAATTCATTTTTCGGTTTTAGCAGGTGGGATGGACTAATTTGAAAACAAACAAAATTTTAGGAGGAATGAACAAGTATTATTAGCATTGGTGGCGAAAATAGGAAAATCGTTTCTTCCTTCATGAGAGCCTGGTGTTGCTTTTACAAGACTTTGGTTCCGGACGTTGACTTGGCGTTTCAGACGAATTAAGAATTTGTGATTTCTGATTTGGCCGAAGCACTGCAGTACTTCAGACCCCCCCCCCCCAACAATGTTGTTGGTATCTTCCATTCGTACCCTAATCAAATTGACGTTATTCTTGTGAGGTGTTCGCGGATGGGGGGTCGAATTTGAGTTCTTATTACAATCTCAATTTATCGTAAAAGAAGGACCGTATCCGACTGAAATAATTATAAATTCGTTATACATACATATATATATATATATATATATATATATATATATATATATATATATATATATATACGGGGTGTATTGTGGATGTGAAGTGATCAGAGGGAATGTAAATGAAAATGACAATTGGAAGGTGGAGAGAAAAACTCAATTTTTTATCATTATGCTGGCGTATTTCGATACCATCTTTTTCAGAGAAAAAATGATTACGCAGTTCACAGAAAAAAATTGCTGTTTTCATATTTGATGCTGAAGAAGAGAACGGGAATATTTCTGTCTTTGGTTGTTTTGAAGAAGCAGGAGGGAGATGTTTGTATCTGTGTATATATATATATGTGTGTGTGTGTGTGTGTGTGGGTGTGTGTGTGTGTGTGTGTGTGTGTGTGTGTGTGTGTGTGTGTGTGTGTGTGTGTGTGTGAGTTTGTCCCTGTTTATCTATCTCTGTTGATAACTATCCATGTCAGTATTTTTCGTATCTCAGCCTTTTTATTCAAGTCAGGGGGCCCAACGTTTATCGTACCGCGGACCGGTTTGATATTGACAACATTCTTGCTGGCTGATTGACGGTGGGACGAGAGAGAAATCACGACCGGAATCCCGGTTATAAGTCAACTAGAAGTCATCTATAAACTCAATTTTGTCTGTAAGAGGGAATGCTTAACAAATCTGATATCACCATACAAGGAAATAAATTTGCTTTTATCTTACTGAGAAACATCACCAAATTATATCATTTCCTTGCAACCTGATCGGACATGATTTGCGTCCCGGTATCGGTTCACAGCCCAGGGGATGGGGACTTCTTATTGAAATGGGCTGAGATATTAACTCAGTTCGCGTCAATTTGTTGCAAGTTTAGACTAGTCTGGAACAAGGCCTTAGGTGCGGGACACCCAGTGGCGATCAAACTCACTTCTTCGTAGTAATGGTCTGTAAGACCAGCTCGTTAACCATTACCCCACGGTGAGGCCCCCATATATTTACAAAACTATGCCCTGGCACAAGTCCACAAACGGAGGACACCCAATAAGACACAAATTCACAAGAGTAATGGTTATTGGCACCCTTGTTTTGTTTTTGTTTTTTATTTCCGTGTAACCTGTATGATATCTTCAGAAGCATGGTGGGGGATCTATAAGTTATGGAGCTTCTTTGCTGCCTCTGGTATTTCGGGGGGGGGGGGCTTGACTTTATCCAAAGAAACATGAAATCAAAGGATCACTAGGGGATTCCAATCAAAATATGTTACCCAGTCTAAGAAAACTCGATTTGGTCTACGAATCATCGGCGCTCCAGAATAATACTCATTTGAAGCACATATTTAAAAACATATAAGAATGATTGAGAAATGAAAACTTGACTTACAATACACTATTGGAATGAAGCAAACATTTGAGAGCTTAAACCAATTGCAAATCAAGAGCGGGAGAAACTGCAAGCTGACAAGTACAAGAAGCTTAGAGAGGACCGCAACAAAGATTTGCAGCCACTGGTGCCAAAGGTGGGAGTGACAAATTATCAAGGCCAATATCTGTCCTGGTTATATCTTCAATTTTTTCTTTGCAATCACCACGCGTAAAATGAAAGATAAGGATTTTTTGCTGGGTTACTTCGGACTTTAAACTAAAATATTCCGATGATGAAAATCTGGTGGGTTCCAATTTATTTATGAAGATATATTCAAGGGTGCCAATAATCCTGAGCAGCGCTGTATCTCAATCTGTTCATATCTATCTATCTATCTATCTATCTATCTATCTATCTCAGTCTGTTCATATCTATCTCAGTCTGTTCATATATATCTATCTCTGTTCACATCTATCTATCTTTCTATCCATGTTCATATCTACCAATCTCAGTCTGTTCATGTATATCTCACTCTCTATCTATGAACTATCTACCTATGTTTATATCTATCTCAGTCTATTCATATCTATCTTCATGCCTAGACATCTATCTTAATCTCTTATATATATATATATATATATATATATATATATATATATATATATATATATATATATATATATATATATAACCGCTTGGTGGCCCTGGTTGGATATCAAGTCTATAGCCACATTGGAGAGTCGTAATACGACGAAACAGCTGTCAGTGGATAACGTTATTATTAATTATTACTTATGCTCCTCCATTCAGGGGTTGAGCACTCTTAGGTAGGGCACTCGTCTGCAAAAAGCAAGTATGCAACGCTCTTCTAATTATTGAATTGAGCACTCTGGTAGATGGCGGATTTTGCGTAAAAAAGATATTCCTAAATTTGGTTGTACACACCGCTCAGTTCTGTGTAGGGCCGGGGTAGAAGGTTGGACTCCGAATCTGGTTTCAATCCTGTTTGTTGTACTGGGAGGATATCGAATCTATAACCACATTGAAGAACCGTTATACGACGTAATGCTCCCTGTGGATGACATTATCATTAATTATATATATATATATATATATATATATATATATATATATATATATGTTTATGTTTATCTCAACCCATCTCCCTCTTACTTCATCTATCTCAGTTCGATCGGCGTCATCTTCAACGTCATATCTATTTTTATACAATACACAAAATGTATGAACGAATCTATCAGGTTTACACCTTTCTTAGTGTCTCAACACTCGACAAAGTCACGATGGATAAAAAAAATAAATGAATAAGGGTGACGGGTAGTGGTGATGGGGAGATAGGGGTGAAGCTACCCGGCGACACGCCACCTGACCTCCTTGTAATAAACACGTGAATAAAATTGTGAACTGACGTTTTTTTTTTGTTGTTGTTTTTTTTTTCCCTTCCTCTTCGAGACAGCTACACTAGTCATTGTTTTCCAAGGCCGACTTGATAGAGCGTCACTGATATCACTGAAAGGAAGAAAGAAAAACAATTTCAAATGCATTTCTTTCGGAAATTCAGATTCGTTTTTTCTCTCCATTCGAAGACAATGGATTACTATTCATCTTCTATTCAATTTTTCTCATTGTTTTTTTTTTCTTCATTGCAACTCAATTCAAGCCGTTAAGCTACGCCAGTGACTAAAAAGAGTTGATCCGAAATATAGGACGATCAATGTTGTTCATCCTGTAGAGCAGAGTTGAAAAAAAAAAAATAACAAAACAAAAAACAGAGAGTGTGATGAAGGTTGGGTGGCTTGACAGTCCGGTGTTTGAGCACTCTGTCCTCCGTCCAGTGCCACCTTGAGCCGGACGTCAATTTGTCCGCCTTCTTAGGTCCTGACTGAAAAAAACAACCTTCATATGAATTACATTGGAAGCTGTGCCACTTAACAAGCTCACGGACCCTAGTGATATGTGGAAATGGCTACCCTTGATGAAAGTAAATAGTAATCAAAACGACTTCATCTTTTAATAAATAAAAAAACGAATAAATAATCAATTGATTAATTAACGAAGAAGTGAGAACTCCATCATCACGACACACAAAATGTTAATAGTTGACCTTCATGTACCTCCGGCTTTTGGTATACATGCTGTACGTACAAATGTTTCCAGAATAGTTCTTTCCAGAAAGATTCACTGAGGAGTGGTCGCTGCGTGGAGATCTTTTTTTTTTCTTAGAATTACAAGATAGATACGATACGATCTATACTTACCTATTCCAGGATCAGTCTCGTGTCATAAAAAAATACGATGTCCAGTCTCACGGGGGTCAGTACTAAGAGGGGAAGGATCGCCCTGCCGCCTTCGTGACTCTGTACGCCGGACTGGACATTTTTTTTTTGTTCTTGGCCACAAGGTACGCGTATTGGCCACCCACGTTAAACTCGACCTTGAATCACATTGTACCACCCTCGTGGGAAGGTGGATAATACACCTACGATATAATCTAAAGCTTTAAAAACTCCGGCGCTTGTAAGACGAGTAATTACTTATAGACTACTATAGTGTCCGTCAAAAATCATGGGGATCTTTTTTAATGTTATTCATGGATACATTGATATTTTGAAATATTTTCATTTTAGAATATCGTTTTCAGTCACAAAAGTCTCACTTCCTTCCTCTCTTTAATCAGCTTTAGAGAGATGAAGAGAGTAAAGCTTATGTTTTCCTGGAAACATCACGTATACACATAGCTACAGCAGTCAACCACAGTTTAGCTGCTGGCCACATTAGGTTACAGAAGTCTTTTTTCTGTCTGTCTGTCTGTCTCTTTTTAGTCAGCTTTAAAAGATGAAGAGGGTTGAACCTATGTTTCCCTGCCAAACTTACACACTGAAACAGAAAACTAACGTACAGACGTAGTACAGCAATCAGTCACAGATTAACTGCTGGTTATATTCATTAACTTCGAGGGGAATAAAACTTATGTTATCTTGACAAATTTACATATAGACCCAGGAAACTTACACACAAATATGGGTGCAGCAGTGTCACACTTTAGCAGCTGGCCACACAGTCACATAAGACTTCCTCTCTTTAAAAAGAGGAAGGGAATAAATCTTATCTTCATCATGACATGAACAGACAAACAAAATTACATATAAACTACGGTCTTTATATGTATAGATTTCCGGTAGCTTCATTTAAAACCCATACCAACGTTAATTCATTTTTGTTAGAAGACATCTTCGGAGAAAGTATTCTAAACGTTCAAGTTTAAGATATTTTCTGTTTATACCTTTTCCCGTGCAAAAGAAATACGACCAAATTTTGAAATACGCCAAGCAAATTAAAAACTACAGCAAATAAATAGAGCATCGAGATTTACGAACACGCCTTGTTTGTTTGGGTTTTTTTTTTTAATATGCCGAGGGGAATTAGAAAGACAAGCGAACTGAATCGTGATGTGGATTTTTTATTTGCTTACCGTATTTTAAAATTTGGTTGCCTTATTTTTTGATTTAATGGCTGTAATTTTCTAATATGCTTTGTGTATTTTAGCATTTGATCGCCGTATTTTTAATTGCTCGGGAAAAGGTATAGTTTGATCAAGAGAAAGTAGGGAGTTTAGATCAACACGTAGATATCTATTTACACATCTTAACAGAGTTCAAGATCATAACCGTGGGGCACTTAGAAAGGATCGAATTCCCTAATGATGATCTGCACGATTAGTATGCTTGGTACAAATTAAGTAGCGTGGTCCCTCCCATAGTGCCAGTAGTGGTATTTTATTATGTAAAGTGTATTCTACTGTTGCCCTCATCTTGGTTCATTTCTTAAACACAACGTTTCGGCCGCTGTACCTCACGACCGTCTTCAGGTAATAACTGGGAATTCTTCCGACCAATGAGACGAGGGGAGGGGCGTCTTGGTGATCAACTCGAATGTGCTCATTCCAATGTCTGATTTTAGGTGGAGTTAATTTCTAGGCGCCAAACAATGTTGTTAATCATAATTTGACTATCTGTCGTCAAAGTTGAAATTCAACTGCTGTAAGAGGAGGGTCCAGTTCCTGGTTTTGAATCCCTCTCGTAGACTGGTTGCCTTTCCAAGGCTATAAATTCCAGACTGCCCCGGTATTTACCGATGGCTGGCGAAAGGGGTGGATTCATGTCTTTACGAAGATCATCAGTGCGAGTGAACGAATACAACCTTGACCAGTGGGATCTCTAGCAAAAGAATACTTTGTATTATGACTCTGAACAATAAAACGAAGAGTACTTTATTGATATTTCACTGACTAAGGAGAATTACTTTCTTTCAAGGCTTCGTTTCTCTATTCCGCTCAAACGACGAGGGGGTCAAGTCGTAAATAAGAATTGCCTCCCGAGACTACAGGCCATATCAAGTTCCAAGACATTTACTAACCCCAATGGCCCTCTGCTAGACGCGGCTAAGATTCGGGGTATTTCTTCGAAGCGGTCAACTGATTTTTGGTGAATCACTACTTTCTGATCGATATTCTGCGGCGCGTTGTAAGTATTTCCAAGTTAGGACATCGTTTATTCCACCTTCGACTCAGTTAGGATTTTTCATTCTTGTGCAAGTTTAGTAGACACTTCGAAAAGAAACCTAAAACCACTCATCAATTCATATATATATATATATATATATATATATATATATATATACATATATGGAAACTTTGCACTTTTATGTTTTCAAGGTGTTGTTGGATCGGTGGCAGGTTCGATCCCAGCAGCAGCCCCATTTTCTTTAATTCGTTTATTCTAGTGACGTTGTGTACGTCAAATGATACATTCACCGTGTAATGACAGGAGATCATTACAAATTGAGTGACTGTTTCAGTATCATATAATGCAATTTGTATTTTTATACATATAAGTATATACAAATTTATATATAAGTATAAATGCCTAATTTTCATGGAACAAAAATCTCGTTTTTACACCGTGAATATGTCAGTCGGCCGAGACAGCGTAAATACAATAAGCAATTAAAGAAATGGCCTGCTGCAAGATTTGAACCTACGTCTAATAAGAAGCCGCCTTAACGCAATGCCAGTCGAGCTAAACAGCCGGCTAAGATAGTAAGAGCGGTGTTGTGTATAGATGGCTTCCTGGAGAATGCAGGTTTGATTCCTGCAGGTGGCCATTTTCTTGATTGTTAATTGTACGCTGCGTTGTCTGGCCCAACTGACATGTTTAGCGCGTAAAAATGGGATATCGGTTCAAAAATTTTCTAATAAAAGAAATGCATTTATAATTATTATGTTAGATTATATATCCATATCGTTATGATATAAATCTCAGTCTGTGTGTGTGTGTGTGTCTCTCTCTCTCTCTCTCCACACACACACACACACATATATATACATACATGCATATATATATATATATATATATATATGCACATGTAACATACTTAAAATAGATTTTTGAAGTAGTTAGAGAAGGTAAGAGAACCGAGCCATTGAGGAGTCTCTTTATGACGAGGTATTTCTCTTACAATAATGACCAAGGAAATCGCAACTGTTATGAGAAACGACGAGATTATCAGCCAGTGTATAATCTCTGGATCTCTGCACGGAGTGGAAATTCATATTACCGCATAGAATGGAATTATTAGTGCTGTCATTAAACTCCTTATCGAATCTTACTGTTTACACCAGATAAGAATAACATAACGATATATATATATATATATATATATATATATATATATATATATATTAGTAAGCCCATCCAGCATAATTAAATTTGTTCACCAGGCCATCATACGTACACGATATCGAGGCAGCAGTTTTCATTTATGTCAATAAAAAAAACATACAAATTTTGTCCAATCACATTTTTTTAAATAATTTCCTCTTGTTTACAGACACACACACATATATATAAATGTATATATAGTTTCCATAGGCTAATCCTATATTTTATATTAGAAATGTTTACAGTCCAGATGTTCCCTTCAAGGCAAAAACCGAAGGAGAATGTTTGGCTTTTACGTGACATTTGCGAAACCCCCTATTCCTTCAGCTCCATTTCCGAACATTGTCGGTGTGTTGGTATGTGTGTGTGTATTTTATACGCATACATATATATGCACGAGTCTGTATGTAATACTATATAATGTATATTCAGTTATTGTATATGGGCACTTTCGAAGAATCCAACAATTTCCGTTCTGACATATCGGAAGTGTCCGGCAATTTCCGATGCAGTACAGCAGAAAGTTCCAACAACATCCGTTTCAATGTACCGGAAGTATCATACCATAATACGTACAACTAATACCTATCAACAAGTTTACTCTAATAAAGACTCAGGGCATTTCGCTTCCAAAACGGTCATTTCTGTGAGATTCCTTTCAGCACACTTTTAAAAAAATGTTACAGATTTTTGATTTTCGTACATAACTTTTCAATGTTCAATTTTGTTTCAATGTTTTCTTGATTTTGTATTTTTCAATCTTTGGTCAAAATTCTGTCAATTTTGAAGCTAACGATGTCGAAATTAACCTTTTGCAATATATTGGATACTTTTTTGCGCACATCACATGCGCATGCGTGCATGTGTGCGTGTTTCTATTTTCGACTTTGACATGAAAGGAAAATGTCATCATACAAAACAGGCAAAAATTCAAATCAACTAGAAATACTATTCAAGATCTGTAGAAAATTAGTATTGTCTGCAAGCGGAAACCAGCGCATTTCTTTATCTTGAACTATCGAACAAAATTTTTTGATCGTAATGTTGAGTAAACTTAATTATCGAACACATCGCACCCATACTTTATTGACATGTAGACCTTTTTAGCTTCAATTTAAAAAAGTTGAACCTTGGTTTTAAAAAAAAGCTGAACCTCAAATTGAGAATTGAACTTCAATTTATAAAAGTTGAACTTCAGTTTCAAAAAAGTTGAACCTCAATTTAAAAGATAAATTTTTAAGTAAAACTCAGTGCTTCTTCAAGTGGGCGATATTGTATAAAGCTTCGGGTAACGAACAAAACATAGCGTGAACTCACAGAGCGCGTTCCTGTTTGCTGTACGATCAATCAAAAGCAACACAACGTCATGATCTCCAATATTGAACATCATGGTCGGATGATTAAGATTACGATTTTGAAGACCGACTTATATTGTGAGATATAGAGATAATCGTTCCAGTTTGTTGGTTTAAATGTTATGTACGTTCTCTGAATCATCGTAGTGTCTGATGATAAATATCAACAGCATTGATTCAGGCGATGATGAGTCGATTAATAATAGATGATCAAAGAGAGAAGTCAAGTAACTTGACTTCATTAAAGTGAAATTCAATTTTTATCATTTTGAAGTTCAACGAGTAATGATGCCATAATCAACATCCTCGACCACCAAGAGAGTACCAGAATTCAGGGTTGAGGACACAGAAAATTCAATATCTCCAGAAGTACACATTAAATAACAACAAATGATATCTTAAAATGTTATCATTAGAGTACTCTATAAATCAAAATAGCACTTATGCAAATTGATAGGCCAATTAAGTCACCAGGGGTCAAAAGGTCGTGGAAATTACCTAGGTGAAAATTTCGCCTCTCATGGAAAAATCCACTTAGGCCGGAAATTTAAATGTTTTTACTACTGATGCATAGAATAATTAGAAAACATACCTCAAAAGATATTTATATCGATTTAGGACATGTTCTTTGCGAAATTCTGCACAATTCATTCTTGGGAAAATGGTGCAGTTTTTACTGCTCTAAATGTAATAAGTTCACATTGTACGGAATAAAAGCATTAATGTTATCAATTCAAGCAACCATTATCATAGTTATTTTCTAGGGTTTCTGATTATGAGTGAAGTTAACCCTAAAAGTTTTTTTTTTGGGGGGGGGGTTGTAAAATAGGTCGCCAGAGGTCAAAAGTAAGATTCAGCTGAAAATAACAGGTCTGGTTAGCTATTCAATAGAAACTGTCATGTGACCAACGTCTTTTGGCAACATGCCGTGTATGGGGTGATCAATTGAAAATTAGAAAAAATGTCTGTCAAATGAATACATTAATTCTCTCACCTTTTGTTGGACAGTGATCGTTAAAATGAAGTCTAATAAAAAAACAAACAAAAAAAAACAAGTGTGAATGCTGGTGGACAAAAACTAGGGGATCAATTTGATACAAACATACATTGCAAACTGAACCCTACACAAAAAAATCTAAAATTAAAAACACGTGATACTTATATACGTACATGCATACATACATGACCAACTTGAGAACTGAAGAAACCTACATTGTGACAGTTTTGGTTTACGGTTTATAAAAGCTGCTTTGGAAAATTGAACGTGGATGTTTATTTCTACAATAAGAGTTTGGCCGAATCGAATGAGCGATCTGTGGAGAACCAAATTATGTATATCATCTATAAGCAATACCAAAATCACTCGTGATTTTTTTTTTGCTTGTTTTCTTTAACTGGGAGAAGATGACTCGCTAAAAGCTTTTTGAGAGGTTTAACCAGGAAATGAGACTCCGAAGATGTTCTGATGTTATAAATACATCAAAGGTGATTCATTTGGACTTTTTCAACGTATAAAAAAATATTTCACAAATCTCTCTCTTTCTCTCAACCCTTCTCTCACTCTCTCTGTCTCTCCCTGTATATGAATATATAAATGCATACATGGATAGATTTGTGAGTGTGTTTATAATAAAATATATGATATACACACATACACACATACATATATATCAAAGGAATTATATGCACAGCAAATTTATTTATAAAAAAAAAAACATTTAAAAATGTATCTCAATTTCCTTCCGCTCCTACTAAACAACCAAGCACCATAGAAATATCTCCATTTCTTTCCTCGGCCTCAAATATATAACCAGCAAAACTTTCTGCGAACCTCTGCAAGTTTTCCTCTGAAAAAAGATGGCTAGCACCCGTCGAAATGCTTCGAAACAAGCCTACTGAATGATGAAAAAAAGTGAGAGTGAGATTGTGTATCTGCATGACTCTCAATGACCGAGCAAGTAGTTTTTTTCACGTCTCGTGCAGGTCATCAGGTCTGTCAGCCGTCCTTACAATCCAACTCTGGTTTCCTCACGGCTCCGGGCTTCACTCCAAGGTTAAAGTCAACGTTAGAAGGGAGATTTCAGACTGTGGACGAGATTACAGAGGATGCGACGAGGCTGCTAAGGCGATCCCGAAAGTGGGATGGTGCTGGGATATTTGAGTGAGTTCCCAAGAAGAGTAATTAGGAGTGGAGCTGTGGTTTCATTGCCCTATGTAGGCTATTTTTCCGTTGATATCGAATGGCTGGATACCTTCCAGACATACCTCATATATATAAGTATACGTCCGTACGTATAGTGGACTAATCACCAAAAATTAGTTGTAAGCAAGCTAGTCTCATATGTTATTACTACTGTTGATGAATTCGTTCTTCATCGAGTATTCAGCACTTTCCACCTAAGCTAAGTTTAATAAATATCTTTATATATGTGTGTGTGTGACATAACACTCAATTGTGCAGATCGTTGGGCTGATCTCGCACAGACCCCACCGATTCGATACCCGAAGAGACATGGAAAACCCTTCTGGATCACCGTCCGCTGAGGACAAGCTGTGTATATACATGTATATAAGGATACTTTATTTGATGATTAAAAGTGTTAATTAAACAACTGGTGAAAATTTGATGGTATACGACATGGAAATTAGCTTGAAGGTTTGTGAAAAAAATTATCGAATTCTTCAGTTGAATATGTTGGTAGAGAATCAACTCGGAGAAGTTGGTGCGTGTGGTTAGCATTCTTAGGGATGATATCATAAGTTGGTTTGCATGCAGTCTGAGATTAAATCCGATACAATGGATTTAATATTTGCTTGGGTGAACATTCAGAAGTAATAACACGAACAGCAAGTCACGTTTGTTGTTATACTTACTGATCCCTCACCGTTAGATACGTTTTTTTAGGTAATTCACGTAAATAAGCCGTTTTACAAAATAGATATGAAATATAAAATTATATCAATATACTATACACATAATACCCTATATAAACTGACAAACTAAATGTATTACAAAAGCTATGTAGTAAGAAAGGGAGGTGGTATTTGACCAACACTGCCAGGGTTCCATGTTAATACAACTGTTTTGTCTTTAAAATCCCCGAAACGGTTACATGATAAACAACTGATGATCCCAACAAGAGAAAATTTATACATTGTACCATAATAACAAATTATATATAAAACAGGGAAAAAAACAAAGAAAATTTCATGAATTGAATTGACAGATGTTAGGAAATGAAAGACTGGAGTGACACGAAGAAAATTTTCAATTTTTTTATAATGTTTGGTGTATATATCTGTAGAGCTTTCCAGAATACATATATATATATATATATATATATATATATATATATATATATATATATATGTGTGTGTGTGTGTGTGTGTGTGTGTGGAGTATTTATACTTATACTGTCTAATTTTTCTTATCAGTGAATTATTCAAATTGAGAAGCCAAGCAATTAGAAGCAAAATGACTGTTAGTTCAAATACTTTTGGAATGTACTTACTTGAAAAAAATCTGGATAACTTACTGACAATAACAATATGATAAAATAAGAATGCCCAATAAAATAATCGATTATCTGGAGTAACCAAACCCCAAATCTTTGACAAAAACAACCTATCTAATTGACAATAGGTTTTAGGCACCGCCGTCTTAACTTTTTCTTCCCTTTTTTGGGGTTGATATTTCATTCAAGACAAAGAAAATAACATGATATGTTGTTGTCTGCAGGGCCGGCCTCAGAGTTCCAGGTGTCCTGGACAAGCTTAACCTGGGCGCCATTTTTAAAGAATCCACACGTATAATAATTAACGATGTGCATGTATCGTCTGTCACTCCGACGTCAGCAATGACGTCTGGTGACGTAATTTAGTACAGGTAGACTTTTATGATGCGTTGAACCTGATAAATTGTACTTGATTTTACCTATAGGTTAGTTTAGTCGTCGGGCAATACTGAACTTGAGGGAAATGCTGTGAACATAATTTTTTTATATTTTATAAGTACAATGCAATGGCAAAATTACTTAATCTTTACTATAATGTTCTGACGGTGAGTGGTAAACTAGTTGTATTATATCATTTATTCATCTCCGGTCATGAAAATTTCCTTTGTCAATTGTTTCTTTTACTTTTCCCACAATAGAAAGCTGGTCTGTATGTCTGGCTATATATATATATATATATATATATATATATATATATATATAGATAGATAGATAGATAGATAGATAGATAGATAGATATAGACAGAGACAGAGACAGAGAGAAAGATAATATGGCACTCCAAAAGTGTTAGTCAAACACCATCAACCTTTCAACTATGATTTTAATATATAACATATCATACGTGTAGTCCCTTCAGCCTCTGGGTCTGAAGCGAGGGTTTCGATCCTACCACATTGTACTGGATGGGATAATGGATAGTCTATAGCCACACTGAAGAGTTGTAATACAACGAAACAGCTGTCTGTGGATGACATAATTATTAATTATTACATATATATATATATATATATATATATATTGGGAGTATATATATATATATATAGTGATCTATTCATTGATAATCCCTTTTTCCAATTGTTTAATTGATCACCCCAATACAGCATGCCGATAGTTTCTATTGAGTGACTAATCATGATTGATTCTTATTCTATCTATTTTATTCATTTTTTCCATTTGTATTAGGAAAGTCCTACTGTCCCCCGAAACATGACGATGCCCCGGTACTCGGCGTCCTTGGCAACTGACTGTATTGCCCGTGTGTAGTGCCGGCTTTGGTTGTCTGTACATTTTACTAAATCTACAATCAGCATCAACACACAAGTTGCTTGCCAGCGGCTGAAGATTCCGACCAAAAAGCCAATTGATTTGCTCTCGTCATTTGTATGGCTTACGTAGCAAGTTTGGACATCTAACGATGAATCACTTTAAGCTGACCAACGAGCACAACATCGAAGAACAAAAAAAAACATTCTTCCCAAAAGGAGAGGTTTATAACAAATGCATCCTCCCGACTGTCACCTATGGAGCTAAAGTATGGAACCTAACCAAAAGATTGGCTCTCAAAACATGCCCCAGGCTGAGGGCCATGCTTGGTGTCACATGGAAGGATCAAAGTTTCTCAGAAAAAAAAAGAAAAAAAAACAGGTGCTAGAGTCTATTGAAAAAAAACAAACTCAAATGGCAACGGGTAGGCCACGTTGCAAGAGTGTCAGACAACTACCGGACATCACGACAACGTTGATTCCCAGAGTTCATATGTGAAACCGTGACCAACAGTAAATAAGAGATATTGGTGCCACGACGCCTGCGATAGAGATATGTGGCGATTCTTGGGGGAAGTCGATGTCCAAACGGTCGTTAAAAGAATGATAATGATGATGATGATGATGATGATGATGATGATGATGATGATGATGATGATGATGATGTTTTATTATTTCGGAGCCTCCAGGAGAAGCTTATAAACACATCAAAGAACTCTTTCAATTGATCTTTTCAATGGCAAAATGATAATTGTATTTTCATTGTGTCTTTGAATCATAACTGCTACAACTAATTGAATTGTGGGGGGATATTTTTGATTAAACGGAAATATCAAGTATTATCAATACATGTCTGGTTAGTCACTCAATAGAAACCGTCGCCTGAACAACGTCCATTGGCTGCATGTCATGCTGAGGGTGATCAATTAAAAAAATTAGAAAAAAAAGGGATGAATAATGGATAAGTTACTTCTCCTGCCTTTCGTTGGGCTGTGATCACTAAAAAAAAGTCGAAATTTTCAAAGAGCAAACGTGAATGCTGCTGGACACAAACTAAGAGATCCATTTGACATAAACTTACACTGTAAATTGAACCTCCACTAAAAACTTAGTAACTTAGAAGGTAAAAGAGCTTGGGCATAAATCTTACTTTCCACCGGCATCGCAGGATGTGAGTTCGAGCCCAACCGAAAGGCTAGTCTTTATCGTTCGACTCGCATTGTTTATGTATAATACAAGTAAAGCTACGATAAAAAGCAACTGAAAAATGAAGATTAACATCAATAGTATGATAAAATCCAATAATATAGACAAATATGGTTGGTCGCATGCCGTGTTTGGGATGACCAATTAGTAAAATGGGAAAAGGAGTGGTCAATGAATAAGTTGTATCACTCACCTTTTGTTGCACAGTAATCGGTAAGAAGTCTGAAAGTTAAAAAATCAACGAGTGGGTACAAACTAGTGACCAATTTAGCATAAACTCAACAGTCCAAAGTGACCCCCACTAAAATTCTATTTGGGGGTGAACAAAAACGAAGTTTTTCGTTGTCATTTTAAGGAGTAAATGTTGAAATTTCGGCCATCTAGATTCATTGGTGCAGCCTTTACGACAACCAGCTGTACCAACTTTAAAACTGAGAGAAACCTATGTTGACAGTTTTGGTCGAAGTTTTAGTAGATGGTTTCTAATATGGCTTTGAGCTGTAAAACACCCATATCTAATTATGGACAAAAGTTTACTGGATGTATAAACAAAGAGAGAAAGAAAAAAACAAACGAACAAAGGATGAAAGAAAGGAAAGAAAAAAGGAGAAAGAAAGAGAGAAAGAATATGCTTACGTAACTACAGAGTACGCATGGAATCCCAGAGTTCCTCAAAATCACAAAGACCTTTTCTTTGCATCATGGTGGTTGATTACTAAAACACAAAGTGTTTGCAAAAGCCGCGAAGGGGTTGGAAAACATTCATATCTTTTTAATTGTAATGATTTATTTAAAATTGTTTTCAACTAATGAAATATCTAAAACTGGGAAATACAATTAACGAGTCTCGGAATAATTGTTTCTTTCAAATGTCCGCCATTTTCAGCTTCACCAATTTTTTTACTTATTCAATGAGATTCTGCATAACATTTTGAAGGATATGTGGTAGTAGGTCACTTGTGTCTTCTCGAATATCAATCTTTAGCTCCTGGACAGTCCTTGGTTGTTAATATAGACCTTATCTTTCAAATGATCCCAAAGAAAAAAGTCGGGAAGGGTTAAAATAGACAAATCACTGACTCTGACGGCAGTGTCTGCAAAGGGAGAAAAAAAGTCTGAGACATCATAGAATACATTAGAAAACTCAAATGGCAATGGGCTGGTCATGTTGCAAGAATAGCTGACAACCACTGGACATCACGACTCACAACATGGATCCCCAGAGATCATATGCAGAACAGAAGCCGGCAGAATATGATATAGCGAGACGAACTGGACAAGGTCAGGCAGTATCGGCTCCACGATATCCATGATAGAGAGGCTTGGTTCTATGTCTCTTCTTAAACATTGGCAAAGCTCAACCAAATTTTGCATGCATATTCAATGGACCTAGAGGAATATTTTAAAATGATTAGTTTTGAGAAAAATATCTATAAGGGGTTTGGCTCTATTTACAACATATCTGTAATGCTAAAATAAACCTCAACTTTCTGTTCAAAATACATGTATACAAACTTGCTGAAAACCGTCCGATTGGGCAGGTTTCAGTTAGTTGTTATATAAAATCGTTACTGAGGAAGTGACTCGACATCGAGCTTGAGTGCCACTAAAGGCAGCCTTTATGCTAGTAGGGAGAAGAGTATCTATTTTGACTATCGTGACTTCCCTATATACCAAGACCAATGCATGGTGTTTATTTAAACGACGTTTAGTCTTAATGCCACGGTCGTGTTGGTTGACAGTTTGGACACCTTTCTACCTGAACGTGCGATGTGGATATTTAAAGCGACTGATGCAATCGGAGGTTCAAGTTATTTTCAAGAATGACAAATCAGCCATTTTTCGGTCAGATCTAGCCGATTTTCCCTCTATTTAGTCGATAGAGATAGCAGATAGCAGAAAATTATGGCCAATCGAAAAAAAGATTAGCCAATTCCATTTTATTTCATGGCTCACTCGAAACATATATCCAATCATTTTTGGCCTTAAAGCTGAAGATGGGAAAATTAAGCAGATCCTCTACGAATTATAATATGTTTATCAAAAGTAGATACACAATTTTTATAGATTTTTGTTCTTGAATTCTACTGTAATAGTTTCATCTGGTAATTGGGCTTTAAATGAGTATAACACATTTCTAGCTATAAAATTAGCCTTAAGTAGAAAATGTTTAGCCGATTTTAGCCAATTTTCGAGGTAGTTTTAGCCGGAAAAATTCAATTTGAGTTGGCAACTCTGGTTGCTTAAACAGGATGTGATGTTAAACCTTGGTCTTATGGATGTACAATATGATAGTTCATAACAGCATACAAAGGCTCCAAATAGTCATGAAAAGGCTCCAAAAAGTATGCAACTTATTGATATTAATGCAATGCTGAACTTGAAAGTCATTAATTTGTTTCTTTTCCAGAATATTCCGTATTATAAATTCATTCAAGTATAACGGAAATAGTGCATTGGACGTACCAAAATGTTGTCCGAATTTCATTTTGAGACGCATCCAGAGATTCAGGTATTTGGTATTCAGGGTGTATAATAACATTTTGTGGGGCAAGATCGCTGAAAAAAGTTCGAATTTTAAAAACAAGCGTGAACACCGCTGGACACATAATAAGGGACCAATTTAGCATACACTGACATTGTAAATTCAGACCCCTATTAAAAATGTATCAGTAGGGTATTTTTTTTTTTTTCAAAACATAATAAGGAGTAAATGTTTAAATTTTCAGTCCTTTAGTTCCTTTGATGCGGTCAGTACACGATCCAGATACATTGCAAGCTAGGTAGAATCACTCAAGAACTGAAGAAACTTATGTTGACGGTTTCTATTGAAATAAAAGCATTGTCAGAGCCCAACTGATTTTTTTCATCAAAATCCTAATGGGTTGACTTTATTTTCTTCACCTAACAATAATGACATGTTCAGACTTCCGGTTAAGAAAGAGAAAAATTGAAAATGATAGATGGAGAGAAGGAGAAGAAGAGAGGCAGATTCTGTTGCTGTGTCATCAATGAACAAAAGAAAGAAAGAAAGGAGGAAAGAAAGAAATAATGAAAGCGAAAAAGAGAGATGAAAAGAGAGAAAGAAAAAGAAGAAAACTCTTCGAACAGCCCTCGTATTCTTCCTACAAAATGACAGTTGACCTATTATTCGGCAGTTGACTCCGGTCTAGACAGCTAAAATTTGAATCTTCTTTTCAGCTTTCAATCCAGGCAGAGGAAATCTGTCAAGTTCGACCATTAAATCTTCTACCCCCCGACCTTCATTGACCTACAAGCTGCTTAGTCGGAGATCAACGCTCTCAAAGTTCACCAGATGTTCCTTTTTCTTTTCTCCTAATTTCTTTTGTGTCTAAGCGTCGATTTTATCACATTTACTTTAAAACTCGGAATAAACGAATAATTGTCGAGAAACAAAAGAAAACCAAAAAAAAAAAAAAAAAAAGAGAAGCTGTAACAGTGTATAGTGAACAATAACAATTAACTTAGTAACGACTGGCTGGACAACTGAGTCAATGGATTCCCTGGGTGGGAAATTCTCAAATATATTATGGTCGATATATAAACCTACAGGCTGATAAAGTAATCATGTCTAAATATAGATGTGTAAAGTAATTATTCTATCATTTGAAACCGACAACGAAACTGCCACCAAATCTGTCCAAATAGATTTTCTTTCAGTTTTCAAGTTGGTCCAGATGGCTAGCTGGCTATGTATGTTTAAATCACGTGTACGGGGCCCAACAATGAAGCTTGAGAGCTAAAGCTTTAAGCTTCACTCCTTATTGTGCCTTATTTTTAGGATTTTAGTGGGGGATCAATTTACAACGTAAGTTTATGTTAAACTGGTCACTGTTTGTACCCGCTTGTTTTTTGTTTGTTTTTTTTAGGGGGGCGGAATTCGAACATTTTAGTGATCCAACTTAAGTCGAGAGTGGTAACTTATTCACTGACCACTTCCTAATTCCAATTTTTGATTGATCACCTTCCAACAAGGCAGACTTCCAAAAGACATCGGTTGCATAATGTTTTCTGTTGAGTGAATAACCAGACGTGTTATCTTACTATTTATTTTGGGGGTGAAGTATTGTAAATCATTATTGTAAATCATCACTTCATTGGACCAGCATCAAACTGGGAGAACGGCCATTTTTTAATCGTTAATAGTGGCTAATTTTCTTTTAAATGGCCAAAATCTGGTAAAGTAGTAGTAGTAGTAGTAGTAGTAGTAGTAGTAGTAGTAGTAGTAGTAGTAGTAGTCTTTGTATGAGTTTTTGGAGCGTGTACAGTTTCCTGGAAATAATCTATTTATCTATTTTATATTCATGTAAACTACTACTGGTGATTTATAAAAATTTGACCATTTTATTGAAAAGATTTAGCCACTTTTAGCCATTCAAAATGATCTATTCAAAAATTGCCCTTTGCTGATACTGGAACTACCAGCGGATATGAACGAACATGGTGCACGTGAGATCGTGGTAGAGCAATGTTTCCCAGGATTCAAAAAATTCTGGGGTTCCGCGAAATAAAGTGAGTCTTTAATAAAAAGTTCCATGAAAAATTATTTTATGAAAAAATGGTATTTACCATTTCCATTATAATAAGATAGGCGACGAGAACACAGAGTTGTTTTTATATATGTCCACACATCTGAATTAGACGCCTTTCAGTCGGTCAGTCGGCCCCGTTTACGCTAATCAACGGAAGGAAGGAAGAGGTGTGATGTTATTGAAACGTGCAACGTCCTTAAAGGATCATCTACCCCGATCCATTTTTACCGGCTGCTATGATGTCATTATAGAATGTAAGAGGTCGGCATTTTCGTTTTCTAAAAAAGCTAAAAATGGCCCCGGAAGCACCAAAATTGGTCATTCACGATTTTCATAGAAAATAACCCTTGCAGAATATTTCCGTATCGCAATATATTTTCAAGAAAGAGAATCAATTGATACAAAGGGAGATTACTTGGTTCTTCTTCCTCTTCCCCCCCCCCTCATCCTTTTTGTGCTACCAAGGATTGTAGACACATCGACTGTCTTTTTTTTTATTTTAATGATTCATTAATAAATTGTTTTTTTCTATAACAAGAAATTGTTTCATTTAATGTCTTTGATAGCTTTCGTAACACATTTAGTGAGAGCGGCAGGGAGTTAACTTGACATAAGACCCCTAACCTCGACGTTGAGAGACGTGAGTTCGAGTCCCTGCAAAAAGTTATTCTTTATTTTTGATCTGTGCTATTTACTCACTGGCAAAGGGAGCCGGTCCAAGTGAAATTGCGATAAAAAGCAACTGAACAATTAAGTTGGAGGTGAATAATATAAATAAAATTTAGTTATATAAAAATGTCATTATGAATGTATGGTTGGGCTATTTTCCTCGCCTGTGTGTTTATTTTTTTTCAAGACGTTTTGACCGTGTACCTTACCACCTTCTGTCGGGTCTAGTTGGAGGGCACACGACTGAAACGTTGTGAACAAATGGACAAATAGAATTGAAAAAATAGTCTGGCCGTGTCATACATGATAAATACACCACATCCAACAAAATTCAGACAAGAATACAAGGAAATTGAACTGCGATATTAATCCTCGCTTCTGATTGGTCAGCACGAAAACGCGTGGTTAAATCTTCACCTCATTAACTATGGCCTCGAAGTAGATTTCTCTACGAGTGAGACGCCATTGAGTCAGTTTGTGTACTGTGTGACCCTTGCTATCATAATGGCCGAGTGATGGCCATTCTTTGCATCCCACGAGACAATGCATTATCCAGGTCTGTCAGCATCCTCCCCTGCACCTAGGACCGTTGCTATATTCTATGGTTGGGGGGGGGGACGAGCACATGAAAAAGACGCTAGGACATATGTACCAAGACATCTAAAATTCATTCTGTATTTTCAATCCGATGGAATCAATAGCGATAAAAACAATGAAAACGTGGGCGTTAATCATCAAGTTACCATAGCCCCACGAATAGCCCGCCCGGACAACCAGCCAAGTGAGATGAAGATGCTTCTCTCTTTGCCCGTGTGTGTGTGTGTGTGTGTGTGTGCGGGGGGATTGTCTGACTGACAGGCTATCTATGTGTGGATCCTGCACAAAGGCCACACCAATAGGGCTGGAAATTTCAACATTTATTCCTTATTATGCCAGGAATGTTTGGGGTTTTTTTCCATATATTCCCCTCTGAGTAAGTTTAAGTCGGGGTGAAATTTTCAATGTAAGTTTATGCCAAATTGATCCCTTAGTTTGTGTCCAGCAGCATTCGGCTTTGTTTTGTTTTGGAAATCCAGACAACTTCAAGTGATCACTACTCAACAAAACTTATCCATTGATCACCTTTTTTTCTCTATCGTTTTAATTGATCACCCTAACATGGCATACTGCTAAAAGACGTCGGTCACCCGACGGTTTCTATTGAGTAACCAACCAGATCAGAGGGTGGGGTGTATCGCATTTTTATCTTTTTTAAAGCAGGAAAGCATAATATGCAGAAAATATTGCTTATTTTCTTCCCTCTGTAAAGTTGAAAACAATAAACGAAAACACGCCGATTTTTTTAAAATGTACACTGATAGGACAGCTGTTACCACACAATAAAAAGCGATCTTTTTGAATTAAGTTAGTCAAAACTTAACGCCCCTTATGACATCGACCGACAAACACAGAACAATTTTTTTTTAATATTACAAAAACGAAGACAAGTTATATTTTTTGTTTTGTTTGTTTTTGTATTAAATTATGTGGTTAGTCACTTGGATGTGTTGTTCCTTCCCTCTATGCATACAATCTGAGTTTAATGTTTAAAACATGCTTTCAACAACTTGTCATCACTGCACCCTTAGGCTAAGGTCTGCGTCGGATTTGAATTCTAGCTGTTACACTTAATTGTATATATCAGTTTCTTTCAGCATGACAGAAACAAAGAAATGAATAAAAAGATATTGGTGATTATTAAATGGGTTTTCATTTCAGCGCATGTGTGCGTTTACATTGGATGTACAACTGCGCCTTTGTGGATTTTTCCTGTGCTGCTGTAAGTACTTTTATGTGCATGGGAATTTCTCCAAGAATATCCGTGCATATCCGTCAGTCTACCTGAGTTGGAGGCACGATTGGCGTAGTTGGTAATGATTACGACAGTGTAATCGGCGACCAGAGTTCAAATTTTAAACTAATACATTTTGATCTCTCCCCTTGGTGAAATAGTTGGGACCCTCTAGCCCTGGGAAGTCTAAGAAAAGGACAACTCAGATTCCCAAACTAGAGAGTGGAGCCCTAAAGAGGTTTGGAGCCCTTCCGACAGCTCTTGCAACCAAACTGATGCCACACGTATTGCTCTTCGATTTCATCTGGACTACATCTGCAAGATCGAGAGGGGTATTCTGGTGACCGACCATCGCAGGATATCCGTACACTTCACCTAGGCATGTTCATTCCATTGCCTCCAGAGATAGAACGGTGTCCATTCATTCCATGTCAGACTGAATACTTCAATTCCAATATGTGTGTAGATTTTTTTTTCTTTAAATGCGAGAGTTGCATTTCTTTTTTATTTGCTTTTCCCTAATTAGTGTCTGTTTAGTGAATCAATCATCACGAAAACGGAGGAAAATAAATAAAAACTCGATTCTAGGTAAACATCGGCACATGTTTGTATAAACACAAACCAGACATCATTATAATAGTTCTGAACTATTCACTTTTGATATACATTAGTTAACTCATGCTGTCAAAAATGACGGCATATTAGAAATATATGGATACACATTGCATTTTATAGACGTGGGTAATACAGATGTGCATTGCAGTGAACTTGGGAAATAGCCTTCTATACACATGGTATCTTATATATGTGGATAATTGAGATTTGCATTGCAGTGAGCTTGGGGAGAAGCCTTCTATGCACATTGCATTTCATAGACGTGGATAGCAGAGATTTGCATTGTAGCGAGATTGGAAAATAGCCTTCTATACACACTGCATCTTATATATGTGGATAATCGAGATTTGCATTGCAGTAAGCTTGGAGAAAAGCCTTCTATGCACATTGCATTTTATAGACGTGGATAATAGAGATTTGTATTGCATTGAGCTTGTAGAGTAGCTTTCTAGTGACAACAAACGGATTTTTATTAGTTATTTTGTTTCTGTTTTTGCTAGTTTTTTCATTACTCTTTCAAGTTCAGCATTTTTATTACGCCATCAGAACATGAATGAAATCCTATTTTACTACATCAGTTGCATGGATGAAATTCTTCTCACTACGTCAATTGTGTCCCTGAGCGTGATAGGAGACATATGTGCATTGCTAATTATTACATGTGTGGATGTATCCTAGACACATATATGCACGTACACACACACACACACACACATATATATATATATATATATATATATATATATATATATATATATATGTGTGTGTGTGTGTGTGTGTGTGTGTGTGTGTGTGTGTGTGTGTATGCTTAAATGATTAATTTTCTTGTAAGATGTTTTTTCTAGATGTAATAAGATGTAATTAATGTTTTTCAGCCCTCAAGCTCAATTGATGTGGCCTGTACACGTGACACATGAATACATGTACACATATATACATTCAAATGTACGTACATACACACATAGCCAGGCAGGCAGAATCACTTAAAGATTGAGGAAACTAATGATGGCAGTTTGGGTTTACACTTTTAAATATCATTTTAATTATGTTTATGTAAGTTATTAAGCACAAATGATTTTACATATCTCTTTATTTAAGAAAAAAATGAACATCTCCTTTGGGACAACTTTTAAAGCTAGCAGGTCAATTCTCACGATGTTTCATAGCATGCAAATAAAAATGCTTCATCTACAAAGAACTGCCGTTTTTACTCGTGCACAATGAGATAAATTAATAGATAGATACAAGGTAACTGAGACTGATACGAACAGACTGAGATAGATAGATATATACGAGCAGACTGATGAATAGATACGAACACAGTGATAGATAGATCGATTGATAGATAGATAGATAGATAGATAGATAGATAAATAGATAGATAGATAGGGAGGGAGGGAGAGAGGGAGAGGGAGATACAAAAAGACTGATGGAAAGCTACGAACAGACTGAGATAGATAGATAGATAGATAGATGGATACATACATACATACATACATACATACATACATACATACATACATACATACATACGAACAGACTGAGATAGACAGACAGACAGATAGATAGATAGTTGGTAGATAGATAGATAGATAGATAGATAGATAGATAAATACATACATACATACATACATACATACATACATACATACATACATACATACATACATACGAACAGACTGAGATAGACAGACAGACAGATAGATAGATAGTTGGTAGATAGATAGATAGATAGATAGATAGATAGATAAATACATACATACATACATACATACATACATACATACGAACAGACTGAGATAGACAGACAGACAGATAGATAGATAGTTGTTAGATAGATAGATAGATAGATAGATAGATAGATAGATAGATACATACATACATACATACATACATACATACATACAAACAGACTGAGATAGATGTAAATAACCTTTGTCAGATAAGTAAATCCAATCCTTATGAAATCAATGACCCTGGTTTAGAACTTACAGACTAATAAAGAACGGAAACATATTCATCTAACTTCGATCTACTTGTATCTTCTATCAAGCAAAACTTTCTGAACAGAAGATAAAAACTGAACCTCTATTTCTTCAATTTTTTAATCTTGTCTCTGTCTGTCTGTCTGGCCGGCTATGTACGTGCTTCTCATCATTTTTTTTATATCTCCCTCTAAATAGATTTTCAGTTTGGGTGGGTTTGGGGGGTCATTTTCAATGAATCTTTATGCAAAATTGATCCCTGTTATATGTCCGGTAGCGGCCATACTTGTTTTTTTTATCTTTCCTAAAAATTCAGACATTTTAGTATCTAACAAAAGGTGAGAAAAGTAACATATCCATTGGTCACTCCTTTTTTTCCCATTTTTATAATTGATCACCCTTCAACACTGCATGCTGCCAAAAGATGTTGGTTACGTGACAGTTTCTGTTGAGCGACTAATCAGACCTGATCAAGATAGAAATGACAACAAACAAAAAGATCAAATGACCTGAGGCCGTAATAACTGATTGATGGACACTGACAAGTCAGTCAACAAAGAGACATTTGAATCTCGATTCTTCTTCTGTGAACCGTATCAGTTTTCATTTGGAGAGAAATCTGTGCTCATAAATTCGACTTCTGATTCAAGCATCAGAAAAAAAATGCGGCCAAGATTTAATTAAGTCGAATATTCGATAAAAAAAAAGAAAAAAAAATTTTTCGTATCAAGTATAAGCGTTTTCAGACTGTTGTCCTATACCGGTTCATTTTTTTTATAAAACTTAAATGGCAATGGGCAGGCCATATTGCAAGAATGAAAGACAAACGATGGACATCACGACTCACAACGTGGATCCCTAGAGACCACATACGAATCCGAGACCGACAAAAAACAAGATGGAGAGATGAACGAGACAATTATAGAAAATACTGGCTCCGCGACGCCCATGATAGAGAAATGTGGCGGTTCCTGGGGAAGGTCAATGTCCAGCGACGGACGTTAAAAGACTGATGATTTCGACCACTATACCCTTGGCCCTCCTTCAGGTAGGTCTCGTGAACTGGATGGCGAAGAGAGTGGGGAACTCTTTATTCAAGACAAATTTCCGTGTACACCCAGCAACTAATTGAGTACACTCTAAGATGTGTGGTTAAGGCGGGGGTATCCCTTCGGTAAACTTGCATCCTTCTGTGGGGCTAGTCATTGAAAACTTGTAGGTATAAAATCCTGGTCTTGATCAGACTTGAGACTTGAAAGGATCACAAAGCTGGAGCACGCAGCAGAAACAGGGGCTTCGTCACCAAGCATTCTCCATTGGGTGTGTCTCTTGAAATACAGGATGCTCTATCTCACCCACTGGAAAAAATGCGGCTAAGATTTGATGGAGTCGAATGTTCAATAGAAAAAATAGGAAAAAATTCAATAAAATTCACATACCTTAGTAAATCAGCCAGAAAAATATTTTTTAGGTTTGATGAGTATAGTTCTATTTACATATTAACTCTAATGCTGAAGTGGACTGGTACTTTCCGCTATTTCCATGGAAGCAAGGCCTCATAGTTTGGGGTTCGTAAACTTCCGTTTTTTCGAGGCCTCACCTCGTAAACCTGACGGATCGCTATTTCCGATTCTCCAATATAAATGCTGAACCAAATGTGAATCAGGCAAAGAACATCTTTGCTAAAAAGAATGGTTTGACTGGAATGTTTTTTTTAAAATAAATTCACAGCCGTACGGAGTGACCCCTCTAATACGATGTGTCTTATATCTGCACAATAATTGCATCATGATTTTTCTATTCATATCTCTTAGAATCTCATCAGATGATCTTATAATTTAAAGTTCAAAGTTGAGCCGTTAAAATGTCGTTTGAGGGCGGCAGTTATTACCAATTTCAACTGAGTGATTAAAACGAGATGAGATCGATCAAACAGGTCTGGTTGGTCACTCAGAAGAAAGCGTCACATGACCAATATCTTTTGGCAGCACATCGTATTGGGTTAGGGGTGATCAATTAAAAATTGGTAAAAGGGATGATCAATTAAAAAGTTCATTCCTCGTTTCTTCATATTATTGGATAGTGATCACTTGCAGAAAAAAAAGCAAAACGAAGCGAAAAAAAGGGAACAATTTAGCACAAAGGTACATTGCAAATCGTATCCCCACCAAAAACTTATTTCCATTTGGGGGCAAATTTCTAGGGAAAAAAAAGCAAATGAACAAACTTTTGTTTTTTAAATAACAAGGAGTGAATGTTAAAATGTTCAGCTCTATTGCTCGACTATACGCGTGATACATGCATACAGAGTCAGCCAGCCAGACGAAATTAAAAACTGAGGAAACCTTTTGGTTGACGGTTTCTCATGCAAGGTACAGTGAGAGCATTTGATTAATTTTATGCATTTTAGATCCATATCAAGTAATAAGCTATAGCAGCCATTGGGCGGGGTGCTATTTTCCTGAGGGTGTCAAAGCATATATTTTCAGGGTAAGAGGATCAAAGCATATATTTCGGGGTAGGGGAGTCAAAAGCATATATTTCCGGGTGGAGGGAGCAAAAGGGTTTATATTCGATGTATTCGATATATATATATATATATATCGAATCCTAATGGCAACCCCGTAACTTGATGTACATTACACTCGTAGATAAGGTGCCACCATTTATAGTGGAAACGAGTACACCTCAGCAAAGGTTATCATTTTAGATGGAGACTTTGAGTTGGGGTTACATAAAACAATTGTACTGCATCCTTTCAAACCCCTCGTCCTTAGTGATAAAGCCTGATCCAAGATGGGGTGCGAACAATACCCCGTTTGACACCACCCAGCGAATGCCTATGGTAACAGCTACTGAAAGAATATCTTTTGATGCCTTTGATACTCAGTGTATCTCCTTTGCAAACATCTCATGCTGAATGACTCCATATTGAAGGTTGAGCTCGATCACAGTTGATTTTGTAATATGTAGTTCTTCATGAAAATACTACTGATTTTTTTGCTGATATGGCTCAACTCAACGATTAGATCAAATGTATTAGGAATAGTCCATAGTTTTGAGATGGGTCATTAACATTCAGAGTGTTTTGGATGATTGAACCCCTTGTATTAGTCTGTGTTGTTAACCAGATCTTTCGGCCCATCCATTCAACAGCCTTCTTCAGGTATACTATCAAAATGTGATGTTGGTAAGCATATTATAGACAGTGAACGCTGTTGAAAACTGAGAAAAAAAATCAAAGAGACAGTTCACATCAATATGTCTGAGTGTATAAGAGCAGATTTCGTCCCGATGTGGCTTCCCCTACTCAATAGGGGTAAGGTATGGATATCCAGGTCTGAGAAAGAAAAAAAAATTCCCAAATGCAACGTTGCAGCGTTGCAACCATTGGAAACAAATCTGAAGAAGGTCGTAGAAAGGATAGGCTGAAACACAAACATCGGGCAGTTCAATCGTCCGAGAAACCCTTCGAAAGTATTTGGATTTCACAACTAAATCAACATCCTTCTTTGCTAAATTGGCATAAGATCAAACACCTTTCAACCCCCTCTGTAGCAGCTGATATTTGATTGGTTTTATTCGAATTAGAATACTGATCACTGCGGTAAAGTAGTCGCCCCCGGTTCGATAGGCCGAGGTTCAATCCACTGCTGAGTCATACCAAAGATTTTGGAAATGGTTCTGAATGCCTCTTCGCTAAGGACAAGGACTACAATTAAGGAGCCTCTCCTCGAGGTTGAAGGGTTACAGCCAAATCAAGTCGGAGACACTAGTCCTCGCAAGATCACTGAAGTTAAACTCCGTTGATCCTGGTTCTACATAGATGGGTGACCGTTGGAGAATCCCAGGTGTAGTAAGCAGAGCAAAGCTTCGACGGGCCTGGCATACCGGAAGCGGATCTCACTAATAACTGCCTGTATGCGTAGGCTCACTCGACAAACACCATGAAGGTATAAGTGGAGAACAATTATACATACATACGTACGTACATAGGTACGTTCATACATGCATTTCAATTGGAGAATCTATGGTGTACCATTGCGCTATAAAATACATTTCAGAGAAGTTTGAAACTTAGCTGGACAATCGAAATTAACTGTTCCTTTTTTATTGATTTCCAGGTACGGGTGGGAGGGGTCAACTGAGAGGAATACAATGTAGATGGTAGTAGGAGATAAGTGATGCTCGTTCGTTAAGGATAAATGTTTTTGTCAAGTAAGTCAAACGACATTCACTAGGAAATGCAGAGACGGAAGTGGCATAAGAAGATAACCTCGTTCTGGCGGTGACCGAGGGCAGGGCACTCCCTAACCTTGGAACTAGCTGAGAAGAATCTGGAATGTTCGGCTTGCAAGTTCCACTAAGGTCAAGTAGTTAGATCAGGGTTGAAGAGATTGCCCAACAAAACATGGCGATTGGTGCAGATTGGGACTGGACGTCCATTAAGCGAATCTGGATGGTCGCCTGGGGTGCAATGGTTCTAGGGATGCTCCCCAAACTGAGAAAAATATAGTCGTTATGATACAACCGGGGGTGCAATTTTCAAGTCTTGCCTAGGACGCATGAAACCCTTTTGCTGACCCTGGTGCTGATTTGAGGAAGCAAGAACTGCATCAAGATCCGGTTTGTTACTTTCACGAAGTCAACACACCGGAATGGCGCGCCCTCGGATGTATGGGGAGTGGGAGGGAGTGAAAGCAACATTCCCATAAACTTTTCACCTTGAAGCATAGCCAGTAAGAGCTGAGCTTCCACAAATAACGAGTCGTGCGAAGCAGTTCAGGGCCGGTCCAAGGTACCATCATCAGGGACAGTCGCCTTGAGCGCCAATAGCTAGGGGCGCCTGTTATGTGTCTGAGACAGTGAGACTTTCCAAAGTCGATTGGGAAAATGGGGAATAGGATCAATTAAACAAAAAAAAGTTGTCAAAACAAGAAATTTTCCTGATGTGAAGTCAGATTTTTCAGTAATATTTGAAAAGTTAGATATTTTCTGTTGGAGTAATGCTAAGAAAAACAACAGACACAAGAAATTCTCATAATCGACAACAAATTAGTAAGATGATATACTTCAAAGGGTGCCGAAGTTCTGCTTTCCCAAGGTGCTGGGACCCCAAGGACCAGTCCTGAATCAACTAACTGTCGGGGACGAAATTTTCGATGCGTTAAAGCGATTCGACAGTGACTTGTCACCGGGACTGAATAGTTTCCCCATGAACAGTACTTGATCCTACTGAACATGTTTGTTTCTCTCTTGGATACAGTTTATAAAGCACTGGATTGACCAAGGAAGCATTTCGTAGAAGATCAATTGATCACATTGTTGGAAAAAATCAACTATTGAGAGTAAGGGCTAGATCAGTGGTTCTTGACTTTTTTTACACAGTGCCCCATCCAACAGCTCAAAATATTTGATGCCCTCCTTACTATAAAAAAAAAGGTAATTAGGGGCCTCCATACCACAAAAGGACAATAACAAATCTTTCGCTGTACTATATTGGTCTCATTACCATCAATTGTGTAAGATCATCGAATTTTCTAACTGATAAAGCAGTCGACAGAAAAGGACCAAAGGGAAGCTATTCAAATCCATTCTTTGAGTGTTTTTAATCTAATTTAGACGTTTTGGGTGGTGTGTAGATGTCAGAAATTCATATTCAGATTCACGATTTTTTTTGCAGAGCAAAATTTATGCAAATTTTTAGTCAAGCCCTTAAGCACATATAACTGAAATTATGCGAAAATTTATTTAGATTATTCGAATCTTTATAGTAATGGAATTTTAATATATTTACCAGGTAGTGGCACCAAAAGGTGGTGTTTCAGCACATGGCCTCGCACAAGTCGAGGGACTGAGATACTAACATTGCTTCTGCACAGATAAGACCTTAATTAGGCTTGCTGGCACTCGAGCCAGGTTGTCCTAGTACGCCGATGACATCACCATCTTTGTGTACTGTCGTGATGACATGAAGGTGCTGCAGACGGTGATTTAGCGGTATGAACAGGTGACAAAGTCAAAGGTTAACCGCAGCAAGTCCTCCGGCTTGCAGTTAAGCCTTCCAGCTAGATTGTCCATGTTCTCGAAAAGATGTCTCTGTCTGACCCCATGGCTAGAGAATAACCGACTTGAGATGCAAGCAAAAATTGAAGCGTCGATTAAGAATTGGTTGCCAAGGAACATGTTTCTTCGAAGCCAAGTCTCCTGAAGGAAAGGGAAGAGGAATGCTGCGCGCACTTCTTTCCTTTGATTCTTTACCAACTGATTCTTCTTTCATTGCCTGAAAATCGAATGTCAGCCCTCGAGCGTTGGCTCTTCTCTTTGCTATAGAACAGCGGTCTCCCCAGGGTTTCGCACGAGATTTCCAGGCTCTTCTCGATACAAAGTGACATTTTCATAATATACTTAATAATTCTTCATTACGTAGACGATTTCTTCACAGATTTTACAAATGCCTTGGTAAATTATTTATATTCTGTGATAATCAAGTATTTATATGTTCTTAATATCTTATTACTCCTCACTAAATTCCAAATACATATTGTTAACAGTTAGGTTAATATTTAAAACATCTTGGCTATTTAAGCAACATACTTACTCAGTAAGCCTCCTTCTTACCTTTCAATTCTAGTGTGTATTTGCTATCTGGGTTTATACATATTCAGGTAATTCCATAAACAATGCCAATATATATATATATATATATATATATATATATATAGAGAGAGAGAGAGAGAGAGAGAGAGAGGGGGGGTCGAAGGGACAGTTTTTTAAGGGATTCTCTAGAAAATGATTGAAAAGGGTATCACAAGAAGAAGTTTGACGCCTATTGCTCTAGGGTTATGGTTCTCAGATAGGTTTTATCCAATAATTATGCAACAGGAGTCAGGGAGTGCTGTGCTTGGCTAGTAATCAACTTAACTTCGATGTTGGCCATCTTGCATCGAAGTTTATAGGTGTTTGGGGAAGTATTCCCAAACATCAGGCAGGTTCTGTTGCTGTCGTAGATCCAGAGATTGGAAACAGTTCCTACACTGGCGTCCCCCGAGCTTTGGCCAAGATTCCTCGGTCCAGCGACTTTTCACAGTCTAGGAAGCCAATATAAGGGGTATGCATTATGGAGGAAATAGTTTCGAATCTGCTCAGCGAACGACTCGGCTCTTGATAGGAAGAACGACGATCAATGTGGTCTTAGCAGTTCTGAGTTTTCTCTCTACCTGTGGGTTGACACGCCCTGTTCCCCAACAATGCGTATTTCAGGGTAGGTATGGTAAGTAAAACAAAGGAAGTAGGTAAGTGAGTGAGTGTAACGAACCTTCAACAGGCCTGACAATATGGAAGTGGGTCTTACTATCAATCACCCGTGCGTACCTACCCGCTCGTCACTCTCGATGAGGGTATAAGTGGAGAACGGTTACATGCACACAATTTTGAGGCTTCAGCAGTGCCAGACCAATAAAGCAGGAAACCATTTTAGCTTTCTTGGTCAATGATGAATAATGTGAGACAAATTGAAGACAATTTCTTGTTAGAAAACGTCAACCTAAACTGCCACAAAAACTGTTAATATAGGTTTATTCAGTTTTGCGATTTGATCCATCTGGCAGGATATATATCACCAATGGAGCTAGAGGGCTGAAAATTTAAACATTTACTCTTTGATATACCTAGAAGAAAGGATTTTTCCTTCATCTGTTTTTATTTTTATTCTAGGTGGTTCAATTTAAGTTTATGTTAAACTACCCCCTTAGTGTATGTCACGCTTTTGTTTTGTTTTTAGTGATCACTGACCAACAAAATGTGAGAGCAGTAACTCATTCATTGATAAGCCCTTCTTCCAAAGTTTCAATTGATCGACCCAAGCACAACATGTTACTAAAAGACGCTGGTCACGTGACTGTTTCCACTGAATAACTAACCAGACCTGTTTTATTTTTATTTTCATATTCCAGAGAGAATTCATTTGCTGGATCAACTTTTGGGATTATTCAAATCCCAAATGAAATCTAGTTTGAGGATTATTCAAATCCCTAAACTGGATTTTATCTGGGAATTATTTCAATCCAGAAAGTCGATCTGAGAAAAATAAAAATAAACTCACCATTGAATACATATATATATATATATATATATATATATATATATATATATATATATATATATATAAGATGATATTTATAATTTCCTTTCGAATGTTTTCATCGTCTTTGCTTTTACTTAAAATACTGAGATTCATACTTTTCTTTCTTTTCTATCGTCCAGCACTATATTCAATCAGATATTTAGAGGGATTTGCGAAATACATTGAAACGATCATAATTTTTCTCTTTTTTCAGCATTCATTACTCTCCCTCTTCTCAGATATATAAAGGAATCCTTTGGGATTCATCATGGAAAAATATACAACTGAGATATAAACTAAGATAATAGATTTTTACTTTGAGTACCATCAATCAATAAATTAAAACCCATTCATATTCCCGTTATTTCAATCTGCGGACACCGTCATCTGAGTCAGTGATTTGTCTGTTTTAACCCTTCCCGACTTTTTTTCTTTGGGATCATTTGAAAGATAAGGTCTATATTAACAACCAAGGACTGTCCAGGAGCTAAAGATTGATATCCGAGGAGAAATAAGTGGCCTACGACCAGATGTCCTTCAAAGTGTTATGCAGAATCTCATTGAATTAGTAAGAATCGGTCAAGTTGAAAATGGTGGACATTTGAAAGAAACAATTTTCCGTCTATAGGTTAAAAAGATTTCTCATTTTTATGTATATCATTTCTCAAAAACAATTTTGAAAAAAAAAAATGAAAGATGTGCATGTTTTAAACCTTCTCGCTGCTTCAACGCCACCCTGTTAATAAAGCTTTTGAGGCCCATCCATTAGGGGTGAGGGCGTTTTCAGATAGTTCCCTCACACTCCCTCCTACTAAGCTATGTCCCTGCATTCCACGTTTGCAGGGAGACAACAAGGGGTTGTTGTCTGCATCAATCTTAGGAATGAATCATAATCATCATCGTCATCATCATAGTTCATAACAATATTATCATTTCTATTATTATAATTGTCGTCAGCATGATCCATATTATTCTTACTTGTTTACAATACTTGCTTCACTGGCTTTTGTGACATTTGCAGGATGCCCTAGCGTGTTATTTCAGAAACAATTCTGTCTTTTGATATGAAGACGTCACTGAACGTGGCGGGTTTTCACAAAGACTTGACTGTGAACTTTCTTATCTTACTTCAACAGCAATCATTCATTTGGAATTTGGAGCTGTATTTTACATGCAAAATAGATTGAAGTAAAAGAAAAAACACGACGAAACGAAACAGTTTTATCAGAAGAAGACAAGAGGAAAGAAAAATACTAACATGATTTTTTAAAATTAAAATTCCCACCTATTGTATGATATTAACTGATATCATCACTTATTCCCCTCCTATTCATAAACAAGAACCACGAGTTCAACGATGCGTCCACCATCTGTGGTTGTAATAGCAACAGGAGGAGGAGGAGGAGGAGGAGGAGCAAGTAGTCTCTCTCTTTCAGTCAGTTGATTCTCATACTTGTAAAATATTGCAAGATGGAAATATTCAGCGATTATTTCCGATGAAAACTGTAAATGATTATTTCTGTCGGTTTGGGTTTGTTTTTGTTTTTGTTTTTGTAGCTATTTTTTTCTTTTTTAAAATACAAAAATGCTGACCTTGTACTTTCTATTATGACATCACAGCAGCTGATGAAAAAATGTATCGGAATAGAGTTTTTTTCAGTGATGTCACACCTCATTCTTTCTCCTTATTTCTGTTGTTAAACATACCTGGAACCGACCGACCGACCGACTAAAAAGCATTTTATTGAGATGCGTTTACACATCTAAAAAATACATCTTAGTATTCAACATTTAATGATATTTTCTTGACTAGCCTCATTTTTCTTGTTCAGTTTTGTTTTTTTTCATCTTTCGGCCAGGTTATTCTTCAGCCGTTTTGCTCCTATCCGAAAGTAGGCAGCAGGCTGAGGACATTCCGTCTTCACGCTTCAACGGCAATCGCCCCTGCATTCCAGAATGTCTCCAATTTACGACACCCACATGAAGAAAGCCGGAGAATACAACAGTCGAAAAGTTGCGTTCAAAAAGGTTAAAAAAAATGTTTATACATTATGATAATCCCTCATCAAAAATATTCGGGCTAAAATTCTGAAATCCTCTTCGTTGAGATAAGCATCGTTCTTCAGAAGCCTTCCGATATAGTGCGGTCTGATATAACGCGGTTCGGAATTTAAGGAGGCTGATTTGCGGATCCCAAATGTAGGTATTATTCCCACTCAACCAGAAAACTGTAAATAAAAACAGAATTTGATCAAAAGACTTAATATGAGTGGAATGTTAAATTTATTCAGTTTGCTATCAATTATCACACATGAAATCATATCGTGTCTTACACATGTTCTCTTTGATTTTCTGATAAGAATCACCAGAGAACTTGATCATCCAACGGTTCAGTAGAAAGAGCGGTTGTCTTTATTGGACCCAGATACCCACAATCTGAAGGTAGACTGCTATACTTACTCAACTGTTATTTAAGCAAACGTCTGTATTTTATTACTGACTCCCACACGCCTTCATTTTCTATGCTTGGCTTGAAAACTTATTTGGGGAAGCTTAGTCAAACAATTGTGCGTTTTGATAGGCAGTGCAAAAGAAGAAAAATGCTCCACACTACACAACCCTCTGTTATTCTGAGGGGGGAGTGCTGAATAGACTTTCCCGTGGTAGATCTTAGGTTTGGGTTACTATTGTTATCATTTATTTTAAGTTTGGAACTGTGTCATAGTAACCATTTTGGATGATGGCAGCCATCTTGAATTTCAGATGACTTACGTGAATTATCCACACGGCTATTCCCAAGAACTATGTATGGCAAATAAACTCGACTAATTATGTCCTGAATATCATATTATATCTATCACTGGAAACAGTTGTTGCTGGCAACTATCTTAAAAAGGGGCTATCAGGGGCAGGGACATACTGAAAATTCATAATCTATTTTTGTGTGTGTGAGCGTTGGGGACTATAAATGTACCAAATTATATGTTTCTATCACGAAATGCACAATTGGCTAAGCATTATTGGAGCTTTTGCATAGATGAAAAATATCAGTAGTCACTACAGGAAAAGTGTCTGACTTTTGTCATAATCATTTTGTCAGCGTACATCCAGTTCCAGAGTATATTAAAATGATATAGGGAAAATCCCGTTTTTATTTTTCCTTTGCCGACTTTTTCATTATTTCGACTGAAGTTTTGCTTAGTTTGTAAGCATAGGAGAGCCAGTTCATACTGTATTCAAAATTTTGATTAATTTTTTTGTCATTTCATCGATTTTCATTCGTTTCTTCCGCTCCGGAGATTCGTAAAGACAATGTTTATACTTTTAAAAATACCTGTTTATTTATTTTGCTTTTCATATCTTCCTCAAAGCAACCGTTTTTATCTTCCTAATATATTAACCAGACCACTTGCTTTTAGATACTAATATCGCAGTACAAGGACCATTGTAACAGTATATATCACTAACATATCGTTATCTATTAAACCTGTTTATTGTAATCAATACCATTTTTTGATAAGACATTGTTTTGACAACATCTTCCAAACAATTTATGTACCTGATTCACACATATTTTTATTTGATGATCCACCAGTATTACCCAAACAATACTGCGATAAAGATTGTGGAATAATGTTAACTAACATACAACCCGTCAGAAACTTCGATCAGAAAGATTCGTGCCGATCAACTGGAAATATACAGGATAACCCCAGGCCTACATGCCATTGACCAAGACTGTAAGTGCACCATCTGTCCAGATGAAATCATTTTACGACCATCCCTAAGCTGTGCAACCAGAGGTTACAACAACAAGCTTCAAATCCAAACAGCCGCCGGTCCTACCTAGAACAAGCTATCAGAAGCCAAAGTTTCTCCTCAAAATATAAACAGATTCAAATTAAATTTCGGGGAAGATCTCGGACACCAATGCTCGAGTATGAATTTTTTAACTAAATCATAAACCATCGTCAGACTCCATTGGTTGATCTTACTCACCTAATATCATCCTGATTGTGGATACAAAAAGATGAAGGGTCCTGTCATTAAACATTGAATATTTCAAACTAATTACAAGATATTTTGTTACTGTAGCCCATTGTTTGCTTTCAGTCCATCTGCAATTTGTTTCAAAACAATGGTGGCATAAATCGACTTTCTATTTTGAATTCAACTGAATTAAATGATAACATAAATATTTCTACTATTAAACGGGATAATCCCACCAGTCCCCCTTTCCAACTTCTACATTGGGTAGGTTGAGGGACTGCTATGCTGGTGGGGTAAGAGGTTATGAAGAGCGATGTCTTACTTTTGAAAAGTCATATTTTCTCTTCCCTGTGATACACACCTCGCATACATAGAAAGGTAGATACTACGGTATTGATATATAGATAAGGTAGGGCTATACATTGAATCCACCTATGATACAATGAATGTTCTAAGATAAATTTGCTGTCTCATGGAAAATGTCAGGATAATTATTGGTATGAAAATTCAAATCAATAATCTTTTTCTAAAACGAACGGATGCAAAAGAAGTGACCAATTACTTATATATTGAAAACTTACTTTGCAAATTGACCCCCCCCTTTACTAACTCTTATCTTCGAGGAGAATTTAAAAAAAAACGATTTTTCTTGACATAATAAGTGAAACGTCTAAACTCTCAGCCCTGTAGCTCCATTGGTGCAACTTGTACGTGTGATACATACATAGCCAGATAGACAGGCAGACCAGCTTGAAAAGTAAAGAAACCTATCTTGACCGTTTTAGTAGACGGGCTTTTAAAAAAAATATATATGAAAATCAAGTCTGACCACTCCTGAAATTACAAATCTAAACACAAAATTCAAATAAATACTTGAATAAAATAAATATTTTATACACTTGTAAATTTAATTATATTACAATAAAATCATCTTTCAACTATTTGCATATTGATCTTTAATCCTAATGCTTCAGTTTGGACACAGATGGACATATGCCAGTGTATACTTGGGTAAATCAATAAGTCCCTCGCCTAATAATAAAAAAAAAGCATTCATTCAACACCACAAATATTCATATTTCAACATAATCTCTTTCTTTGCTAAAGCAGTTAATCCAGTGCTTCTCCATTAATTACATAGATCGAATATCATACAACGAAAGTTTCAGATAGATATTCAACTTATGACTTTGTTAGGACACGGACTTATTAAATCACACTTGTATATATGTCTGTAAATGTCTGTGTATCTATGTGCTTATATATATATATATATATATATATATATATATATATATATATATATATATATGTAAAATAAGTATATAAGCACACACACACACACACACACATATAGATACATATAGATACAGATATAATTAAATGCATTCCTTGTTATGTTGATTGCAAAAAATTCTTTTTTTCTTATGTGATGTTGAAACCAATTGACTAGAAGTAGAGTGTCTGTTCAAATATCAAGTACTTATCAAATACAAGTATTATATATATATATATGTGTGTGTGTGTGTGTGTGTGTATATATATATATATATATATATATATATATAGAGAGAGAGAGAGAGAGAGAGATAGATAGATACATACATACATACATATCGATATATATGTGTATATAGAATTTTTAAAAGAATGTGCGTTGGACACTTATCATGCGCTAATTGATCTGTGTTCCTAGTATCTCGCTGTCTCAGCAGAATATACTGACTGTTACTACACTCTACAATGGTTTGCATGACTATCAGCCTAGCGATAAGGTGCTATTGAGGACTTTTTTCGTGCGACAATAAAACCTATTTCCAGTGTGATAACTGATTTGATATCGATCGCAAATAACATGGGAAGGATCAAAATATATAAGTTTTTTCGCAAAAAGTGGCGCATTCGGCATTCTAGATACGTGCCCACTTATAATTATCTGTATATATATATACCTTTACAGGTAATTTCAAGTGAGTACCGCCTATCCTATGTTCATCTTGGGTTCAAGTCATCTTTCGACACAAATTTACAGGTCGTAGTGAGCAGATGTCTCCGGTGGATTTTAAAATGACAAAATTGACCTTTGATGAAAATGCCAAAATTGCCCCGACATGAAAATTGACCTTTAGAGGTCACTAAATTACCCGTATCTTATATTCATCATGACGTCAAGTTATTCTTGTATACAAACTTGCAGCCCCTTGGATGCAGTTATCTCTCTTAGAATTGAAAATGCTGACCCTAAATTTCCCTTTAGAAGTCACATAATATCCTTTGTTCATTGCGGGGCCAAGTTATCTTGGGGGTACAAATGGGCTGCCTTTAGGATGCCATCATCCACTTAAGATTCGAACTGCCAAAATTGACTTTTTTCCACGATGTCAAAATAGTAATGACCTGATGCAATTTAAAAATCACTAAAATGAATGAATATGTCTTTAAATTTGATCAAAGGTTCATCTAATCGAAACAAGGATACGAAACACCTATTTTTTTCCATCAAAAGTTTATCTTATCAAATTTCTCTCACAATACGTAGTTTTAACATATTTTTGCAGCTAAAAATAGATCAATAAGTTGTTTCAATTTGATCCAAAGTTTGTTTAATCAAAGATCAAGGATGAAAACAACTAATTTTTATGATCCAAAGATTATGTAATCACGGTGAAAGCAAACTTTTTTTAAACAAGAAATAAATAAATTTTTCAATGTTAGCAATTCCACCGATTCTGCGTAACACACACATACACACACACATATATATATATATATATATATATATATATATTTTTATATACATATAGATAGATAAAATATATATATATATATATATATATATATAGATAGATAGATAGATAGATAGATAGATAGATAGATAGATATAGATATAGATATAGATATATGTATGTATATATGTATCAACTTTCGTATTCTCTCTAGATATCTGCATAAATACCTTTCAATTCAAATTTCTTAAAGTATAACAGCTTTAAAATTATCTAAAACTGATTACTTGAATGTTGTATTAAACAAAAAATAACATTGAAGTTTTTCTTTTCTTTATTTTAAACACCTAATTTCTGGAGGGTTGATTGATATTCATTTACCTTTTTATCAAAACGTCTTTAGATGAAGCAAAAATCAAATCAAAGATTTTAGTCTGAATTCTAAGAAATATGATGAGAACGAAATTTCAACACGAGTAAATTTATTTTTCATCTTTCATTTTTACTATCAAATGAAGTGTTGTGATCCAATATTTTTATTAATTAGAAACAGTCAACTAAAACTGTCATCACAGATGTCAACATAGGTTTCCTCTGTTTTCAAGTTGGCCCAGCTAGCTGGCTAGCTATGTATGTATGTATGTATGTATGTATATATGTATATGTGTATCATGCGTACAGGCCACATCAAGGGAGCTAGAGGGCTGAAAATTCCAACACTTTTCTTTTGACCCTTATCATGTCAACAATAAACCTTTTTTTCAAATTTTCCCCATGATAGATTTTTAGAGTGTGAAGGGAGGTCAATTTGTAATGTAAGTTTATGCTAAATTGATCTCTTATTTCAAGACCGCTTGTTTTTTTTTTTAAATTCAGATCTCTTCAGAGTGAAGTAACTTATCCATGGATCACCTCTTTTTCCAATTTTTTAATTGATCACCCCAAACACGACACGATAACCGAAAATGTTGGTTATGCATCATTTTTTATTAAGTGACGAAGGTAACCAGTTTTGACTACTTTTTAATTATTAGAATTTTGAATTTCTAATTCAGATGTAGGTAAGAAGACAAAAATGTATCACTACATCTATTTACTGTTCTTCATTCTTTTATTTTGAATTTTAAATATCAACATTTTTTATGCTAGTAGGATTTGAACACGCGTGAAACCTTGAAAAAAATTGTCAAATGAAGACTTCAATTCTGTCTCTACAAATCTCTCTCATGTACAGCCGTCGCGCATTGCATTATGGGGAAAGCTTGGTGTTGCCAACTTTATTTTCAATTTACATCTAAAATTAAGTCAAAAAGCATCTAGAAATATCTAAATTGTCCAACTCTATATCTAAAACCTATTAAATATATCGCATACATTAAATTTGACTTGAATCATCGACATTTACTTTATCGACACATTCTTCATTTAATTAAAAGTAGTATTTTTTCTGCAAATAGAAATATGAATTAAGATATTACTTATTGTTTGAAAAATCATCAAAATGGCAATTTCTGACGAGTGTTACCAATTAGATGTTTTTTATCAACATCTAAATGTTTTGCTTGCGTCTAGATGTCAGAAATTGCTATTTAGACAATTTTTAATAAAATAGGCGACATTTTTATCCTATTCAAATCAATAAAAATGAATAATAACTTAAAAAATATAAGTAAAATTTTCTCAAAAAATACCAAAAATAAAAATCACGTTTGACATAACAATAAAACTATGTAACATAATTTCTAGATTTTAGATCTACTTCTGGATGTTTCTAGATTATTATTTTTTTTGTTCCTGTTTTTTTACCCAATTCTAGATGTAAACTTCAAAAATAAAGTTGACAACACTGTTTCTGACATCTAAAAAGGCAACCGAAAACATCTAGATTTAGATGAAAAACATCTAAAATCGTCAGCACTGGGGAAGCTCTCTAGCATCAAGCAGCAGAAGCAACCGTTCTGGCTTGGGTCACGTGACTCCTTTGTGTGGTGCTGCTCCTTGGTCGGTACGTTACAACGCGTGAGTCACACTCCTTCTACCTCTTTTTTCATTATTCATATTATTATTACTATCATTATTATTACTAATATCATCATCACGGTGATCATCTTTCCTATTATTAGTTAGTTAGTTCTCCTCGTTACACCATTATCCAATCGTATTCTCTTTATTTATATACAAAATACAATACTTATTCGCACTTGCTACGATATATATCAATGCAAACCATGCCTGGAGAGTGAACCATCTAATTATTGTCTATTTCAAATAAACACGTTTAAATATAAATAGATAAATTAAAATGTAACACATTATTCAAATATGAATTTATAAATAAATAAATGAAAAGAAATGACGAAACATTATTAAATATAATACATTTAAATATAAATAAATTGATAAATTTGAAAATAAATGAATTCGAAATTAAAAGAGACAATCACCAACCAACTTGATTTTTTCGTCTGACAGTAATATCTTAAAGTTTTTTGTTTATTTTATAAAGTAATTCTTCCCCGGATCATCAACCTTATCTTTAGAACAGGCTACATATGTTTTTTGAAAAGTCAGCTTAGTATCAAACAAACAGTGAACACACACACACACACACACACACACACACCAGGCACAGATTGGGTAAGGGGCTGGGGTTCAGACCCCCCCCCCCCGCCGTCTTTAAGCTCAGGCAGAGCATTATTAATTTTTTTTAGATATATTGCTGAATAAATAAAAACAAAAAAAAAATGCAAATAATCCCAAGAAACCATTTAACTAACTTGGACCCCCCTCCTGCTCAAACTCCCTGATCCACTCATGCCCCCCACACATACAAGTGTTTGACTGATGCTAATCAAGAAGTAGAGACTCATATGTATCAAGAAAATTATACTCAATTTGATTATCATTGATTATTGATAATTCATACAAGTAAATTTTGAAATTTTATAAGTTTGTATTTTTGTCAGGTTACCTTTGATTTCTCTTTTGAAAGAAAAAAAATGAAAGTGAAATCTAGTATATAGCTAAAATATTCTTTTACTTATATTTGCATCCAAAGTTCTCATCTCTGGTGGAATATGTCCATGATATGTATAGTGTAAATACATCGCTAATGATTTTACTAGAGAAATGCATTCCAGTTGATTTTACTATAAAATCAGAAAGAAATCTATTGACCTTGGCCAGAAGATTATGTTATCTGACAAACTTTACGCACCTACTTTGCATCAATTAGTAACGCCGTAAATGAAATTCCAACAACAGAAATCAGACATTACCTATGAATTGAACAAAGTCAGCAAATAATATCTTTCCATCATACCACACCAGTGTGGGTGACAGATTCATTCATTCATTTATTGACGCTTGTACCCAGGCTAATCACTGAGGGAGAGTGGGGAGGTTGTCTTAGAGATGCATCATAAAGTGTGGTATAGAGATCGGTATCCTCCAAGGAGGATTAACAGG